>SZWC01000301.1:0-30585 GCA_023375785.1 Penium margaritaceum | reverse complement strand
ACTTGGTAAACTTTGTGGTCATGGTCAGTGGTATATGCCAACTTTTTCAAGGCATTGCGCACAGTAGCCGTGCCAAGCCACCGGTTTTTGACCTTGTTTATACCTGTAAGGATATGCCTAATACATCTGAACTGTGATTGGGCACTCTGACTGTGGCTGACTCGTGTTATGATTCGTATAAGTTAAAGTCACTTGGTAAACATTGTGTTCATGGTCAGTGGCACATGCCAACTTTGTCAAGGCATTGTGCACAATAACCACACCGAGCCACCAGTAGTCTACCTTGTTTGGACACTCAGACCGTGGCTGACTCGTGTTGTGATTCATAGCCATTTAAGGTACTTGACAAACTTTGTGGTCATGGTCACTGGCATATGCCGACATTGTCAAGGCTTTGCGCACGGTAGCCGTGCCAAGCCACCGGTCATTTACCTTGTTTATACCTGTAAGGTCATGCATATTAGATGTGCACTGTGATTGGGCACTCTGACCGTGGCTGACTCGTGTTACGATTCGTAAAAGTTAAAGGTACGTGGTAAACTTTGTGGTCATGGTCAGTGGCACATGCCAACTTTGTCAAGGCATTGCACACAATAGCCACATCGAGCCACCAGTATTCGAGCTTGTTTGCACCTGCAAGATCATGCCTAGTACATCTGCACTGTGATTGGACACTCCGACCGTGGCTGACTTGTGTTGTGATCAATTGAAGTAGAAATCACTTGGATACATTTGTGGTCATGGTCAGTGGCACATGCCAACTTTTTCAAGGCACACAGTAGCCACACTGAGCCACCAGTTTTCTACCTTGTTTGTACCTGCAAGATCATGCCTATTACATCTGCACTGTGATTGGACACTCTGACAGTGGCTTTTCGTGTTATGATGAATATAAGTAAAAGTCACTTGGATACATTTGTGGTCATGGTCAGTCGCAAATGCCAACTTTGTCAAGGCATTGCACACAATAACCAAACCGAGCCACCAGTATTCTACCTTGTTTATACTTGCAAGGTCATGCCCAGTATATGTGCACTGTGATTTGACACTCTGACCGTGGCTGACTTGTGTTATGATTCATAGCCGTTTAAGGTACTTGGTAAACTTTGTGGTCATGGTCAGTGGAACATGCCAACTTTGTCAAGGCATTGCGCACAATAGCCGTGCCAAGCCACCGGTTTTACCTTGTTTATACCTGCAAGGTCATGCCTTTTAGATGTGTACTGTGACTGGACACTCTGACCATGGCTGACTCGTGTTACGGTTCGTAGAAGTTAAAGTCACTTGGTAAACGTTGTGGTCATGGTCAGTGGCACATGCCGCCTTTGTCTAGGCATTGCGCACAATAGCCGTGCCAAGCCACCGGTTTTACCTTGTTTATACCTGCAAGGTCATGCCTTTTAGATGTGTACTGTGACTGGACACTCTGACCATGGCTGACTCGTGTTACGGTTCGTAGAAGTTAAAGTCACTTGGTAAACGTTGTGGTCATGGTCAGTGGCACATGCCGCCTTTGTCTAGGCATTGCGCACAATAGCCGTGCCAAGCCACCGGTTTTACCTTGTTTATACCTGCAAGGTCATGCCTTTTAGATGTGTACTGTGACTGGACACTCTGACCATGGCTGACTCGTGTTACGGTTCGTAGAAGTTAAAGTCACTTGGTAAACGTTGTGGTCATGGTCAGTGGCACATGCCGCCTTTGTCTAGGCATTGCGCACAATAGCCGTGCCAAGCCACCGGTTTTACCTTGTTTATACCTGCAAGGTCATGCCTTTTAGATGTGTACTGTGACTGGACACTCTGACCATGGCTGACTCGTGTTACGGTTCGTAGAAGTTAAAGTCACTTGGTAAACGTTGTGGTCATGGTCAGTGGCACATGCCGCCTTTGTCTAGGCATTGCGCACAATAGCCGTGCCAAGCCACCGGTTTTACCTTGTTTATACCTGCAAGGTCATGCCTTTTAGATGTGTACTGTGACTGGACACTCTGACCATGGCTGACTCGTGTTACGGTTCGTAGAAGTTAAAGTCACTTGGTAAACGTTGTGGTCATGGTCAGTGGCACATGCCGCCTTTGTCTAGGCATTGCGCACAATAGCCGTGCCAAGCCACCGGTTTTACCTTGTTTATACCTGCAAGGTCATGCCTTTTAGATGTGTACTGTGACTGGACACTCTGACCATGGCTGACTCGTGTTACGGTTCGTAGAAGTTAAAGTCACTTGGTAAACGTTGTGGTCATGGTCAGTGGCACATGCCGCCTTTGTCTAGGCATTGCGCACAATAGCCGTGCCAAGCCACCGGTTTTACCTTGTTTATACCTGCAAGGTCATGCCTTTTAGATGTGTACTGTGACTGGACACTCTGACCATGGCTGACTCGTGTTACGGTTCGTAGAAGTTAAAGTCACTTGGTAAACGTTGTGGTCATGGTCAGTGGCACATGCCGCCTTTGTCTAGGCATTGCGCACAATAGCCGTGCCAAGCCACCGGTTTTACCTTGTTTATACCTGCAAGGTCATGCCTTTTAGATGTGTACTGTGACTGGACACTCTGACCATGGCTGACTCGTGTTACGGTTCGTAGAAGTTAAAGTCACTTGGTAAACGTTGTGGTCATGGTCAGTGGCACATGCCGCCTTTGTCTAGGCATTGCGCACAATAGCCACACTGAGCCACCAGTATTCTACCTTGTTTGTACGTGCAAGATCTAGCCTAGTACATCTGCACTGTGATTGGACGCTCTGACCGTGGCTGTCTCGTGTTATGATCAATATAAGTAAAAGACAATTGGATACATTTGTGGTCATGTTCAGTGGCACATGCCAACTTTGTCAAGGCATTGTGCACAATAGCCGTGCCAAGCCACCGGTTTTTTACCTTGTTTATACATGCAAGATCATGCATATTAGATGTGCACTGTGATTGGGCACTTTGACCGTGGCTGACTCGTGTTATGATCAATAGAAGTAAATGTCACTTGGATACACTTGTGGTCTTGGTCAGTGGAACATGCCAACTCTGTAAAGGCATTGCGCACAATAGCCACATCAAGCCACCAGTATTCTACCTTGTTTGTACCTGCAAGATCATGCCTAGTACATCTGCACTATGATTGGACACTCTAACTGTGGCTGACTCGTGTTATGATGAATAGAAGTAAAAGTCACTTGGAAACATTTGTGGTCATGGTCTGTGGCACATGCCAACTTTGTCAAGGCATTGCGCACAATAGCCACACTGAGCCACCAGTATTCTACCTTGTTTATACCTGGAAGTTCATGCCTAGTATATCTATACTGTGATTGGACACTCTGACCGTGGCTGACTTGTGTTATGATCAATAGAAGTAGAAGTCACTTGGATACATTTGTGGTCATGGTCAGTGGCACATGCCAACTTTGTCAAGGCATTGCGCACAATAGCCAATCGAGCCACCAGTATCCTACCTTGTTTGAACTTGCAAGATCATGCCTAGTACATCTGCACTGTGATTGGACACTTTGACCGTGGCTGACTCATGTTATGATTCATAGCCATTTAAGGTACTTGGTAAACTTTGTGGTCATGGTCAGTGGCACGTGCCAACTTTGTCAAGGCATTGCGCACAAGAGCCGTGCCAAGCTACCAGATTTTTACATTTTCTATTCCTGCAAGGTCATGCATAGTACATCTGAACTGTGATTGGGCACATTGACTGTGGCTGACTTGTGTTACGATTCGTAGACGTTAAAGTCACTTGGTAAACTTTGTGGTCATGGTCAGCGGCACATGCCAACTTCATCAAGGCATTGCGCACAATAGCCACACTGAGCCACCAGTATTCTACCTTGTTTGCACCTGCAAGATCATGCCTAGTACATCTGTACTGTGATTGGACACTCTGACCGTGGCAGACTTGTGTTATGATCAATAGAAGTAAAGGCCACTTGGATACATTTGTGGTCATGGTCAGTGGCACATGCCAAATTTGTCAAGGCATTGCACACAATAGCCACACCAAGCCACCAGTATTATACCTTGTATCTACCTGCAAGGTCATGCCCACTAAATCTACACTGTGATGGGACACTCTGACCGTGGCTGACTCGTGTTAAGATTCATAGCCGTTTAATGTACTTGGTAAACGTTGTGGTCATGGTCAGTGGCACATGCCAACTTTGTCAAGGCATTGCGCACAATCGCCGTGCCAAGCCTCTGGTTTTTTACCTTGTTTATACGTGCAAGGTCATGCATATTAGCTGTGTAATATGACTGGGCATTCTGACTATGGCTGACTCTTGTTACGGTTTGTAGAAGTTAAAGTCACTCGGTAAACTTTGTGGTCATGTTCAGTGGCACATTCCAACTTTGTCAAGGCATTGCGCAAAATAGCAACAACAAGCCACCAGTATACTACCTTGTTTACACCTGCAATATCATGCCTACTACATCTGCACTGTAATTGGACTCTCTGACCGTGGCTGACTCGTGTTATGATCAATAGAAGTAAAAGTCACTTGGATACATTTGTGGTCATGGTCAGTGGCACATGCCAACTTTGTCAAGGCATTGCACACAATAGCCACACTGTGCCACCGGTATTCTACCCTGTTTATACCTGTAAGGTCATGCCCTGTATGTCTGCTCTGTGATTGGACACTCTGACAGTGGCTGACTCGTGTTATGATTCATAGCTGTTTAAGGTACTTGGTAAACTTTGTGGTCATGGTCAGTGGCACATGCCGAATTTGTCAAGGCATTGTGCACAATAGCTGTGCCAAGCCACCGGTTCTTTACCTTGTTTATACGTGCAAGGTCATGCCTAGTACATCTGAACTGTGATTGGGCAATAGGACTGTGGCTGACTCGTGTTACGATTCGTATAGTTTAAAGTCACTTGGTAAACTTTGTGGTCATGGCAGTGGCACATGCCAACTTTGTTTTGGCATTGCACACAATAGCCGTACCAAGCCACCGGTTTTTTACCTTGTTTATACCTGCAAAGTCATGCATGTTAGATGTGCGCTGTGATTGGGGACTCTGACTGTGGCTGACTCGTGTTACAATTCGTTGATGTTAAAGTCACTTGGTAAACTTTGTGGTCATGGTCAGTGGCACATGCCAACTTTGTCAAGGCATTGCGTACAATAGCCACACCGCGCCACCAGTATTCTACCTTGTTTGTACCTGCAAGATCATGCCTAGTACATCTGCACTGTGATTGGGCACTCTGACCGTGGCTGACTCGTATTATGATCAATAGAAGTAAAACTCACATGGATACATTTGTGGTCATGGCCAGTGGCACATGCCAACTTTGTCAAGGCATTGCACACAATAGCCACACGGAGCCACCAGTATTCTAGCTTATACGTGCAAGATCATGCCCAGTATATGTACACTGAGATTGGACACTCTGACCATGACTCGTGTAATGATTCATAGCCGTTTAAGGTACTTGGTAAAATTTGTGGTCATGGCAGTGGCACATGCCAACTTTGTCAAGGCATTGCGTATAATAGCCGTGCCAAGCCACCGGTTTTTTACCTTGTTTATACCTGCAAGGTCATGCATATTAGATTTGCGCTGTGATTGGGCACTCTGACCGTGGCTGACTCGTGTTACAATTCGTAGAAGTTAATGTCACTTGGTAAACTTTGTGGTCATGGTCAGTGGCACATGCCAACTTTGTCAAGGCATTGCGCACAATAGCCACACCGCGCCACCAGTATTCTACCTTGTTTGCACCTGCAAGATCATGCCTAGTACATCTGCACTGTGATTGGGCACTCTGACCGTGGCTGACTCGTGTTATGATCAATAGAAAGAAAACTCACATGGATGCATTTGTGGTCATGGTCAGTGGCACATGCCAACTTTGTCAAGGCATAGTGCAAAATAGCCACACCAAGCCACCAATATTCTACCTTGTTTGAACCTACAAGATCATGCCTAGCACATCCGCACTGTGATTGAACACTCTGACCGTGGTTGACTCGTGTTATGATTAATAGAAGTAAAAGTGAATTGGATACATTTGTTGTCATGGTCAGTGGCACATGCCAACTTTGTCAGGGTATTGCACACTATAGCCACACCGAGCCACCAGTTTTCTACCTTTCTAATACCTGTAAGGTCATCCCAGTATATCTGCACTATGATTCGACACTCTGACCGTGGCAGACTCGTGTTATGAATCATAGCCATTTAAGGTTCTTGGTAAACTTTGTGGTCATGGTCAGTGGCACATGCTAACTTTGTCAAGGCATTGCGCACAGTAGCCGTGCCAAGCCACCAGTTTTTTACCTTGTTTATAACTGCAAGGTCATACCTAGTACATCCAAACTGTGATTGGGCACTCTGACTGTGGCTGACTCGTGTTACGATTCGTAGAACTTAAAGTCACTTGGTAAACTTTGCGGTCATGGTCAGTGGCACGTGCCAACTTTGTCAAGGCATTGCGCACAAACGCTTTGCCAAGCCACCAGTTTTTTGCCTTGTTTATACCTACAAGGTCATGCCTAGTACATCTGAACTGTGATTGGGCACTCTGAACGTGGCTGACTCGTGTTATGTTTCGTATAAGCTAACATCGCTTGGTAAGCTTTGTGGTCATGGTCAGTGGCTCATGCCAACTTTGTCTGGTGATGATAAGGAGGGTGTCCGAAGGAGGAGGATGGAGGGTGCGGGCAGCAGAGGATGGTGGCGCGATGGGAAGCACGAGCGAGGCAACCGAGTACTCCGCTAATCAGGAGAGTGTCGGCTTGTTCCCCAGTTGGCCCGAGACCGACGGGCAGGAAGACTGGTGGTGTCCGATATCCTGGCAGCTAGAGGAAGTCGGTTGCAGCAAAGAAAGTCATATGGCGAGCAGGGGCACTGGCCCGCTGATGTCAGGAGAGTGACGGCTTGTTCCCCAGTTGGCTCGCAATGGGAGCAAGAAGACTGGAGGTGTCCGATGTCGTGACGGCGAGAGTTGCGCTGCTGCTGCTGATGACACGAGAAGACAATGCGAGGATGCAACGCGACACAACGGATGCGAGGAGACTGATGCCGATGGGGCAGATGGAGCAGATGAGGTTGACAAGGGGAGAGGAGAATGGCGGAGGCACTTGCGAAGACCGAGGTGATGAGAGGTAGCAGATGGCGGGCGGTAGGAAGCTTCTCGGAAGTTGACAGTAGGTGACGGCTTGGGAGCTGCTTGCGACTGTTATGTTCGGCAGGTCACCATTTGTTGGCCACGGGCGCGGACTGGGTGCAGGGCTTCCTTAGGATGATGAGGCTGTCCTTCAGCGCGGGGAGCACTTCAAGCGGTGCTGCAGATGTCAGCTGCTGATGAAGTGGAGAAGTGCGAAGTGGTGGTAATAGCGGCGGATGCGGGCAGACTCAAGAGAGGACGTAATGGTGATTGCAAAGCGATGACTCGGCCACGGGGCACCAGGTGATGTCGCCTGATGCTCTGATACCATGTCAGAAGAATGCAAGCATGAGAGCAGCAGTGGCAGAAGCAAGCAGAACAATTGGAACAAGTACAAGGCCGTCACCAAAGTGACGTAAGCGAGAGCGGTCCCGAGGAGTTAGTCGCAGAGCTTGATAGGGGCTGAGATGAGGTAGAGAGAGGGAGAGGGAGTCTGAGAGTAAAATGAGTGATGACGGATTGCGGACTGAGTGAAGGAACGAGAGTGACAAAGCGAAGAGTTGAGAGCTGTGAGATGCTAGCAAAGGCAGGAGATGCGAAGTACGAGCAGAGCAAAGATACGGTGGCGAAGCCGTGGAACCAAAGCGGAACAGGATTGGCAGAATTGTTCTGGTTAACTTGAGGAAATCAATATACTCTGTATAAAAGGCAGAACAGAACTAACGAATGAGACAACGGCTTCTTGCCGCTAGCCGGACGCGGGTGACAGGTGTCACTTTATTAGGGGATGACTCGGTCAAATGTCTGTTGGTCGGTCGGTGACCGTTGACGGATTCTTCAAAGCTATCACCGAGGTGGTTCGTGCCGAAGTTGAACCTTTATTGAGAGTATTCCCTCGAACATCCCAGTGAGGTACCATCACCTGATTGTGGTCATCTTCGCTTTACTCTGACATAAACAAGGTAGAATACTGGTGGCTTGGTGTGGCTATTTTTCGCAATGCCTTGACAAAGTTGGCATGTGCCATTGACCATGACCACAAAGTTTACCAAGTGACTTTACTTCTACGAATCTTAATACAAGTCAGCCACGGTCAGAGTGCCCAATCACAGTGCACATCTAGTATGCATGACCTTGCTGGTATACACAGGGTAAAAAACCGGTGGCCTGGCACGGCTATTGTGCGCAATGCCTTGACAAAGTTGGCATGTGCCACTGACCATGACCACAAAGTTTACCAAGTGACCTTAACTTCTACGAATCGTAACACGAGTCAGCCACATTCAGAGTGCCCAATCACAGTCCACATCTAATATGCATGACCTTGCAGGTATAAAGAAGGTAAAAAACCAGTGTATTGGCACGGCTATTGTGCGCAATACCTTGACAAAGTTGGCATGAGCCAATGACCATGACCACACTGTTTACCAAGTACCTTAAACGGCTATGAATCATAACACGCGTCACCCACGGTCAGAGTGTCCAATCATAGTGCAGATGTACTAGGCATGATCTTGAAGGTGCAAACAAGGTAGAATATTGGTGGCTCGGTGTGGCTATTGTGCGCAATGCCTTGACAAAGTTGGCATGCGCCACTGACCACGATCACAAAGTTTACCAAGTGACTTTAACTTCTACGAATCGTAACACGAGTCAGCCACGATCAGAGTGTCCAATCGCAGTACACATCTAATATACATGACCTTTCTTGTATAAACAAGGTAAAACACCGGTGGATTGGCATGGCTATTGTGCGCAATGCCTTGACAAAGTTGGCAAGTGCCACTGACCATGACCACAACGTTTACCAAGTACATTAAACGGATATGAATTATTACACGTGTCAGCCACGGTCAGAGTGTCCAATCACAGTGCAGATATACTGGGCATGACCTCACGGGTATAAACAAGTTTGAATACTGGTGGCTCGGTGTGGCTATCGTGCGCAATGCCTTGACAAAGTTGGCATGTGCCACCAACCATGACCACAAATGTATCAAAGTGACGTTTACGTCTATTGGTCATAACACGAGTCAGCCACGGTCAGAGTGTCCAATCATAGTGCAGATGTATTAGGCATGATCTTGCAGGTGCAAACAATGTAAAACACCGGTGGCTTGGTGTGGCTATTATGCGCAATGCCTTGACAAAGTTTGCATGTGCCGCTGACCATGAACACAAAGTTTACCAAGTGTCTTCAACTTCTACGAATCGTAACACAAGTCAGCCATGGTCAGAGTGCCCAATCACAGTGCACATCTAACATGCATGATCGTGCAGGTATAAACAAGGTAAAAAACCGGTGGCTTGGTACGGTATTGTGCGCAATGCATTGACAAAGTTCGCATGTGCCACTGACCATGACCACAAAGTTTACCAAGTGACTTTAACTTATACGAATCGTAACACGAGTCAGCTACATTCAGAGTGCCCAATCACCGTGCACATCTAATATGCATGACCTTGCATGTATAAAAAAGGTAAAAGACCGGTGGCTTGGAACGACTATTGTGCGCAATACCTTGACAAAGATGGCATGTGCCACTGACCATGACCACAAAGTTTACCAAGTACCTTAAACAGCTTTGAGTCATAACACGAGTCAGCCACGATCAGAGTGTCTAATCTCAGTGCAGATATACTGGGCATGACATTACAGGTATGAACGAGGTAGAATACTGGTAGCTCGGTGTGGCTATTGTGTGCAATGCCTTGACAAAGTTGGCATGTGCCACTGACCATGACCACAATTGTATCCAAGTGACATTTGCTTCTATTGATCATAACATGAGTCAGCCACGATCAGAGTGTCCAATCACAGTGCACGTGTACTGGGCATGATCTTGCAGGTGCAAACAAGATATAGTATTGGTGGCTCAGTGTAGCTATTGTGCGCAATGCCTTGACAAAGTTGGCATGTGCCACAGACCATGACCACAAAGTTTACCAAGTGACTTTAACTTCTACGAATCGTAACACGAGTCAGCCACGCTCATAGTGCCCAATCACAGTACACATCTAATATGCATGACCGTGTAGGTATACACAAGTTAAAAAACCAGTGTCTTGGCACGGCTATTGAGCGCAACGCCTTGACAAAGCTGGCATGTGCCACTGACCATGACCACAAAGTTTACCAAGTACCTTAAACGGCTATGAATCATAACATGAGTCAACCACAGTCAGAGTGTCCAATCACAGTGCACATATACTGGGCATGACCTTGCACGTATAAGCTATAATGCAAGTGGCTCGGTGTGGCTATTGTGCGCAATGCCTTGACAAAGTTGGCATGTGCCACTGACCATGACCACAAATGTATCCAAGTGAGTTTTACTGCTATTGATCATAACACGAGTCAGCCATGGTCAGAGTGCCGAATCACAGTGCAGATGTACTAGGCAGGATCTTGAAGGTACAAAACAAGTAGATTCTTGGTGGCACGGTGTGGCTATTGTGTGCAATGCCTTGACAAGGTTGGCATGTGCCATTGACCATGACCACAAAGTTTACTAAGTGACTTTAACTTCTACGAATCATTACACGAGTCAGCCACGGTCAGAGTACCCAATCAAAGTGCACGTCTTATATACAGTGTCCAATCACCGTGCAGATATACTGGGCATGACCTCACAGGTAAAAACAAGGTAGAATACTGGTGGCTTGGTGTGGCTATTGTGCGCAATGCCTTGATAAATTGGCATGTGCCACTGACCATGACCACAAAGTTTTCCAAGTGACGTTTACGTCTATTGATCATAACACAAGTCAGCCACCGTCGGAGTGTCCAATCACAGTGCAGATGTATTAGGCATGATCTTGCAGGTGCAAACAAGGTAAAACACGTGTGCCTTGGTGTGGCTAGTGTGCGCAATGCCTTGACAAATTGGCATGTGCCACTGACCATGACCACAAAGTTTACCATGTGACTTTAACTTTTACGAATCGTAAGACAAGACAGCCACGGTCAGAGTGCCCAATCACAGTGCACATCTAATGTGCATGACCTTACAGGTATACACAAGGTACAAAACCGGTGGCTTGGCACGGCTATTGTGCGCAATGCCTTGACAAAGTTGGCATGTGCCACTGACCATGACCACAAAGTTTACCAAGTGACTTTAACTTCTACGAATTGTAACACGAGTCAGCCACATTCAGAGTGCCCAATCACAGTGCACATCTAATATGCATGACCGTGCATGTATGTAGAAGGTAAAAAACCGTTGGCTTGGCACGGCTATTGTGCGCAATGCCTTGACATAGTTGGCATGTGCCACTGACCATGACCACATTGTTTACCAAGTACCTTAAACGGCTATGAATCACAACACGCGTCACCCACGGTCAGAGTGTCCAATCACAGTGCAGATGTACTAGGCATGATCTTGAAGGTGCAAAGAAGGTAGAATACTGGTGGCTCGGTGTGGCTATTGTGCGCAATGCCTTGACAAAGTTGGCATGTGCCACTGACCATAATCACAAAGTTTACCAAGTGACTTCAACTTCTACGAATCGTAACACGAGTCAGCCACGGTCAGAGTGCCCAATCATAGTACACGTCTAATATGCATGACCTTGCTGATACAAACAAGGTAAAAAACTGGTGGCTTGGCACAGCTATTGTGCGCAATGCCTTGACAAAGTTGGCATGTGCCACTGACCATGACCACAAAGTTTACCAAGTAGATTTAACGGCTTTGAATTATAACACGAGTCAGCCACGGTCAGAGTGTCCAATCACAGTGCAGATATACTGGACATGACCTCACAGGTATAAACCAGGTAGAATACTGGTGGCTCGGTGTGGCTATTGTGCGCAATGCCTTGATAAATTGGCATGTGCCACCGACCATGACCACAAAGTTTACCAAGTGACGTTTACCTCTACTGATCATAACACGAGTCAGCCACAGTCAGAGGGCCCAATCACAGTTCAGATGTACTAGGCATGACCTTGCAGGTATAAACAAGGTAAGAATCCGGTGGCTTGACATGGCTATTGTGCGCAATGCCTTGACCAAGTTGGCATGTGCCACTTACCATGAACATAAAGTTTACCAAGTACCTTAAACGGCTATGAATCATAACACGAGTCAGCCACGGGCAGATTGTCCAATCATAGTGAAGATATAATGGGCATGACCTTGCAGGTATGAACAAGGTATAATACTGGTGGCTCGGTGTGGCTATTGTGTGCAATGTCTTAACAAAGTTGGCATGTGCCACTGACCATGACCATAAATGTATCCAAGTGACTTTTACATCTATTGATCATAACACAAGTCAGCCACGGTCAGAGTGTCCAATCGCACTGCAGATGTACTAGACATGATCTTGAAGGTTCAAACAAGGTAGAATACTGGTGGCTCGGAATGGCTACTGTGCGCAATGCCTTGACAATGTTGGCATGTGCCACTGACCATGACCACAAAGTTTACCAAGTGACTTCAACTTCTACGAATTGTAACACGAGTCAGCCACATTCGGAGTGCCCAATCACAAGGCACATGTAATATGCATGACCTTGCACGTATAAAGAAGGAAAAAAACCGGTGGCTTGACACGGCTATTGGGCGCAATGCCTAGAAAAAATTGGCATGTGCCACTGACCATGACCACAAAGTTTACCAAGTATATTAAACAGCTACGAATTATAACACGAGTCAGCCACGGTTAGAGTGTCCACTCACAGTGCAGAGACACTGGACATGACCTTACAGGTATAAACAAGGTAGAATACTGGTGTCTGGGTGTGGCTATTGTGCGCAATGCCTTGACAAAGTTGGCATGTGCCACTGACCATGACCACATCTGTATCCAAGTGACGTTCCGTCTATTGATCATGACACGAGTCAGCCACGGTCAGAGTGTCCAATCACAGTGCACATGTACTAGGCATGATCTTGCAGGTGTAAAAAAGGTAAAACACTTGTGGCTTGGTGTGGCTATTGTGCGCAATGCCTTGACAAAGTTGTCATGTGCCACTGACCATGACCACAAAGTTTACCAAGTGACTTTAACTTCTACGAATCGGAACACGAGTCAGCTATGGTCAGAGTGTCCAATCGTTGTGCACATCTAACATGCATGACCTTGCAGGTATAAACAAGGTAAAAAACCGGTGGCTTGGCACGGCTATTGTGCGCAATGCCTTGACAAAGTTGCCCTGTGCCAATCTTGATGACCACAAAGTTTACCAAGTGACGTTAACTTATACGAATTGTAACACGAGTCAGCCACATTCAGAGTGCCCAATCACATTGAACTTCTAATATGCATTACCTTTCAGGTATAAAAAAGGTAAAAGACCGGTGGCTTGGCAGGACTATTGTAAGCAATGCCTTGACAAAAGTGGCATGTGCCACTGACCATGATCAAAAAGTTTACCAAGTACCTTAAACGACTATGAATCATAACTTCTACAAATCGTAACACGAGTGAGCCACGGTCAGAGTGCCCAATCACATTGCACATCTAATATGCATGACCTTACAGGTATACACAATGTAAAACACCGGTAGCTTGGCACGGCTATTGTGCGCAATGCCTTGACAAAGTTGGCATGTGCCACTGACTATGACCACAACGTTTACAAAGTGACTTTAACTTCTACGACTTGTAACACGCGTCAGCCACATTCAGAGTGCCCAATCACAGTGCACATCTAATATGCATGACCTTGCTGGTATAAACAAGATGAAATACCGGTGGCTTGGCACGGCTACTGTGCGCAATGCCTTGACAAAGTTGGCATGTGCCACTGACCATGACCACACTGTTTACCAAGTGCCTTAAATGGCTATGAATCATAACACGCGTCACCCACGGTCAGAGTGTCCAATCACAGTGCAGATGTACTAGGCATGAACTTGCAGGTGCAAACAAGGTAGAATACGGGTGGCTCGGTGTGGCTTTTGTGCGCAATGTCTTGACAGAGTTGGCATGTGCCACTCACCATGACCACAAATGTATCCAAGTTACTTTTACATCTATTGATCATAACACGAGTCAGCCACGGTCAGAGTGTCCAATCAAAGTGCAGATGTACTAGGCATGATATTGCAGGTTCAAACAAGGTAGAATATGGGTGGCTCGGAATGGCTATTGTACGCAATGCCTGGACAATGTTGGCATGTGCCACTGACCATGACCACAAAGTTTACCAAGTGACTTTAACTTCTACGAATCGTAACACGAGTCAACCACGGTCAGAGTGCCCAATCACAGTGCACATCTAATATGCATGACCTTGCAGGTATAAACAAGGTAAGAAGTGGTGGCTTGGCACGCCTATTGTGCGCAATGCCTTGCCAAAGTTGGCATGTGCCACTGACCATGACCACAAAGTATACCAAGTGACTTTATCTTCTACAAATCGTAACACGAGTCAGCTACAGTCAGAGTGCCCAATCAGAGCTCAGATGTACTAGGCATGACCTTGCAGGAATAAACAAGGTAAAAAACCGGTGGCTTGGCACGACTATTGTGCGCAATGCCTTGACAAAGTTGGCATGTGCCACTGACCATGACCACAACGTTTACCAAGTACCTTAAACGGATACGAATCATAACACGCGTCACCCACGGTCAGAGTGTCCAATCACACTGCAGATGTACTAGGCATGACCTTGCAGGTATAAACAAGGTAAAAAACCGGTGGCTTGGCACGCCTATCGTGCGCAATGCCTTGACAAAGTAGGCATGTGCCCCTGACCATGACCACAACGTTTACCAAGTACCTTAAACGGATACGAATCATAACACGCGTCACCCACGGTCAGAGTGTCCAATCACAGTGCACATCTAATATGCATGACCTTACAGGTATACACAATGTAAAAAACCGGTGGCTTGGCACGGCTATTGTGCGCAATGCCTTGACAAAGTTGGCATGTGCCACTGACCATGACCACAAAGCTTACCAAGTGACTTTAACTTCTACGAATCGTAACACGAGTCACCCACACTCAGAGTGCCCAATCATAGTGCACATATAATATGCTTGACCTTGCAGGTATGAAGAAGGTTAAAAACTGGTGGCTTGGCAGGGCTATTGTGCGCAATGTCTTGACAAAGTTGACATGTGCCACTGACCATGACCACACTGTTTACCAAGTACCTTAAACGGATACGAATCATAACACGCGTCACCCACGGTCAGAGTGTCCAATCACTGTGCAGATGTACTAGGCATGATCTTGAAGGTGCAAACAATGTAGAATACTGGTGGCTCGGTGTGACTATTGTTCGGAATGCCTTGACAAAGTTGGCATGTGCCACTGACCATGATCACAAAGTTTTCCAAGTGACTTTAACTTCTACGAATCGTAAGACAAGTCAGCCACGATCAGAGTGCCCAATCATAGTACACAGCTAACATGCATAACCTTACTGGTATAAACAAGGTAAAAAACCGGTGGCTTGGCACGGCTATTGTGCGCAATGCCTTGACAAAGTTGGCATGTGCCACTGACCATGACCACAAAGTTTACCAAGTGACTTTAACTTCTACGAATTGTAACACGAGTCAGCCACATTCGGAGTGCCCAATCACAAGGCACATGTAATATGCATGACCTTGCACGTATAAAGAAGGTAAAAAACCGGTGGCTTGGCACGGCTATTGTGCGCAATGCGTTGACAAAGTTGGCATGTGNGTGCCACTGACCATGACCACAAATTTTACAAAGTACATTAAACGGCTATGAATTATGACACAAGTCAGCCACGGTCAGAGTGTCCAATCACAGTGCACATATACTGGGAATGACCTTACAGGTATAAACAAGGAAGAATACTGGTGGCTCGATGTGGCTATTGTGCGCAATGCCTTAACAAATTGGCATGTGCCACTGACCATGACCACGAAGTTTACCAAGTGACTTTAACTTAACGAATCGTAACACAAGTCAGCCACGGTCAGAGTGCCCAATCACAGTGCACATCTAATATGCATGACCTTGCAGGTATACACAAGGTAAAAAACCAGTGGCTTGGCACGGCTATTGTGCGCAATGCCTTGACAAAGTTGGCATGTGCCTCTGACCATGACCACAACGTTTACCAAGTGACTTTAACTTCTACGAATTGTAACACGAGTCAGCCACATTCGGAGTGCCCAATCACAAGGCACATGTAATATGCATGACCTTGCACGTATAAAGAAGGTAAAAAACCGGTGGCTTGGCACGGCTATTGTGCGCAATGCCTTGACAAAGTTGGCATGTGCCACTGACCATGACCACAAAGTTTACCAAGTACATTAAACGGCTACGAGCTATAACACGAGTCAGCCATGGTCAGGGTGTCCAATCACAGTGCAGACATACTGGACATGACCTTACAGGTATAAACAAGGCAGAATACTGGTGGCTCGGTGTGGCTATTGTGGGCAATGCCTTGACAAAGTTGGCATGTGCCACTGACCATGAGCACGAAGTTTACCAAGTGACTTTGACTTCTACGCATCATAACACGAGTCAGCCACGGTCAGAGTACCCAATCACAGTTCAGATATACTAGGCATGACCTTACAGGTATAAACAAGGTAAAAAACCGGTGGCTTGACACGGCTATTGTGCGCAATGCCGTGACAAAGTTGGCATGTGCCACTGACTGTTGGCACTAGTGGGTGTGGACGCACCATGAAGGATACCTGGCTCTTCATGATGCACTCTACCAATGTTTGGGACAGCCAATGGACACCAATGGTGAAGAGTGTGGAGCACAAGGATCACGGATGTGAGTGGGCAGAACACGTCGCATTCCGTAGAACTGAGTCGAAGCACGTTTTTGTTACTGAGCACAGTGAGATTATATCTGATCCTTATGGCATTTGATCTAAGCTTTCCAACGCACCTAAGCACGCCCACATCGGAGCAGTAGAGTCCCTTCTAGGGCCATCAAAGTAACCCTTGGTGGAGCCGCCCACCTTGCCTTGCACACTAGGCAACGGGAGGCGCTTCGACGATGACCCGTCGAATCGCCCTTCCTTGCCCAGAAGTCAAGAAGAAGTTCATCCTGGTCAAGGAGAGTCCTCTGGTTGCTTCTTTTATGGCCCAGGTGCATTTGGAGCTCGCTGGAGTTGAACTCGGATCACCGGCGGTGTATTATCCCGCCACCCATGGCGGGTACCAGATTCCACCCGCCCAACACCCGAATTTCGGGCCAGGCTAACTTTCTGAATACTCACTCAAATCGAGCGATTCAAAGCTCGATTTTGCATGGAACAATCCAAGGAATCCAAATTTAAAGTCTGATTGGGTGTTCGACCACTCTCCAGTGGTCAAACCAGGGACCACAATCAACGGCACTCATGGCAAGGGGCACACCATGTGAACAATCTCCTCCTTGCACCGCAGCCTTGATACCCTGTCCTTAGGACCTGCAACATTTCAAACCTCACAGCGCATACCGAACTCTATGTAGCTCGCGTCGGGCCTGTCCTTGGGCTGGGCCTTAGTCATGGCGTCGGCAAGCATGCGCTTAGTGCCACAATGCACAATAGCCGGGTCTCCCTTCACCACCAAGTCCCGCGCGTACTGATGCCGGATCTCGATGTGCTTGGTCCTCCTGTTCAGCACTGGGTTCTGGGTCAGGCTGATGACACTCATGTTGTCCACATTGAGTACCGCCAGCTTCTTTTGCGGCATGCCGATCTCCTTTAACAGCCCCCACAGCCACACCGCCTCCTTTGTGGCTTCCGCGAGTGCGATGTACTCCGCTTCGGTGCTGGATAGCGCCACGCAGTCCTGCTTTCTGCTTACCCATGAAACTGCTGCACCACCAAGCACAAACACGTACCCTGACGTTGATTCTGTGTCATCCACGTCACCAGCCCAGTCGGCATCGGAGTAGCCGACCAACTCGAGGGAGTCGTCACGCGCTCCCCCTCCAAACACGAGTCGCGATTGTTTTGTCGCCTTGAGTTAGCGGATGATCCGCTTCACCTCTTGTCAATACAGCGGCCCCGGGTCAGCAACATACCGGCTCACTTTGCCCTCCGCAAAGGCCAGGTCGGGCCGCGTCACTACCATGGCGTACATGATGCTCCCCACTACAGACTGGTATGGTACACCTGCCATCTCCTCCTTCTCCTCGTCCGTGCTTGGTCCCATGCTCGAGCTCAGCTCACATGTGGTGGTCATGGGTGTGCCGATGGGGTTGCACTCCTCCATGATGTAGCAACGGAGCACTTCTTGCACGTACTTTGCCTGCCCCATCTCGAGCGTGCATGCCTTGCGGTCCCTCTTGATGGCGACGCCGAGGTAGTACCCGAGCTCGCCCATGTCGGTCATTTTGAACCGACCGCCCAGCTGCCGCTCCAGGTTCACCAACTCCTTCATGTCCGACAACACGAGGATGAGATCATCAACATAAAGTACCACAATCTGGTGCAACCCCGTCTTCTTCCACACGTACACGCTGTGATCCGCATCGCAGCGCTTGAAGCCAAGCTCGGCCATGAAGCCGTCCATTTTCAGGCACCACATGAGTGGCCCTCGCTTCAGCCCGTAGAGCGTATTGCGAAGCCGGCACACCTTCCCCGGCGGCGCGTCCACCCTCTCCGGCACCTCCATGTAGACCTCTTGTCTAGGTCACCGTTGAGAAATGCGGTTTTCACGTCCATTTGGTGGACTTCGTAGTCGCGCGCTGCCGCCACGGAGAGGATGGAGTGGATGGAGGCGAACTTTGCCACTGGTGCAAAGGTTTTGTCGTAGTGTTCACCCTTTCGCTGGGGGTACCCCTTTGCCACCAGCCACGCCTTGTACTACTCCACCTTCCCCTCCTTGATGAGCTTCTTCTTGAAGATCCACTTGGAGCCGATGACTTTCTCGCCCTCCGGCCTGTCGACCAGCTCCCAAGTTCCATTCTCCTCGTGGGAGGCGAGCTCAGATTTTATTGCTCCCTCCCACTCAGCCCCATCCTTCTGCTGCAATGCCTCCTTGACGGTTTCGGGCTCCTCTTGTGTAAAGAACGCTCGAGTAAACCAGATCCAGATGCCCTCCGTGGCATCGTACCTCTTTGCTGTCCTCCTTGCGCGTCCGCTTCTTTGAGGCTGCTGCTGTTGAGGCTGCTGCTGCTGCTGCTGCCACCCCCTCAGGACGCCGCTCACGTTGGTAGCATACTCCCCCTCTCTTGGGGACCGTGAAGACGCGGGCTCACTCCCCACCTCCTTGTTCAGCTCCACTGCTGTCTGTTCCTCACACTCATTGTCTGACTCAGCTGAACGCACATCAGCTGCTCCTCCATCCCCCGCATGGTTCCCGCCGGTTGGAGCCGCTCAGACGTCACCCTCTTTTGCGTCCTCTGGCGTCTCCCCCTCGAGGAGTGGCAGCCACTCCCCACGGTTGGAACGACCTGCGTCCTTGTCCGTCCAACGACTATCCTCGTCGAACGTGACGTCGTGACTATTCACAATCTGCTGTCTCCGCGGGTCAAAGAGCCGGTACACCTTGCTCCCACTCTTGTACCCGACGAAGATGCACCGGTGAGTCCGCGGGTCCAGCTTGTCCCGCCCCTCACGTGCCTTCACAAGAGCATGTGCAACGCAGCCACATGTACGGAGGTGAGCCACAGTTGGCTTCCTCCTGCTCCATACCACTTGTGGCGTCTTCCACACCCTGGACTCCGCATCTTTCAGCGGCTTCATCGGTGTCAGGTTCATGATGTATGCCACTGTCCGTGCCTCCTCCTCCCAGTACTTTTACGCGAGGCCGGCATCGCTCAACATAGACCGGAACATGTTTAGGATGGTGCAGTTCACCCTCTCGGTGACGCCGTTCTGTTGCAGAGAATGTGGCATAGTTTTCTACTAGGCGATCTGTTGGAAATCATCGACTCCGACAAGAGTTATTCTGACTTCTCAATAACGGTTCAGGTCCAAGACCAAACCACCTTGACCCAACGGCCCTCGGTCAGGCTAACCATTGAGCCCAACATGTCAAGCCATCCCCTAGTAACGTGACATCTGTGACCCGCGTCCGGCTAGCGCAAAGAAGCCGTTGCTCTGCTTGTTTGTCCTATCCTGTCCTTTTATGACCGAGGATGTTCATTCCCTCGAGTTAACCAGAACAGTTCTGCTCATCTTGTTCCCCTTTGGTTCTGCGGCTTCGCCGTCGTGTCTTTGCTCTGCTCATCCCTCGCATGTTTTGTCTTTGCCACCTCTCAACGCTTCGCTCTGTCACTCTCGCTCCTTCGCTCAGCTCTCATACTCCGCCAGGCGTCGCTCCCCTCGTTAGCACTCTCTCTCACATCAACCTGTCTACCTCAACTACCTCGCGTCTCATCCTCTATCAGCTCCCGCGACTAACTCCTCGGACCGCTCTTGCTTACGCTGATGTATATGTGCATGTTCCGATGCTTCTGCCTGCTTCTGTTGCTGCTGTTCTCGTGTCTACATTCTTCTGACATGGTATCAGAGCATCAGGTAACATCACCAGGTGCCTTGGAACTGCGTCATCACTCTGCCGCCATCTCTTCTCCAACACTTGTGCTCACATTCATGTGTCGCTGTTACCGTCACCCCGCGCCTCTTCGCTTCATCCGCAGCTGACATCAGCAGCCCCGCCTGACAAGTTCTCCACGCTGAAGAAACGCCTTGTCATCCGAAGGAAGCCCTGCGCCCATTTCCGCGCCCGTGGCCAAGTACCAGTGACTTGTCGCCCACATCAGCTGCAAGAAACTCTCAAGCCGCAATCTGCCGTCAACCACCAAGAAGCTTCCTGCCGCCCGCCATCTGCTGTCCCTCATCACATCTGCCTCCGCAAGCATCTCCTCCTCTTTAATCATACCTTATCAGCCTCATCTGTCCCTCCTCGCCGTCATCCTCAGCCCGCCCTCGTTCATCATCTTGAGCCGCCCTCTTGCATCGCCGACTTGTCTCGTCAATAGCTGCAGCCAAAACTGCCGCCGTCAGGATATCGGACACCACCAGTCTTCCTGCTCCACTTCCGAGCCAGCTGGGGAACAAGCTGTCACTCTCCTGACATCAGCGGTCCAGTGGATCGGCCCGCTGCCTGACTCCCTCTACCGCAACCAACTTCTTCCAGCTGACAGGACATCGGACACCACCAGTCTTCCTGCTCCCACTTTCGAGCCAACTGGGGGAACAAGCCGTCACTCTCCTAAACGTTAAAAGAAGTAGTTGTGTCACTGTGCCTTCCTACCGCATTGTCTTCCATCTCGGCTCTCTCCGCTCGCGTCTCTCCTTGTCTCCCGCTTCCTTTATCAGCATCAGCCTTTGGCCTTCATCTTCGCTCGTCTCTGTCATTCCTCCTCCTCCTCGCTCCAGTTTCATCTAGTTCATCAGGCACTCGTTCCTGCCTCATCTCTGCTTCACCATCATCAGCATTATTCACCTTCAATTCATCATCCGCATCAGCATCGCTTTATCGCGCACGAGGTTCTGCCCCTGCGCCCACTCATCAATCAATCGCTTCCTCCGCTTCCGCATCGTCTTCAGTTCGGCACAAGGATCCGCCCGGTCGCATCGCCCTTTTCCGCGACGACCTGCACCCACGCAGAAACTTCCTTCAAGCGCACGCGGCTCGCCCCTACGCCCACTCCATCATCCATCAATCCTCCGCCATCATCCGCTTCCGCTCCGCTTGGCACAAGGTTCCGCCCGGTCGCATCGCCTATTGCGTAACGACCTGCGCCCACGCCAAAAACATCCGTAGCGCACGAGGTTTGCTCCTGCGCCCACTCCATCATCAATTACTACTCCATCTGTATCATTCTCTGCTCGGCACACGGATTTGCCCGGTCGCATCGCCTGCTCCGCGACGACATGCGCCTACGTCGAAATTCCCCAAGCGCACGAGGTTACATCCCTGCGCCCATTCAACTACTCCTGGTCCCTACTGCTAACTGCTCTCGTGCTGATCTGATCACCACTCTCGGCTTAACCTCTCATTCTTCAACCGTGATCCGCCGCTTCAACTGCCATTGTCCTTCTCCTCCATCTAGCATGGCCAACCCTTGGGATGGCTGCCCCATTCTTGAAGAAGATGGAAGCAACATCTACAGCTGGTCACATAATGTGCTGACCTTGACCAGCACCATCTCTATCAATGAGTACCGTGTTTCCGACTTCCTTCTCGGGGCCTACGAGCATTAGCGCACGCCTTAGCATCCTCCACATCTCTACAATGCAACCTTCCTTCTGATATGGGGACATCTCTTCAACCTCGTGGATATGTCATTCCATCACCTACGCATCAATGCAAGGAATGGACCAAAACTCCGCTTCAGCCTGTAGCAGGAAGCATGGAAACAGCGATGGATCACTCTCTCCTGCCGAGACAATCCCATCATTCCACCGCTGCCTAAGGACCCCAACTCCAGATCCATCCTCGAAATTGATCTGGTACCAGCAGAGGAAGAAGAGGAAGAAAAAGAGGAACCAGTGGAAGAAGGGTCCCCAGTACCTGCCCCTATCTCTGCCGTAGTGGGACAAGGACAAGCTGACAAAATCATCTACAAGGAAGTGAGCATTATCCAAAAATGGCAAACTCAAATCTACAACCTTCTCTGCCCAGAGCTCGTTGGTGGATTTGCAACTACCAATACCCTCCCTGGAAGATCCAAGTATCTTGGCAAGCGCTGTTCCCTACCTGAGATGACCAGAAAGCAGGATAGTCTTGACTACGGTCTCTGTGCATGGCTGCGACGATTAATGACCAGAGACCTACACTATCTGGTGGCAGCTCATCCGAATGATCAGCACGCCATGTGGAAGGGTCTTCTTGAACAGTGCAATGGTCAACTCCCAGAAGATTGGGAAAAATACTGCCACTAACTCTTGTCGGACTCAGGGGGTCTGTTGGAAATCATCGACTCTGACAATAGTTATTCCGGCTTCTCAATAACGGTTCAGGTCCGAGACTGAACCACCTTCACCCAACGGCCCTCAGTCAGACTAACCGTTGAGCCCAATATGTCAAGCCATCCCTTAATAACGTGACATCTGTCACCCGCGTCCGGCTAGCGGAAAGAAGCCGTTGCTCTGCTTGTTTGTCCTGTCTTGTCCTTTTATGACTGAGGATGTTCATTCCCTCGAGTTAACCAGAATAGTTCTGCTCATCTTGTTCCCCTTTGGTCCCGCGGCTTCACCGCCGTGTCTTTGCTCTGCTCATCCCTTGTACTTTCTGTCTTGGCCAACTCTCAACGCTTTGCTCTGTCACTCTCGCTCCTTTGCTCAGCTCTCATACTCCGCCAGGCGTCGCTCCCATCGTCAGCACTCTCTCTCACATCAACCTGTCTACCTCAACTACCTCGCGTCTCAGCCTCTATCAGCTCCCGCGACTAACTCCTCGGACCGCTCTTGCTTACGCTGACGTACATGTGCATGTTCCGATGCTTCTGCCTGTTTCTGTTGCCGCTGCTATTGTGTCTACATTCTTCTGACATGGTATCAGAGCATCAGGTAACATCACCTGGTGCCTTCGAACAGCGTGATCACTCTGCTGCCATCTCTTCTCCAACACTTCTGCTCACATTAATCTATCGCCGCTACTGTCATCCCGCGCCTCTTCGCTTCGTCCGCAGCTGACATCAGCAGCCTCCGCAGGTCGAAGAGCCGGTACACCTTGCTCCCACTCTCGTACCTGACGAAGATGCACCGGTGAGTCCGTGGGTCCAGCTTGCCCCGCCCCTCCCGTGCCTTCACAACAGCATGTGCAACGCAACGAAATATACGGAGGTGAGCTACAGTTGGCTTCCTCCTGCTCCATACCACTTGTGGCATCTTCCATATCCTGGATTCCGCATCTTTCAGTGGATTCGTTGCTGTCAGGTTCATGATGTATGCCGCTGTCCGTGCCTCCTCCTCCCAGTACTTTTACGCGAGGCCGGAATCGCTCAACATAGACTGGAACATGTTTAGGATGGTGCAGTTTGCCCTCTCGGTGACGCCGTTCTGCTGCGAGAATGTGGCGTAGTTTTCTACCAGGCGATCTGCTGGAAATCATCGACTCCGACAAGAGTTCTTCTAACTTCTCAATAACGGTTCAGGTCCGAGACCAAACCACCTTGATCCAACGGCCCTCGGTCAGACTAACCGTTGAGCCCAACATGTCAAGCCATTCCCTAATAACGTGACATCTGTCACCCGCGTCCGGCTAGCGCAAAGAAGCTGTTGCTCTGCTTGTTTGTCCTGTTCTGTCCTTTTATGACCAAGGATGTTCATTCCCTCGAGTTAACCAGAGCAGTTATGCTCGTCCCGTTCCCCTTTGGTTCCCAAGCTTTGCCGCCGTGTCTTCGCTCTGCTCATCCCTCACACTTTCTGTATTCGCCAACTCTCAGTACTTCGCTCCGTCACTCTCGCTCCTTTGCTCAGCTCTCATACTCTGCCAGGCGTCACTCCCCTTGCCAGCACTCTATCTCACATCAACCTGTCTACGTCAACTACCTCGCGTCTCTGCCTCCATCAGCTCCCGCGACTAACTCCTCGGACCGCTCTTGCTTACGCTGACGTACATGTGCATGTTCTGATGCTTCTGCCTGCTTTTGCTGCCGCTGTTCTCGTGTTTGCATTCTTCTGACACGATCGCCTTGCTCTTCATCCATGCCGAGAAGCCCTCGTACTCGTCGCCATTATCGCTCTGAAATGCTTTCACCTTAAACTCCGTTTGCCGCTTCACTGCTGCCATGAACTCCTCCATGCATGAGAGCACATCACTCTTCTTCTTGATGTTGTACATGTACAGTTTGCGGCTGTGGTCGTCGATGAAGGTGACAAAGTTTTCAGAAGATTGTTTGGAACAATAACTGTGAAGTGGGTACGGCCCGGGATGCGGGCGAGCCGCGAGGTGAGCCACAGCGCTCGAGGCGCGGGCTGGACCTGTTGGGATTGCCGCAGTACCACAGGACGAGCATAATGAGTCACGAGAAGATGAATGTATGCGTGGGCGCGGTGCTCAAGCATGAGCGCTGAGGAATGATCAGATGCGGCAATTAGAAAGATGAACAGGTTGAGAATGAGTGGAGCCAGTGCCGAGGCGCGGGCCGAAAGGCCTCAGCGCTGAGGCACGAGCCTTAACTGTCGATGGTGATGACCGCAGTACTTTGGTGTGGGCAGCCAGCGGGGCAAGCCACAGCTACCAAGGACGGACCTGCATGAAGATTAGGCGAGTGAGCGTAAGCGAACGAGCGGAGGCCAGAGTCAAGAGAGGCGGGCACAAGACAAGCGATGAATGAACTGAGGGCGCCATAGCTTGCAGGCGGGCAGCCAAACGACGAGGAACGGAAGGAAGCGCCACAGCCAAGAGGCGGGTAGCCAAGCGATGAGAAGCAAGAAGACTGCGCCACAGCCCGAAGGCGGGCAGCGAGATGATGGAGGAAACATGAATCTTAGTAGATTAACTAGCGCAATACAGTAGCACGGGTACATATAGGATCCTACTCCTATCTAACAAAGAAGGTTGCTACTGAGGTGGATAGTAGCTGAGGTGCAGCCGCAGACGAGCAGCTGCTGCTGCTGCTGCTGAGCAGGGGCGAGACTCTGGTCTGTGCGCGGTGCCTGGTCCGTTGGGGAGTTCCCGCTCTGGTGTGACGGAGCCCGCGTCCCTGCTCGTTGTCGCGTTGTGGCTACCGAGCCGCTCAGTCGTTGGCGCCTCTGCCGATCCGTTGGCGTCCCTGCTGGTCATTTTTGTCGGTCGCTGGTTTGCTCCAGTGATTACGGGGCACCAATACCCGTTTGGCCTTTTCCGACCATTGCTTCCGAAAGTGGTTCGGCACCTTTCAGTGTGTCGGCTGTTGGAGGTGCACGGGACTGCTGAATATTGTTTCTTTCCTGGCTTCAGGGCTTGGGATCCCACTGCAGTGGTAGTGCCGGCGGACCCAGGTGCCTGTTTGTCTTGTGGGTATTGGTGTTTTTCTCTGACACCCCCCTTCAATACCACGAGACACGAGCTGCTTGCCAATGCCTCAGTGGATTTGTTGCTGTCGGTGTACCGAGGGAGAGACCTGTCAGTTTTGGCTGATGTTGTTGATCAAGGATAGTTCTCTAGAACTGAGTAGCATCCATTGGAGAGAAGTACTCTTATGACCGGAGAACAACAGAGTTGGAGGCCACGTGGCTTGGTGGGGAGCAGGGACTGGTGATGCTTTTGCAGTGTCGGGGTTGCTGTCAAACTTGTGTCATGACGCAGATGGGGAGGAAGAAGAAGGTAGTCAAAAGGTGCTGAAGAGAGTGGGCTGATAGAGTTGGTGAGCAGAAAAGGGTCATGGCGGGTTGCTTTAACTGTTGCGTACTGCTGGTTTTGTTGGGAGGCGATGCTGAGGAGGTCAGGAACTGCTGGTGGTGCTGGTGAAGACTGAGCTGCAGCTGGTGTGTTCGGTGATGGTGTGCACTCCAGATGATGTGGTGAGCTCAAAACGGTTGGTGTGACCATGGCAGTCAGGAGGGAAGGTTGAGGTTTTCTAGTTTCAGTCTGCTGGTGGCAGACTTCTGTGGAGTGCTGTGCGTTGATCTTTGCAGAGCTTGGAGTGTGCAATTCCACGGTGACACCGTAGAAAGTTTGCATGAAGGAGGTGAGTTCGTCATGAGTGAAAAGAGGTGATGATACAATAAGTGACTGGAGAGGCTTGTCCTGGGCTTGGTTGTGGTCGTGACGATCTGCTGGTTGTAAGTCTGTGGGGCAAGTGGACACGGAATCCCATGTGGCGGTAAGGTTCGCTGATGGTTGGTGCTGAGGATGTGGGGAGGATGTCAGCTCAACTTCTGTTCCCGCACTGCGAGAGAGGCTGTGGAAGAAGAACACGATCTTCTTGCGTTGTCTCCGCGAACGGCTCTTCAGTTTGCTCCGAGAGTGTAGTTGCTGGATATTGAACGAAGATGAAGAAGGACAAGGAGGTGGGGCTGCTGGCTGGTTGGATGATGTTGATAACGAACTGATGAGAAAGGTTGGCGCCTTTTTCTATCGTGGTTGGATCATTGCTTGAGGTCAGCAAATATGAGTGGGTGCAGTTGCTGAGTGTGTCTTCTGCGTCAGGGGTGTCTAGAGAGAGGCTGAAGTTCTTTTAGAAGATGTTGCCTGACAGAGGCAGTCTGGGTGGCGGTTTAGTGTAGATGGGCTGCTGTCGAGGCTCGTTGCGTCAAGGTAGAGCTTTGGAGTGGCCAGCAGACTGCTGTAGAGGTCTGTGACTGGGTGAAGGAGATGAGCGGTTATTCTTGGTCGTGGATCATCTTGGTGGAGGTACAAGAAAAAGCCCAGCAATGAAAAGGATGCAGAGGATTCCAGAGCAGGCGAAGTCGAGGGTGAGGTTGTAGTTTAGTCGAGGGATAATCCAAATGAAGGCCGTTCTCCCGAATAGAAGACAGCCAAGATCCTCTCGCTTGTCTGGTTGCAGATAGCAGATGTTGATTAGTGGCAGGGATGTCATTGCTGATTAATGAGATATCGTTGCTGCTGCTGGTTTCGATAATGCTTGACGGCTGCTTCTGTTGAGGGGTGTTGCTGCTGTTGTGATGGTGTTGTTGTGGTGATGCCTCATGGGACTCCAACTGTCCGGCAAAGCCAGAAGGAGGATCATGGCTTGCAGCTGAGGGTCGACCTTCCACCCGGTGGCTAAGCACTCGGCAATAAGGGACTCGATCTGCTACAGGATCTCCATGATGTCGTCACCTTCATTAGCTCGGAGGGTGACGAGCCTCTTAAAGACGAAGAGCTGGTTAGCAAGGTTGGTAGATGAGTAGATGCTGCATAGCTTCTTCCACGCCTCCGCGGCCTCCGTGCATCCTTGAATGGGGGAGCGCTGCGTCGGAGCAAGCGCATACACCAACAAGGCAAGCGCCTTCTTGTTACGCTTATTGTACGTGTCCACTTCCTCCGGCGTCGCGGTATCCGAAGGCGCAGTTTCTTCACCCTTGACCTGCTCAAGCAGGCCCTTGTCATCAAGGAAGACCTCAAACTCCCATCTCCACAGGTGGAAGCCAAGCCTGTCAAACTTAGAGACGCCGATGCTGTCTTGCTCGGTCGGTGCCATGGCACGCGGCGGTAGCGTGCACGTTGTAGAGCTAGGATCCTTCTTGCCACGTGGACCCATAACCCTTTCTTGGCACTAGTGGATGTGGAGGCACCCTCAAGGATTCCTAGCTCTTGCTGGTGGACGCTACCAATGTTTGGGGCAGCCAATGGACACCAATGGTGAAGAGTGTGGAGCACGAGGATCACGGATGTGAGTGGGCAGAACACGTCGCATTCAGTAGAACTGAATCAAAGCACGTTTTTGTTAGTTAGCACAGTAAGATTATATCAGATCCTTATAGCCTGTGATCTAAGCTTTCCAGCGCATCCAAGCACGTCCAAATCGGAGCAGTAGAGCCCCTGCTACGGCCATCAAAGTAACCCTTGGTGGAGCCGTCCACCTTGCGTTGCACGCTAGGCAACGGGAGGCGCTTCAACGATGACCCGTCGAAGCGCCCTTAATTGCCCAGAAGTCAAGGAGAAGTTCACCCTGGTCAAGGAGAGCCCTCTGGTTGCTTCTTTTATGGCCCAGGTGCATTTGGAGCTCGCTGGAGTTGAACTTGGATCACCGGCGGTGGATTATCCCGCCACCCATGGCGGGTACCAGATTCCACCCGCCCAACACCCGAACTTCGGGCCAGGCTAACTTTCTGAATACTCACTTAAATTGAGCGATTGAAAGCTCGATCTTGCACGAAGAAATCCGCGAAATCCAAATGTAAAGTCAGATCAGGTGTTTGCCCACTCTCCACTGGTCTACCCAGGGAACACAGTCAACGGCACTCATGGCAAGGGGCACACTATGTCAACACTGACCATGACCACAGAGTTTACCAAGTACATTAAACGGCTATGAATCATAACACGGGTCAGCCACGGTCAGCGTGTCCAATCACAGTGCAGTTATAATGGGCATGACCTTGCAGGTATAAACAAGGTAGAATAATGGTGGATGGGCGTGGCTATTGTGTGCAATGCCCTGAAAAAGTTGGCATGTGCCACTGACCATGTCCACAAATGTATCCAAGTGACTTTACTTCTATTCATCATAACACGAGTCAGCCACGGTCAGATACTCCTATCTGCGTGCAAATGTATTAGGCATGATCTCACATGTACAAACAAGGTAAAACATTGGTGGCTTGGTGTGGCTATTGTGCGCAATGCCTTGACAAAGTTGGCATGTGCCACTGACCATGACCACAAAGTTTACCAAGTGACTTTAACTTCTACGAATCGTAACACGAGTCAGCCACGATCAGAATGCCCAATCACAGTGTACATCTAACATGCATGACCTTGCAGGTAAAGAAAAGGTAAAAAATCGGTGGCTTGGCACGGCTATTGTGCGCAATGCCTTGACAAAAATGGCATGTGCCACTGACCATGACCACAAAGTTTACCAAGTGACTTTAACTTCTCCGGATCGTAACACGAGTCAGCCATGGTCAGAGTGCCCACTCATAGTGCACATATGATATGCATGACCTTGCTGGTATAAACAAGTTAAACAACTGGTGGCTTGGCCCAGCTATTGTGCGCAATGCTTGACAAAGTTGGCATGTGCCACTGACCATGACCACAAAGTTTACCGAGTACCTTAAACGGCTATGAATCATAACACGAGTCAGCCACGGTCAGAGTGTCCAATCACAGTGCAGATATATTGGGGATGACCTTACAGGTATAAACAAGGTAAATTACTGGTGGGTCGGTGTGGCTATTGTGTGCAATGCCCTGACAACGTTGGCCTGTGCCATTGACCGTGACCACAAATGTATCCAAGTGATTTTTACTTTTATTGATCATAACACGAGTCTGTCTGAAGAATGCAGACACGAAAAAAGCAGCAGCAGAAGCAAGCAGAAGCGTCAGAATACGCAAGTATGCGTCAGCGGAGTGACGTAGGCGAGGGCGGTCTGAGGAGTTAGTCGCGGAAGCTGATAGAAGCTGAGAGGCGAGATAGATGATGTAGACGGTTGATATGCGAAAGAGTGCTGGCGACATGAGTGATCGTTGGCGGAGTATGAGAGCTGAGTGAAGGAGCGAGAGTGACGTAGCGAAGCGTTGAGAGGGGCTGGCGAAGACAAAGAATGCGAGGAGCGAGCAGAGCGAAGACACGGTGGTGAAGCCGCGGAACCAAAGGGGAACAGGATGAGTAGAGCTGTTCTGGTTAACTCGAGGGAATGAACGTCCTCGGTATAAAAAGGGCCGAACAGGACAAAGTAGCAACGGCTTCTTTCCGCTAGCCGGACGTGGATTACATGTGTCAGTTTATTAGGGGATGACTTGGACTGTTGGGTCTAACGGTTAGGTTGACCGAGAGACCGTTGCCAAGGTGATTCAGGTGAGGACCTGAACCCTTATTGAGGGTTTAGGGTTTAGGGTTTAGGGTTTAGGGTTTAGGGTTTAGGGTTTAGGGTTTAGGGTTTAGGGTTTAGGGTTTAGGGTTTAGGGTTTAGGGTTTAGGGTTTAGGGTTTAGGGTTTAGGGT
>SZWC01000300.1:464486-479662 GCA_023375785.1 Penium margaritaceum | reverse complement strand
AAAAAGTAAGGAGAGGTACCTTTATCCTAGTCAGCACACTCTGACAAGGCAATCCTAAGACCAAGGACCTTTTTGGAAATTTCTCCCATCAGGTCTTGATCCTGGACCTCTTGCCTTTTTCTTTTCTCAGGCTAAGGCATGGAGCCATCACCCATGCCCACCCAGACATCGACGGTCCATGACCCCCGAAACTTTGAAAATTCATATCTCCCAATCCGACCGTTGGATCGGCCTCAAACTTGGACCGTAGACATTTTGCCACCTGATCTTTCCAATGGTGAAGTTGGATCGGCGATCGGAGCAGGCATCTGGTACTTTCCTGGAACTTGCTCCTGTGGACCTGAAACTGAGCCAGATGGCTCCTTTCCCAACAAATGCCACGCAGGGTCTCTGTTGGGAAAGGAGCCATCCGGCTTAGTTTCAAGTCCATAGGAGCAAGTTCCAGGAAACTACCAGATGACTACTCCCATCGTTCATCCAAGTTAAACATTGGAAAGATCATGTGGCTTTAAGGCGCATCGTACCGCGCCATACTCGCCGCAGCAGAACGGGGTAGCAGAACGCGCCAACCGTACCATTGTGGAGTCGGCGCGCTCGATGCTGCACGCAGCCCGGTTGACCTACGACTTCTGGGCTGAAGCCGTGAGCACTGCGGTCTACATAGCGAACCGCAGTCCAACCAAGGCCCTGGAGCAGATGACGCCGTACGAGGCGTGATTCCGTAAGAAGCCGAGCGTGGGTCATCTTCGCGCGTTTGGCGGCTCGGCAAAAGTGGGACGCAAAGAGTGCGTAGATGTTGATGATTAGCTACGACGTGGCAAGCAAGGCGTATCGCCTCTACAAGAGGGATACAGGCCACGTCAAGATCTCTAGGGATGTTGTCTTCAACGAGAGCAACGTCATCCGCACCAACATTATCTGTGAAGAGGCAGCAGAAGCAGTAGAAGCAGCAGCTGACAAGGCAGTGGGAGCAGATATCCTTCCTCACCCAGTCTCTCTTGATCCTTCCTCTACTGTGACAGTGGGAGAACCAGTCTATTCTCCCATGTCTTATGCAGCAGATACAACAGCCTCATCGGCAGAAACAGAGGAAGAAGATGCACCACCACCAACAGGAGAGGTTGTGCCGGCAGCACCGCGTCAGCCGCTTGCTAACGATCCAGCACCAGGTCGGAGGTACCCTCTTAGGGTGCGCTACAAGCCTGGTGAGCGCGGGCATTTCTGGATGCTCCAGAAACCAGACCAGATGAACGTCGCAGTTGCAGCAGACTCTGATGAGCCAGCGTCGTGCAAGGAGGCCATGGCTGCACCGGATGCAGCAGATAGGGCACAAGCCGTGCAGCAGGAGATACAGTCGCAGCTGGACAATGGCACGTGGGAGCTGACTGAGCGTCCACCTGGACGTATGGTGATCAAGTGTAAGTGGGTATTCAAGAGGAAGCGGGGAGCAGATGGCAACCTGGAAAAGTACAAGGCGAGGCTGGTCGCCAAGGGCTACTCGCAGCAGGAGGGCATCGACTACACAGAAACGTTTGCCCCTGTTGCAAAGTTTGCCCCTGTTGCAAAGTTTGCCTCTGTACGCACGCTCCTCTCTTACGCTGCAGCTGAGGACTTCGAGGTTCACCACATGGATGCCAAGACGGCGTTCTTGAATGGTGACTTGGAGGAGGAGATCTACATGGAGCAGCCGGAGGGGTTCGTCATGGATGGCCAGGAGCACCTGGTTTGCAAGCTGCAGAAGTCGTTGTACGGCCTCAAGCAAGCGTCGCGTGCTTGGAACCAGAAGTTGGATGCGGCGTTGGAGTGCATGGGGTTTGGCGCAGCGAGTGTGACTACAACGTGTATCGCTTGCAACATGAGCATGAGATCCTCATCATCATTGTCTATGTGGATGACATGCTCCTCCTTTCCTATAGCATGTGTGTACTGCAGGAATTCAAGTAGGCCATGCAGGAGCGTTTCCAGCTGTCTGATCCCGGGGAGGCATCATACTTCCTCAGCATCCAGATCACGAGGATCGCAAAATCATGCTCTCTCTCGCTATAGCAGAGTCGCTACATCAAGGACATCCTACAGCGGTTCGGCATGGTAGAGGCCAAACCCATCGGCACGCCGTTGGAGACGCGGCAGTATGTCGTGAGCTTCAATGGTGAAGCGGATGCAGCTGAACGGCAGAAGTACCAGAGCGTCGTCGGCAGCCTAATGTACCTGATGATGGCAACCAGGCCGGACCTCGCACGGGCTGTTAGCGCTGTGAGCCAGCACATAGCAAACCCTGGACCTGAGTGTTGGGAAAGGAGCCATCCGGCTCAGTTTCAGGTCCACAGGAGCAAGTTCCAGTAAAGTACCAGATGCCTGCTCCGATCGTCAATTCAAGTCCATAAATGAAAAGATCAGGTGTTAAACTGTCTACGGTCCAAGTTTGAGGCCGATCCAACGGTCGGATTGGGAGATATGAATTTTCAAAGTTTCGGGGGTCATGGACCGTCAATGTCTGGATGGGCATGGGTGATGGCTCCATGCCTTAGCCTGTGAAAAGAAAAAGGCAAGAGGTTTAGGGTCAAGACCTGATGGGAGAAATATCCAAAAAGGTCCTTGGTCTATGGATTGTCTTGTCAGAGTGTGCTGACTAGGATAAAGGTACCTCTCCTTACGTTTTAGGTGAGATGAGATCCTTGTGTGCTAGCCATGGACACATGGCGATTCTCCATGGGTTTGTGGGTTATGTGACCACTAGGAGTGTGCCATGAGAGCATTTTCTAGCTCTTTAGGTCGTGTGTGAGTGGTAAGCGTGATTGCTAGGCTGATTTCCTCCTTTGTGTGAGAGTATGGACTCTAGTGTGTGAGCGTTAGCCTCCATGGCTAAGTGGTGTGGCTTGTGAGTGGGCTGACTTGCCCAAGCTCTAGCTCTATATGTACTCCATCATTTTGAGTGAATCAAAAACCATTCTTCAGCACAAGTGATGTCCTTCCAATCACACATGCTCGCTGCTCCAAGGCTCCCTCTCTCCTCCAGTTCCAACATTTGGTATCAGAGCCAAGTTCTGCCACTTTCAGCCAGCACAGGCCGTCACTTTGAGAGTGACGAGTTGGGGTGAAACCTTCACCAAATTTGACGATCAACTAATGGATCTTCAATTTCAAGAGACAAGCCTTCCAACGAGCCCACAATTGCAAAGAGCCAATAGTCGGATCGAGAGTTATGCTCAAAACGAGATCTGCCAGGGCTACACTCTTCTCTATGAGTAAGACTGTCGCCTTGTGATGACCATAACTCTCTTGTTTCTTTGTCAAATTTAAAACTTGGCACATGCTCATTGTAGTATTTTTCCTAAGCTTTCCATTGGTGCAAAAATATTTGCATTCCGTCAATTCGTTTGGGAGAAACGCCGTTTACAAGCTGGCTGGTCTGAGTTGGAGTAGGAGCAGAAGCATACCCTGTTTTCAAGAGGGAATATCTTTTGAAATCCCCTGTTGATGACCCTGTTTTATGGGTCGATCTGAAAGTTTTTGAGCTGAAATTTCCAGTGGTGGGCTCAGTTTTTATAAATTCCGAGTCTGATGGCATCTACAGTCCATTTTCTGCCAGACAGATTTCTGGCTGAAGCAGCAGCAGAAGCAGGGGTAGCGCCGCCATCCAAGGGCAGCGCTGAGCATCACCAAGGCTCAAAATGGCAGCAGCTGGCGTTGTAACAGCAGCCCAGCCTTTGGAGAGGCTGGAGGGACGCGCCAACTTCACGTTTTGGAAGATCCGTACCCGCCTCCTTTTGGAGGAGAGGGGCTTGTGGGGGGTGGTGAGTGGCAACAAGCCGGCTCCAGTTCCACAGGCAAAAGGCATCACCGCAGCGCAGGTGGTGGCGGGGAAGACGCCGCAAAAGGGTGCAGCTGATGCGGGTTCTTCTGCAGCTATACCAGCGACGTATGAGGAGCGGAAGAAGGATAGGCAGGCCTACAGGTTGTTTGTCAATACCATCTCCAACCCGCATCTTCAGTACGTGAGTGACAAGTCTACTACAAAGGAGGGGTGGGACACGTTGTGCAAGAAGTATGAGAGCAAGGACCCTGCATTCCTCATGCTTTTTGAGGAAAAGATGATGGCGCTGAAAATGCAGGGTGGTGAAGGCATGGAGGCGTATCTGGATAGGGCAAAGGAGCTGGCAAAGCAGCTGAGAGCGGCCGGAAACCCTGTGGAAGAGACGCGCTTCATCCTCCTCTTGCTGAGGGGACTCCCAACCAGCTACGACACGGTGCCAGAGACATTGGAGTGCCAGCCGACTCTCGATCTCGACTTGCACACACTTGGTGCAGGTGGAACTGCATCGCAATGTAGCAAAGCGAAATGGCGGTAGCAGCAGTAGTTAAGCAGCTTTCATGGCCATGGGCCCACGCAACCAGCAGCAGCAGCAGTCCGGGCAGTAGAGAGGCAAGAAGAAGGGCAAGTGCCACTATTGCCAGAAAGAGGGGCACTACAAGAAAGAGTGCTTCAAGTTCAAGAAGGACCAGAAGGAGCAGCAGCAGCAGCAACAAAAGCAGCAATCTCCACAGCAACAGCAGCAGCAGTCACAGCAACGCCAGCAGCAGTAGTAAGAGCAGAACCAGACTGGCGTGCGCCATTTTGGCAACATGAACGTCGCCAAGGAGGTGCGCGACTGTCTCTTCATGGCGAAGTCTGACATGTCGCAGAAGGAAAAGGCGGATCTGGCGTGGTACAAGGACTCGGGGTGTACCAAGAGTCTGACGCACCACAAGGAGTGGTTCACGCAGCTGCCCTCCACCCCCCCCCGTCCGATTGCTTTGGGTGATGATCGGGTGGTGTATGCTGAGGGGATTGGAATTGTGGAGATGTGGTTGGAGACCCCGCGTGGCATTGAAGTGGGAGTTTTCCATGGCGTGCTGTATGTACCTGATGCTGCGTTCAACCTTCTCTCAGTGTCCTCTCTCACCAACACAGGACTGCGCGTTGTTTTTGACGATGATTATGGCTACATCCTCGACAAGGAAACATGAGAGGAGTTGGCCGAGTCGGTGAAGGAGGGCGACATGTACCGCCTGCTGGGGACGACCAAGATCCCGCGTGAGCAGAGTCTTCCAGCAGTGGTGCAGGCGACTGATGGCGAGATCTGGCATGCGCGCTACGGCCACATCGGCATGCGCGCCTTGCAGCAGCTTCAAGCAAAGCAGATGGTGCGTGACCTGCCTACCATCTCTAACTTTGAGCAGCAGTTGTGCATCGTCTGTTTGGAGGGGAAGCAGCACCGGGAGGCGTTCTCTCGAGCAGGGGAGCGTGCGAAGGAGGTGTTGGAGCTAGTCTACACGGACTTGTGTGGATTGATGCAGACCCAGAGTTTTGGAGGCTCTAGGTATTTCCTGACCTTCATTGATGACTTCATCCGTTACACTGCTGTGTACTTCCTTCCTTCCAAGGACCAGTGCTTTGACAGGTTCAAGGAGTTCAAGGCCATGGTAGAGAACCAGACTAGCAAGAAGATCAAGGCGCTGCTCAGCGATCGCGGTGGAGAGTACCTGAGCAAGGAGTTCCAGGACTACCTCGCAGCAGTTGGCATCAAGGCGCAGCGTACCGCGCCGTACTCACCGCAGCAGAACGGTGTAGCAAAACGCGCTAACTGTACCATTGTGGAGTCGGCGCGCCCCATGTTGCACGCGGCTCGGCTGACCTATGACTTCTCGGCTGAAGCCGTGAGCACTGCGGTCTACATCAAGAACCGCAGTCCAACTAAGGCGCTGGAGCAGATGACGCCGTACGAGGCGTGGTTCGGCAAGAAACCGAGCGTGGGTCATCTCCGAGCATTTAGCAGCCTGGCGCACATGCACGTGTCCAAGGACAAGCCGCAAAAATGGGACGCAAAGAGTGCGCAGATGCTGATGATTGGCTACGACGTGGCAAGCAAGGCCTCTCGCCTCTACGAGAGGGATACAGGCCACGTCATCATCTCCAGGGATGTCGTCTTCAACGAGAGCAACGTCATTGGCACCAACATTGTGTGTGAAGAGGTAGCAGAACCAGTAGCTGACGAGACAGTGGGAGCAGAAATCCTTCCTGACCCAGTCTCTCCCGATCTTTCCTCTACTGTGACAGTGGGAGAATCACTCTAATCTCCCATGTCTGATGCAACAGATACAACAGCCTCATCAGCAGAAACAGAGGACTACCACCAGCAGCAGTTGTGCCAACAGCACCGCGCCAGCCGCCCGCTAACGCTCCAGCACCAGGTCGCAGGTACCCTCTTAGGGTACGTTACAAGCCTGGTGAGCGCGGCCATTTCTGGATGCTGCAGAAACCAGAACAGATGAACGTTATAGTTGCAGCAGATTCACATGAGCCAACGTCATACAAGGAGGCCATGGCTGCACCGGATGCAGCAGATTGGGCGCAAGCCGTACATCAAGAGATACAGTCGCAGCTGGACAACGGCACATGGGAGCTGACAGAGCGTCCACCTGGACGTAAGGTGATCAAGTGCAAGTGGGTGTTCAAGAAGAAGCGGGGAGCAAATGGTAAGCTGGAAAAGTACAAGGCGAGGCTGGACGCCAAGGGCTACTCGCAGCAGGAGGGCATCAACTACACAGAAACGTTTGCTCCTGTTACAAAGTTTGCCTCTGTGCGCACGCTCCTCTCTTATGCAGCAGTTGAGGATTTCGAGGTTCACCACATGGATGTCAAGACGGCATTCTTGAATGGTGACTTGGAGGAGGAGATCTACATGGAGCAGCCGGAGGGGTTCGTCATGGATGGCCAGGAGCACCTGGTTTGCAAGCTGCAGAAGTCGATGTACGGCCTCAAGCAAGCGTCGCGTGCTTGGAACCAGAAGTTGGATGCGGCGTTGTAGTGCATGGGGTTTGAGCGCAGCGAGTGTGANGCTCCTCTCTTATGCAGCAGCTGAGGACTTCGAGGTTCACCACATGGATGTCAAGACGGCATTCTTGAATGGTGACTTGGAGGAGGAGATCTACATGGAGCAGCCGGAGGGGTTCGTCATGGATGGCCAGGAGCACCTGGTTTGCAAGCTGCAGAAGTCGATGTACGGCCTCAAGCAAGCGTCGCGTGCTTGGAACCAGAAGTTGGATGCGGCGTTGTAGTGCATGGGGTTTGAGCGCAGCGAGTGTGACTACAGCGTGTATCGCTGGCAGTATGAGCATGAGATCCTCATCATCATTGTCTATGTGGATGACATGCTCCTCCTTCCCAATGGCATGTCTGCACTACAGGAGTTCAAGGAAGCCATGCAGGAGCGGTTCTAGATGTCTGATCTCGGGGAGGCATCATACTTCCTCGGTATCCAGATCACGCGTGACCGCAAGTCACGCTCTCTCTCACTGTAGCAGAGCCGCTACATCAAGGATGTTTTGCAACGGTTTGGCATGGCAGAGGCAAAACCCATCGCCCATGCTGCATTCAACCTCCTCTCAGTCTCCTCTCTTACAAACATAGGACTGCGCGTCGTCTTCGAAGATAACTATGGCTACATCCTCAACAAGGATACAGGAGAGGAGTTCGCCAGGTCGGTGAAGGAGGGCGACATGTACCGCCTGCTGGGGGCGACCAAGATCCCGCGTGAGCAGAGTCTTGCAGCAGTGGTGCAGGCGATAGATGGCGAGATCTGGCATGCGCGCTACGGCCACATCGGCATACGCGCCTTGCAGCAGCTTCAAGTAAAGCAGATGGTACGTGACCTGCCTACCATCTCTAGCTTTGAGCAGCAATTGTGCATCGGCTGTATGGAGGGGAAGCAGTACCGGGAAGCGTTCTCTGGAGTAGGGGAGCGTGCGAAGGAGGTGTTGGAGCTGGTCCTCACGGACTTGTGTGGACCGATGCAGACCCAGAGCTTTGGAGGCTCTAGGTATTTCCTAATCTTCATTGATGATTTCAATGAATGAAATCACAATGGTACGGTTGATGCGTTCTACTACACCGTTATGCGGCGGTGAATACGGCGTGGTACGCTGCACCTTGATGCCAGCTGCTGCGAGGTAGTCCTGGAACTCCTTAGGTATTCTCTACCGCGATCGCTGCGCAGCGCCTTGATCTTCTTGCTAATTTGGTTCTCCACCATGGCCTTGAACTCCTTGAACCTGTCAAAGCACTGGTCCTTGGAAGGAAGGAAGTACACAACAGTGCAACGGCTGAAATCATCAATGAAGGTCAGGAAATACCTAGAGCCTCCAAAGCTCTGGGTCTGCATCGGTCCACACAAGTCCGTGTGGACCAGCTCCAACACCTCCTTCGCACGCTCCCCTGCTCTAGAGAACGCCTCCCGGTGCTGCTTTCCCTCCAAACAGCCGATGTACAACTGCTGCTCAAAGTTAGAGATGGTAGGCAGGTCACGCACCATCTGCTTTACTTGAAGCTGCTGCAAGGCTCGCAAGCCGATGTGGCCGTAGCACGCATGCCAGATCTCGCCATCTGTCGCCTGCACCACTGCTACAAAACTCTGCTCACGCGGGATCTTGGTCGCCCCCAGCAGGCGGTACATGTCGCCCTCCTTCACCGACCTGGCCAACTCCTCTCCTGTATCCTTGTTGAGGATGTAGCCATAGTCATCATTGAAGACAACGTACAGTCCTGTGTTTGTAAGAGAGGAGACTGAGAGGAGGTTGAAAGTAGCATCAGGTAGCACGCCATGGAAAACTCCCACTTCAATGCCACGCGGGGTCTCCAACTACATCTCCACAATCCCAATCCCCTCAGTATACACCACCCGATCATCACCCAAAGCAATCGGACGAGAGGGAATGGAGAGCAGCTACGTGAACCACTCCTTGTGGTGCGTCAGACTCTTGGTACACCCCGAGTCCTTGTACCATGCCAGATCCGCCTTTTCCTTCTGCGACATGTCAGACTTCGCCATGAACAGGCGGTCGCGTACCTCCTTGGCGACGTTCATGTTGCCAAAATGGCGCACGCCAGTCTGATTCTGCTGCTGCTGCTGCTGGCGTTGCTGTGACTACTGCTGCCGTTGCTATGGAGATTGCTGCTTTTGCTGCTGCTGCTGCTGTTCCTTCAGGTCCCTCTTGAACTTGAAGCACTCTTTCTTGTAGTGCCCCTCTCTCTGGCAATAGTGGCACTAACCCTTCTTCTTGCCTCTCTGCTACCCGGACTGCTCCTACTACTGGTTGCGTGAGCCCATGGCCATGAAAGCTGCTTCACTGCTGCTGCTACCGCCATTGCGCTTTGCTGCATTGCGACGCAGTTCCACCTGCACCAAGTGCGTGCAGATGAAGTCGAGGTCGAGAGTCGGCTGGCACTCCAACGTCTCTCGCACCGTGTTGTAGCTGGTTGGGAGTCCCCTGAGCAAAAGGAGGATGAAGCGCGTCTCTTCCATAGGGTTGCCGGCCGATCTCAGCTGCTTTGCCAGCTCCTTGGCCCTGTCTAGATACGCCTCCATCCCTTCTCCAACCTGTATTTTCAGCGCTATCATCTTCTCCTCAAAAAGCATGAGGAATGCAGGATCCTTGCTCTCATACTTCTTGCACAACGTGTCCCACCCCTCTGTAGTAGCCTTGTCACTCACGCACTGAAGATGCGGGTTGGAGATGGTGTTGACAAGTAACGTGTAGGCCTGCATGTCCTTCTTCCACTCTTCATACGCCGCTGGTACAGGTGTAGAAGAACCCGCATCAGCTGCACCCTTTTGTGGCGTCTTCCCCGCCACCACCTACGCTGCGGTGATGCCTTTTGCATGTTGAACTGGAGCCGGCTCATCGCCGCTCACCACCTCCCACAAGCCCCTCTCCTCCAAAAGGAGGCGAGTACGGATCTTCCAAAACGTGAAGTTGGCACGTCCCTCCAGCCTCTCCAAAGGCTGGGCTGCTATTACAACGCCAGCTGCCGCCATTTTGAGCCTTGGTGATGCTCAGCGCTGCCCTTGGATGGCGGCGCTACCCCTGCTTCTGTTGCTGCTTCTGCCAGAAATCTGTTTGACAGAAAATGGACTGTAGATGCCAGCAGACTAGGAAGTGGAGAAAATTGAGCCCACCACTGGAAAATTCAGCTCAAAAAAGTTCAGATCGACCCATAAAACAGGGTCATCAACAGGGGATTTTGAAAGATATGCCCTCTTGAAAACAGGGTATCCTTCTGCTCCTACTCCAACTCAGACCAGCCAGCTTGTAAACGGCGTTTCTCCCAAACGAATCAATGGATTGCAAATATTTTTGCATGAATAGAAAGCTTAGGAAAAATACTACAATTCGCATGTGCCACTTTTTAAATTTGACAAAGAAACAAGAGAGTTATGGTCATCACAAGGCGACAGTCTTACTCATAGAGAAGAGTGTAGCCCTGGCCGACCTCGTTTTGAACATAACTCTCAATCCGACTGTTGGATCTTTGCAATCTTGCGTTATTTGAAAGGCTTGTCTGTTGAACTTGAAGATCTTGGGGTTGATTTTCAAATTTGGTGAAGGTTTCACCCCAAACCGTTACTCTCAAAGTGACCGCCTGTGCTGGCTGAAAGTGGTGGAAACTGGCTCTGATACCAAAAGTTGGATCTGGAGGAGAGAGGGAGCCTTGGAGCAGCGAGCATGTGTGATTGGAAGGGCATCACTTGTGCTGAAGAATGGTTGTTCAATCACTCAAAATGATGGAGTACATATAGAGCTAGAGCTTGGGCAAGTCAGCCCTCTCACAAGCCACACCACTTAGCCATGGAGGCTAAGGCTCACACACTAGAGTCCATAATCTCATACAAGGGAGGAAATCAGCCTAGCAATCAGGCTGACCACTCACACACNACCTAGAGAGCTAGAAAATGCTCTCATGGCACACTCCTAGTGGTCACATAACCCACAATCTCATGGAGAATCGCCATGTGTCCATGGCTAGCACACAAGGATCTCACCTCACCTAAAAAGTAAGGAAAGGTACCTTTATCCTAGTCAGCACACTATGATAAGGCAATCCTAAGACCAAGGACCGTTTTGGATATTACTCCCATCAGGTCTTGACCCTGGACCTCTTGCCTTTTTCTTTTCTCAATCTAAGGCATGGAGCCATCGCCCATGGTCACCCGGATATCGGCGGTCGATGACCCTAGAAACTACGAAAATTCATATCTCCCAATCCGACCGTTGGATCGGCCTCAAACTTTGACCGTAGACATTTTGCCACCTGATTTTTCCAATGATGAAGTAGGATCGATGATCGGAGCAGGCATGTGGTACTTTCCTGGAACTTGCTCCTGAGGACCTGAAATTGAGCCGGATGGCTCCTTTTCCAACAAAGGCTACTGCAAAAGAGGGGTGGGATACGTTGTGCAAGAAGTATGAGAGCAAGGATCCTGCATTCCTCATGCTTTTGGAGGAGAAGATGATGGCGTTGAAAATGCAGGGTGGCGAAGGGATGGAGGCGTACTTGGACAGGGCAAAGGAGCTGGCGAAGCAGCTGTAAGCGGCCGGCAACCCTGTCGAAGACACGCGATTCGTCTTCCTCTTGCTGGGGGGACTCCGAACGAGCTATGACACGGTGCGAGAGACGTTTGAGTGCCAGCCGACTCTCGACTTCGACTTCATGTGCACGCACCTGGTGCAGGTAGAACTGCGTCGCAATGCACCAAAGTGCAATGGCTGCAGCAGCAGCAGTGAAGCAGCTTTCATGGCCATGGGCTCACGCAACCAGCAGCAGCAGCAGTCCGGGCAAGAAGAAGGGCTAGTACCACTATTGCCAGAAAGAGGGGCACTACAAGAAAGAGTGCTTCAAGTTCAAGAGGGACCAGAAGGAGCAGTAGCAGCAGCAGCAAAAGCAGCAATCTCCACAGCAACAGTAGTAGCAGTCACAGCAACGTCAGCAGCAGTAGCACCAGCAGTAGAACCAGACTGGCGTACGCCATTTTGGCAACATGAATGTGGCCAAGGAGGTGCGCGACCGTCTCTTCATGGCAAAGTCTGACATGTCGCAGGTGGAGAAGGCGGATCTCGCATGGTACAAGGACTCAGGATGTACCAAGAGCCTCACACATCACAAGGAGTGGTTTATACACGTACTATCCATCCCTCCTCGTCCTATCGCTATGGGTGATGATCGGGTGGTGTATGCTGAGGGGATTAGGATTGTGGAGATGTGTTTGGGAGTATACCATTGCGTGCTGTATGTACCTGATGCTGCATTCAACCTCCTCTCAGTCTCCTCTCTTACAAACACAGGACTGCGCATCGTCTTCGATGATGACTATGGGTACATCCTCAACAGGGATACAAGAGAGGAGTTGGCCAGGTCGCTGAAGGAGGGCGACATGTACCGCCCGCTTTGGGCGACCAAGATCCCGCGTGACAAGAGTCTTGCAGCAGTAGTACAGGCGTCAAATGGCGAGATCTGGCATGCTCGCTACGGCCACATCGACATGCGTGCCTTGCAGCAGCTTCAAGCAAAGCAGATGGTGCGTGACCTGCCTACCATCTCTAACTTTGAGCAGCAGTTATGCATCGGCTGTTTGGAGGGGAAGCAGCACCGCGAGGCATTCTCTGGAGCAGGAAAGCGTGCGAAGGAGGTGTAGGAGCTGGTCCACACGGACTTGTGCGGACCGATGCATACCCAGATCTTTGGAGGCTCTAGGTATTTCTTAACCTTCATTGATGACTTCAGCCGTTACACTGCTGTGTACTTCCTTCCTTCCAAGGACCAGTGCTTTGACAGGTTCAAGGAGTTCAAGGCCATGGTGGAGAGCCAGACTGGCAAGAAGATCAAGACGTTGCGCAACGACCACGGTAGAGAGTACCTGAGCAAGGAATTCCAGGACTACCTCGCCGCAGTAGAACCGTGTAGCAGAACGCGCCAACCGTACCATTGTGGAGTAGGCGCGCTCCATGCTACACGCGGCTCGGCTGACCTATGACTTCTAGACTGAAGCCGTGAGCACTACGGTCTACATCAAGAACCGCAGTCCAACTAAGGCGCTGGAGCAGATGACGCCGTACAAGGCATGGCAAGCGTGGGTCATCTTCGAGCATTTGGGAGCCTGGCGCACATGCACGTGCCCAAGGAGAAGCGGCAGAAATGGGACGCAAAGAGTGCGCAGATGCTGATGATTGGCTACGACGTAGCAAGCAAGGCCTATCGGCTCTACGAGAGGGATATAGGCCACGTCATCATCTCCAGAGATGTCGTCTTCAACGAGAGCAACAACGGCACCAACATTGTCTGTGAAGAGGCAGCAGAACCAGCAGCTGACGAGACAGTGGGAGCAAAAATCCTTCCTGACCCAGTCTCTCCCGACCCTCCCTCTACTGTGACAGTGGGAGAATCACTCTACTCTCCCATGCCTGATGTAGTAGATACAACAGCCTCATTGGCAAAGAAGAGGAGGGAGATGTAGCACCACCAGCAGCAACAGTTGTGCCAGTAGCACCGCGCCAGCCGCCTGCTAATGCTCCAGCACCGGGTCGCAGGTACCCTCTTAGGGTGCGTTACAAGCCTGGTGAGCGCGGTCATTTCTGGATGCTGCAGAAACCAGAACAGATGAACGTCGCAATTGCAGCAGATTGGACGCAAGCTGTGCAGCAGAAGATACAGTCGCAGCTGGACAACGGCACGTGGGAGATGACTGATCGTCCACCTGGACGTAAGGTGATCAAGTGCAAATGGGTGTTCAAGAACAAGCGGGGAGCAGATGGTAACCTGGAAAAGTACAAGGCGAGGCTGGTCGCAAAGGGCTACTCGCAGCAGGAGGGCATCAACTACACAGAAACGTTTGCCCCTGTTGCAAAGTTTGCCTCTGTGCGCACGCTTCTCTCTTATGCAGCAGCTGAGGACTTCGAGGTTCACCACATGGATGTCAAGACGGCATTCTTGAATGGTGACTTGGAGGAGGAGATCTACATGGAGCAGCCAGAGGGGTTCGTTATGAATGGCCAAGAGGACCTGGTTTGCAAGTTGCAAAAGTCGCTGTACGGCCTCAAGCAAGCGTCGCGTGCTTGGAACCAGAAGTTGGATGCGGCGTTGCAGTGCATGGGGTTTGAGCGTAGTGAGTTTGACTACAGTGTCTATCGCTGGCAGCATGGTCATGAGGTGCTCATCATCATCGTATATGTGGATGACATGCTCCTCCTTTCCAACAGCATGCCTGCACTGCATGAGTTCAAGGAGGCCATGTAGGAGCGTTTCCAGATGTCTGATCTCGGGAATCAGACATCTGGAAGACGACATTCCTGGAGATGATGACGTGGCCTGTATCCCTCTCGTAGAGGCGATAGGCCTTGCTTGCCACGTCGTAGCCAATCATCAGCATCTGCGCACTCTTTGCGTCCCATTTCTGCCGTTTCTCCTTGGGCATGTGCATGTGCGCCAGGCTGCCAAATGCTCAGAGATGACCCACGCTCGGTTTCTTGCCGAACCACGCCTCGTACGGCGTCATCTGCTCCAGGGCCTTAGTTGGACTGCGGTTCTTGATGTAGACCGCAGTGCTCACGGCTTCAGCCCAGAAGTCGTAAATCAGCCGAGCCGCGTGCAACATGGAGCGCGCCGACTCCACAATAGGACGGTTGGCATGTTCTGCTACACCAATCTGCTGCGGTGAGTACGGCGCGGTACGCCGCGCCTTGATGCCAGCTGCTGCGAGGTAGTCCTGGAACTCCTTGCTCAGGTACTCTCCACCGCGATCGATGCGCAACGCCTTGGTCTTCTTGCCAGTCTGGTTCTCTTCCACGGCCTTGAACTCCTTGAACCTGTCAGAGCATTTGTCCTTGGAAGGAAGGAAGTACACAGCACTGTAACGGCTGAAGTCATCAATGAAGGTCAGGAAATACCTAGAGCCTCCAAAGCTCTGGATGTGCATCGGTCCAGCCAAGTCCGTGTGGACCAGCTCCAACACCTCCTTAGCACGCTCCCCTGCTGCAAAGAACGCCTCCCGGTGCTGCTTCCCCTCCAAACAGCCGATGCACAACTGCTGCTCAAAGTTAGAGATGATAGGTAGGTCACGCACCATCTGCTTTGCTTGAAGCTGCTGTAAGGCGCGCATGCCGATGTGGCCATAGCGCGCATGCCAGATCTCGCCATCTGTTGCCTGCACCACTGCTGCAAGACTCTGCTCACGTGGGATCTTGGTCGCCCCCAGCAGGCGGTACATGTCGCCCTCCTTCACCGACCTGGCCAACTCCTCTCCTGTATCCTTGTTGAGGATGTAGCCATAGTCATCATCGCAGACAACGCGCAGTCCTCTGTTTGT
>SZWC01000300.1:449331-464426 GCA_023375785.1 Penium margaritaceum | reverse complement strand
TAGGTAGGTCACGCACCATCTGCTTTGCTTGAAGCTGCTGTAAGGCGCGCATGCCGATGTGGCCATAGCGCGCATGCCAGATCTCGCCATCTGTTGCCTGCACCACTGCTGCAAGACTCTGCTCACGTGGGATCTTGGTCGCCCCCAGCAGGCGGTACATGTCGCCCTCCTTCACCGACCTGGCCAACTCCTCTCCTGTATCCTTGTTGAGGATGTAGCCATAGTCATCATCGCAGACAACGCGCAGTCCTCTGTTTGTAAGAGAGGAGACTGAGAGGACGTTGAAAGCAGCATCAGGTACATATAGCACGCCATGGAAAACTCCCACTTCAATGCCACGCGAGGTCTCCAACCTCATCTCTACAATCCCAATCCCCTCAGCATACACCACCCGATCATCTCCCAAAGCTATCGGACCGGGGGGGAATGAAGAGTAGCAGTGTGAACCACTCCTTATGGTGCGTCAGACTCTTGGTACACCTCGAGTCCTTGTACCACGCCAGATCCGCCTTTTCCTTCTGCGACATGTCAGACTTCGCCATGAACAGGCGGTCGCGCACCTCCTTGGCAACGTTCATGTTGGCAAAATGGCGCACGCTAGTCTGGTTCTGCTGCTGCTGTTGCTGCTGGCGTTGTTGTGACTGCTGCTGTTGTTGCTGTGGAGATTGCTGCTTTTGCTGCTGCTGCTACTGCTACTGCTCCTTCTGGTCCCTCTTGAACTTGAAGCACTCTTTCTTGTAGTGCCCCTCTTTCTGGCAGTAGTGGCACTTGCCCTTCTTCTTGCCTCTCTAGTGCCCGGACTGGTGCCGCTACTGGTTGCGTGAGCCCATGGCCATGAAAGCTTCTTCACTACTGCTGCTGCCGCCATTGCGCTTTGCTGCATTGCGACGCAGTTCCACCTGCACCAAGTGCGTGTAGATGAAGTCGAGATCGAGAGTCGGCTGGCACTCCAACGTCTCTCGCACCGTGTCGTAGCTGGTTGGGAGTCCCCTTAGCAAGAGGAGGATGAAGCGCGTCTCTTCCAAAGGGTTTCCGGCCGCTCTCAGCTGCTTCGCCAGCTCCTTTGCCCTGTCCAGATACGCCTCCATCCCTTCACCACCCTGCATTTTCAGCGCCATCATCTTTTCCTCCAAAAGCATGAGGAATGCAGGATCCTTCCTCTCATACTTCTTGCACAACGTGTCCCACCCCTCTGCAGTAGCCTTGTCACTCACGTACTGAAGATGCGGGTTGGAGATGGTGTTGACAAGCAACCTGTAGGCCTTCTTTTTCCACTCCTCATACGCCGCTGGTACAGCTGCAGAAGAACCCGCATCAGCTGCACCCTTTTGCGGCGTCTTCCGCGCCACCACCTGCGCTGTGGTGATGCCTTTTGCCTGTGGAACTGGAGCCGGCTCGTCGCCGCTCACCACCTCCCACAAGCCCCTCTCCTCCAAAACATGAAGTTCGCGCGTCCCTCCGGAGGCGGGTACGGATCTTCCAAAACGTGAAGTTCGCGCGTCCCTCCAGCCTCTCCAAAGGCTGGGCTGCTGTTACAACGCCAGCTGCTGCCATTTTGAGCCTTGGTGATGCTCAGCGCTGCCCTTGGATGGCGGCGCTACCCCTGCTTCTGCTGCTGTTTCTGCCGAAAATCTATCTAACAGAATATGGACAGTAGATGCTAGAAAAATGGGAATTTGGAAAAATCGAGCACACCACTGGAAAATTCAGCTCAAAACCTTTCCGATCGTCCCATAAAACAGGGTCATCAACAGGGGATTTTGAAAGATATGCCCTCTTGAAAACAGGGTATGCTTCTGCTCCTACTCCAACTCAGACCAGCCAGCTTGTAAATGGCGTTTCTCCCAAACCAATCAATGGATTGCAAATATGTTTGCACCAATAGAAACCTTAGGAAAAATACTACAATTCGTATGTGCCACGTTTTAAATTTGACAAAGAAACAAGAGAGTTATGGTCATCACAAGGCGACAGTCTTACTCATAGAGAAGAGTGTAGCCCTGGCTAACCTCGTTTTGAGCATAACGCTCACTGCGACCGTTGGATCGTCACGATCTTGGACCCGTTGGAAAGCTTGTCTCTTGACCTTGAAGATCCTGTGGTCGATCCTGAAATTTGATGAAGGTTCTACCCCAACCAGTCACTCTCAAAGTGACGGCCTGTGCTGGCTGAAAGTGGCAGAACTTGGCTGTGATACCAAATGTTGGATCTGGAGGAGAGAGGGAGCCTTGGAGCAGCGAGAATTTGTGATTGGAAGGGCATCACTTGTGCTGAAGAATGGTTGTTCAATCACTCAAAATAATGGAGTACATATAGAGCTAGAGCTTGGGCAAGTCAGCCCTCTCACAAGCTACACCATTTAGCCATGGAGGCTAAGGCTCACACAATAGAGTGCATAATCTCATACAAGGGAGGAAATCAGCCTAGCAATCAGGCTGACCACTGCCACACGACCTAGAGAGCTAGAGAATGCTCTCATGGCACACTCCTAATGGTCACATAATCCACAAACCCATGGAGAATCGCCATGTGTCCATGGCTAGCACACAAGGATCTCACCTCACCTAAAAAGTAAGGAGAGGTACCTTTATCCTAGTCAGCACATTCTGACAAGGCAATCCTAAGACCAAGGACCTTTTTGGATATTTCTCCCATCAGGTCTTGACCCTAGACCTCTTGCCTTTTTCTTTTCTCAGGCTATGGCATGGAGCCATCGCCCATGGTCACCCGGATATCGGCGGTCGATGACCCCGGAAAGTACGAAAATTCATATCTCCCGATCCGACCCTAAAGGTCCTTGGTCTTAGGATTGCCTTGTCAGAGTGTGGTGACTAGGATAAAGGTACCTCTCCTTACTTTTTAGGTGAGGTGAGATCCTTGTGTACTAGCCATGGACACATGGCGATTCTCCATGGATTTGTGGGTTATGTGACCACTAGGAGTGTGCCATGAGAGCATTCTCTAGCTCTCTAGGTCGTGTGTGAGTGGTCAGCCTGATTGCTAGGCTGATTTCCTCCCTTGTGTGAGATTATGGACTCTAGTGTGTGAGCCTTAGCCTCCATGGCTAAGTGGTGTGGCTTGTGAGAGGGCTGACTTGCCCAAGCTCTAGCTCTATATGTACTCCATCATTTTGAGTGATTCAACAACCATTCTTCAGCACAGGTGATGCCCTTCTAGTCCCACATGCTCGCTGCTCCAAGGCTTCCTCTCTCCTCCAGATCCAACAGGAAGCAGTTTAGCTTCAGCGTCTCATGGCAGAGATGAGTGGGAGTGCAGCAGATCCAGTTCCTGTGCGCGTCGACAACCAGAGCGCAATTGCACTCGCCAAGAATCCTGAGCACCATGTACGCAACAAGCACATTGACATTGCATATCACTTCATCAGGCACATGGTGCAGGAAGGTGCTATCAAGCTGGAGTTTACTCAAACCAGCAAGCAGGTCGCTGATTTCTGCACCAAGCCAGTGACCCGTGAGAAGAAGCAGTTCTGCATGAAGGCATGTGGACTCAGCCCACTCTGACTGCGGCAAAGTGGGAGATTATTGGGAAAAGAGTCATTCGGTCCAATTTCAGGTCCACGGGAGCAAGTTCCTGGAAAGTACCAGATGCCTGCTCTGATCGACAATCCATCATTGGAAAGACTAGGTGGCAAAATGTCTACGGTCCAAGTTTGAGGCCGATCCAACGATCGGATTGGGAGATATGAATTTTCGTAGTTTTCGGGGTCATCGACCGCCGATGTCCGGGTGACCATGGGCGATGGCTCCATGCCTTAGCCTGAGAAAAGAAAAAGGCAAGAGGTCCAGGGTCAAGACCTGATGGGAGAAATATCCAAAAAGTTCCTTTGTCTTAGGATTGCCTTGTCATAATGTTCTCACTAGGAAAAAGGTACCTCTCCTTACTTTTTAGGTGAGGTGAGATCCTTGTGTGCTAGCCATTGATACATGGAGATTCTCCATGAGATTGTAGGTTATGTGGCCACTAGGAATGTGCCATGAGAGCATTTTCTAGCTCTCTAGGTCGTGTGTGAGTGGTCAGTCTGATTGCTAGGCTGATTTCCTCCCTTGTGTGAGATTATGGACTCTAGTGAGTGAGCCTTAGCCTCCATGGCTAAGTGGTGTGGCTTGTGAGAGGGCTGACTTGCCAAAGCTCTAACTCTATATGTACTCCATCATTTTGAGTGATTCAACAACCATTCTTCAGCACAAGTCATGCCCTTCCAGTCCCGCATGCTCACTACTCCAAAGCTCCCTCTCTCCTCTTGTTCTAACATTTGGTATCAAAGCCAAGTTCTGCCACTTTCAGCCAGCACATGCCGTCACTTTGAGAGTGACGGGTTGGGCTTAAACCTTCACCACATTTGACAATCAACCACTAGATCGCCAAGTGAAAAGACAAGCGTTCTAACGAGCCCAAGATTGCAAAGATCCAACAGTCCGATTAAATGTTATGCTCAAAACGAAGTCGGCCAAGGGTACACTCATCTCTTTGAGTAAGATTGTCGCCTTGTGATGACCATAATTCTCTCGTTTCTTTGTTAAATTTAAAACGTAGCACATTCGAATTGAAGTATGTTTCCTAAGCCTTCCATTGGTGCAAAAATACTTGCATTCCATTGGTAGGCTTGGGAGAAACGCCATTTACATGCTGGCTGGTGTGAGCTAGAGTAGGAGCAGAAGCATACTCTGTTTTGATCTGAAAGGTTTTAAGCTGCATTTTCCAGTGGTGGGCTCAATTTTACAGCATCCCCAGTCTGCTAGCCTCTATAGTCCATTTTCATTCAGACAGATTTCTAGCTGAAGCAGCAACGGAAGCAGGGGTAGCACTGCCACTCAAGGGCAGCGCTGAGCATCACCAAGGCTCAAAATGGCAGCAGTAGGCATGGTAACAACAGCCCAGCCCTTGGAGAGGCTGGAAGGACGCACCAACTTCACGTTTTGGAAGATCTGTACTCGCCTCCTTTTGGAGGAGAGGGGCTTGTGGGAGGTGCTGAGCATCGACGAGCGCGCTCCGCCTCCATAGGCAAAAGGCATCACCGTAGCAGAGGTGGTAGCGGGGAAGACGCCGCAGAAAGGTGTAGCAGATGCAAGTTCATCTACAACTACAGCAGAGGCATATGAGGAGTGGAAGAAGGACAGGCAGGCCTACAGGCTGCTTGTCAACACCATCTCCAACCTGCATCTTTAGTACGTGAGTGACAAGGCTACTGCAAAAGAGGGGTGGGACACGTTTTGCAAGAATTATGAGAGCAAGGATCCTGCATTCCTCATGCTTTTGGAGGAGAAGATGATGGCGTTGAAAATGCAGGGTGGCGAAGGGATGGAGGCGTACTTGGACACGGCAAAAGAGTTGGCAAAGTAACCCAAAGCGGCCGGCAACCGTGTGGAAGACACGCGCTTCCTCCTCCTCTTGCTCAGGGGACTCCCATCGAGCTATGATACGGTGCGAGAGATGTTGAAGTGCCAGCCGACTCTCGACCTCGACTTCATCTGCACGCACCTGGAGTAGGTGGAACTGCGTCGCAATGCAGCAAAGCGCAATGGCACCAGCAGCAACAGTGAAGCAACTTTCATGGCCATGGACTCACGCAACCAACAGCATCAGCAGTCCGGGCAGCAGAGAGGTAAGAAGAAAGGCAAGTGCCACTATTGCCAAAAAGAGGGGTGCCACAAGAAAGAGTGCTTCAAGTTCAAGAGGGACCAGAAGGAGCAGCAGCAGCAGCTGCAAAAGAACCAGTCTCCACAGCAACAACAGTAGCAGTCGCAGCAACGTCAGTAGCAGCAGTAGCAACAGCAGCAGAACGAGACTGGCGTGCGCCATTTTGGCAACATGAACTTGGCCAAGGAGGTGCGCTACCGCCTCTTCATGGCGAACTCTGACATGTCGTAGAAGGAAAAGGCGGATCTGACGTGGTACAAGGACTCGGGGTGTATCAAGAGTCTGATGCACCACAAGGAGTGGTTCACGCAACTGCTCTCCATTCTTCCCCGTCCGATTGCTTTGGGTGATGATCGGGTGGTGTATTCTGAGGGGATTGGGATTGTGGAGATGTGGTTGGAGACCCCGCGTGGCATTGAAGCGGGAGTGTTCCATGGCGTGCTGTATGTGCTTGAAGCTGCGTTCAACCTTCTCTCAGTGTCCTCTCTCACCATCACAGGAGTGCACGTCGTCTTTGACGATGATTATGGCTAAATACTTGACAAGGAAAGAGGAGAGGAGTTGACCAGGTCGGTAAAAGAAGGCGATATGTACCGCTTGCTGGGGGCGACCAAGATCCCGCATGAGCAGAGCCTTGCAGCTGTGGTGCAGGCTACCGATGGCAAAATCTGGCATGCGCGCTATGGCCACATCGGCATGCGCGCATTAGAGTAACTTCAAACGAAGCAGATGGTGCGTGACTTGCCCACCATCACTTACTTCGAGCAGCAGTTGTGCATTGGGTGTTTGGAGGAGAAGCAGCATCGCAAGGTGTACTATGGAGCACGAGAGCGCGCGAAGGAGGTGCTAAAGCTGGTCCAAACAGACTTGTGTGGCCCGATGCAGACCCAGAGCTCGAGGTATTTTCTCACCTTCATTGATGATTTCAGCCGTTACACTACTACGTACTTCCTTTCCTCCAAGGACCAGTGCTTTGACAGGTTGAAGGAGTTCAAGGCCATGGTGGAGAACCAGATTGGCAAGAAAATCAAGGCGCTGCGCAGCGACCGCGCTGGAGATTACCTGAGCAAGGAGTTACAGGACTACCTCGCAACAGCAGGCATCAAGGCGCAACGCACCGCGCCATACTCGCCATAGCAGAATGGCGTAGCAGAACGCGCCAATCGCACCATCGTTGAGTCGGCACACTCCATGCTGTACGCGGCTTGGCTCACCTACGAGTTTTGGGCAAAAGTAGTAAGCACTGCGGTGTACATCAAGAACCGCAGTCCAACGAAGGCCGTGGAGCAGATGATACCGTACGAGGCGTGGTTCTGCAAGAAGCCGAGCGTGGGTCATCTTCGCGCGTTTTCCAGCTTGGCGCACATGCACGTGCCAAAGGAGAAGCGGCAAAAGTGGGATGTAAAGAGCGCGCAGATGCGGATGATTGGCTATGGTGTGGCAAGCAAGGCGTATCGCCTTAGAGAGGGATACAGGCCACGTCATCATCTCCAGGGATGTCGTCTTCAACGAGAGCAACGTCATCGATACCAACATTGTATGTGAAAAGGCAGCAGAAGCAGCAGTTGACGAGGCAGTAGGAGTATATGTCTTTCCTGGCCCAGCCTCTCTTGATCCTTCCTCCACTGTGATAGTGGCAGAACAAGTCTACTCTCCCATGTCTGATGCAACAAGTACAGCGGCCTCATCGGCAGAAGCAGAGGAAGAAGATATACCACCATCAGCAGAAGCAGTTGTGCCAGCAGCACCGCGTCCGCCGCCTGCTAACGCTCTAGCACCAGGTCGAAGGTACCCTCTCAGGTTGTGCTACAAGCCTGGTGAGCACAGGCATTTCTGGATGCTCCAAGAATTAGACCAGATGATGTCGCAATTGCTGCAAACTCTGATGAGCCGCCATCGTACAAGGAGGCCATGGCTGCAGAAGATGCAGCAGATTGGGCGCATGATGTACTGTAGGAGATACAGTCGCAGCTCGACAACGGTACGTAGGAGCTGACTGGGCGTCCACCTAGACGAAAGGTGATCAAGTGCAAGTGGGTATTCAAGAAGAAGCGAGAGCAGATGGCAACCTTGAAAAGTACAAGGCAAAGCTGGTCGCCATGGGCTACTCGCAGCAGGAAGGCATCGACTTCATGGAAACCTTTGCTCCTGTTGCAAAGATTGCCTCTGTGCGTACGGTCCTTTCCTATGCAGCAGCAGAGGACTTTGAGGTCCACCACATGGACGTCAAGACGGCGTTCTTGAATGTTGACCTGGAGGAGGAGATTCACATGGAGCAGCTGGAGGGGTTCGTCATGGATGGCCAGGAGCACCTGGTTTGCAAGCTGCAGAAGTCGCTGTACGGCCTCAAGCAAGCGTCGCGTGCTTGGAACCAGAAGTTGGATGCGGCGTTGCAGTGCATGGGGTTTGAGCGCAGTGAGTGTGACTANTACATGGAGCAGCCGGAGGGGTTCGTCATGGATGGCCAGGAGCACCTGGTTTGCAAGCTGCAGAAGTCGCTGTACGGCCTCAAGCAAGCGTCGCGTGCTTGGAACCAGAAGTTGGATGCGGCGTTGCAGTGCATGGGGTTTGAGCGCTGTGAGTGTGACTACAGCGTCTATCGCTGGCAGCATGGTCATGAGGTGCTCATCATCATTGTCTATGTGGATGACATGCTCCTCCTTTCCAACAGTATGTCTGCACTGCAGGAGTTCAAGGAAGCCATGCAGGAGCGCTTCCAGATGTCTGATCTCAGGCAGGCATCATACTTCCTTGGTATCCAGATCACGCGTGACCGCAAATCACGCTCTCTCTTGCTGTAGCAGAGCCGCTACATCAAGGATGTTTTGCAGCGGTTTGGCATGGCAGAGGCAAAACCCATCGGTACGCCGCTGGAGACGCGGCAATACCTCGTGAGCTTCAATGGAGAATCAAATGCAGCAGAACTGCAGAAGTACCAGAGCGTCGTCGGCAGCCTCATGTTCCTGATGGTGGCAACCAGGCCGGATCTCACACAGGCTGTTAGTGCTGTGAGCCAGCACATGGCAAACCCCGGATTTGAGCACCAGAAGGCAGTGAAGCGGATCTTCCGCTACCTTGCTGGAACCATCAACATCGGCATCACCTACAACGGCAACGACAACAGCATCATCGGCTACACAGACGCAGATTGGGTTTCAAACCCTGAGGACCGTAAATCCATCTCTGGACAGGTATTCCTAATGAATGGTGAAGCCATCAGCTGGTGCAAGAAGCGATAGGTGGTCGTGGCCACCTCAAGCACGGAAGCTGAGTACGTCTCTCTCAACTTTGGAGCTAAGAAAGCAGTTTGGCTTTACCGTCTCATGGCAGAGATGAGTGGGAGTGCAACAGTTCCAGTTCCTGTGCACGTCGACAACCAGAGTGCAATCGCTCTCGCCAAGAATCCTGAGCACCGTGCACGCACCAAGCACATTGACATCGCATATCACTTCATCGTGCAAATGGTGCACGAGTGTGCTATCAAGTTGGAGTTTACTGTTGGGAAAGGAGCCATCCGGCTCAGTTTCAGGTCCACAGGAGCAAGTTCCAGGAAAGTACCAGATGCCTGCTGCGATTGTCAATCTGACTTCACCATTGGAAAGATCAGGTGGGAAAATGTCTACGGTCCAAGTTTGAGGCCGATCCAACGGTCGGATTGTAAGATATGAATTTTCGTAGTTTTCGGGGTCATCGACCGCCGATATTCGGGTGACCATGGGCGATGGCTCCATGCCTTAGCCTGAGAAAAGAAAAAGGCAAGAGGTCCAGGGTCAAGACCTGATGGGAGAAATATCCAAAAAGGTCCTTGGTCTTAGGATTGCCTTGTCAGAGTGTGCTGACTAGGATAAAGGTATCTCTCCTTACTTTTTAGGTGAGGTGAGATCCTTGTGTGCTAGCCATGGACACATGGCGATTGTCCATGGGTTTGTGGGTGATGTGACCACTAGGAGTATGCCATGAGAGCATTCTCTAGCTCTCTACGTCGTGTGTGAGTGGTCAGCCTGATTGCTAGGCTGATTTCCTCCCTTGTGTGAGATTATGGACTCTAGTATGTGAGCCTTAGCCTCCATGGCTAAGTGGTGTGGCTTGTGAGAGGGCTGACTTGCCCAAGCTCTAGCTCTATATGTACTCCATCATTTTGAGTGATTCAACAACCATTCTTCAGCACAAGTGATGCCCTTCCAGTCCCACATGCTCGCTGCTCCACGGCTCCCTCTCTCCTCCAGATCCAACATTTGGTATTAGAGCAAAGTTCTGCTACTTTCAGCCAGCACAGGCCCTCACATTGAGAGTGACGGATTGGGGTGCAACCTTCATTGGATTTGACAATCAACCACAAGATCTTCAAGTTCAAGAGACAAGCTTTCCAACGAGCCCAAGATCGCGAAGATCCAACAGTCGGATTGAGAGTTATCTCCAAAACGAGGTCGACCAGGGCTACACTGATCGTCCACCTAGACGTAAGGTGATCAAGTGTAAGTGGATGTTCAAGAAGAAACGGGGAGCAGATGGTAACCTGGAAAAGTACAAGGCGAGGCTGGTCGCCAAGGGCTACTCGCAGCAGGGGGGCATCGACTACACAGAATCTTTTGCTCCTGTTGCAAAGTTTGCCTCTGTGCGCACACTTCTATATTATGCAGCAGCTGTGGACCTCGAAGTTCACAACATGGATGTCAAGACGGCATTCTTGAATGGTGACTAGGAGGAGGAGATCTACATGGAGCAAGTAGAGGGGTTCGTCATGAATGGCCAGGAGCACCCGGTTTGCAAGCTAAAGAAGTCGCTGTACTGCCTCAAGCAAGCGTTGCGTGCTTGGAACCAGAAGTTGGATGCGCCATTGCAGCGCATGGGGTTTGAGGATCTCATGCTCATGCCACCAGCGATACACACTGGATGCGCTCAAACCCCATGCACTACAATGCCGCATCCAACTTCTGGTTCCAAGTACGCGACGCTTGCTTGAGGCCGTAGAGCGACTTCTGCAGCTTGCAAACCAGTGACTCCTGGCCATCCATGACGAACCCCTCCGGCTGCTTCATGTAGATCTCCTCCTCCAAGTCACCATTCAAGAATGCCGTCTTGACATCCATGTGGTGAACCTCGAAATCCTCAACTGTTGCATAAGAGAGGAGCTTATGCACAGAGGCAAACTTTGCAACAGGGGCAAAAGTTTCTGTGTAGTCGATGCCCTCCTGCTGCGAGTAGCCCTTGGCGACCAGCCTCGCCTTGTACTTTTCCAGGTTACCATCTGCTCCCCGCTTCTTCTTGAACACCCACTTGCACTTGATCACCTTACGTCCAGGTGGACGCTCAGTCAGCTCCAACGTGCCGTTGTCCAGTTGCGACTCTGTCTCCTGCTGCACGGCTTGCGCCCAATCTGGTGCATCCGGTGCAGCCATGGCCTCCTTGTATGATGTTGGCTCATCTGAATCTGCTGCAACTGCGACGTTCATCTGTTCTGGTTTCTGCAGCATCCAAAAATAGCCGCGCTCACCAGGTTTGTAACGCACCCTAAGAGGGTACCTGCGACCTGGTGTTGGAGCATTAGCGGGTGGCTGGCGCGGTACTGCTGGCACAACTGCTTCTGCTGGTGGTGCTACATCTCCCTCCTCTGCTTCTGCCGATGAGGCTGCTATATCTGCTGCATCAGACATGGGAGAGTAGAGTGATTCTCCCATTGTCACAGTAGAGGAAGTATCGGGAGAGACTGGGTCAGGAAGGATTCCTACTCCCACTGTCTCGTCAGATGCTGGTTCTGCTGCCTCTTCACAGACAATGTTGGTACCGATGACGTTGCTCTCGTTGAAGACGACATCTCTGGAGATGATGACGTGGCATGTATCCCTCTCATAGAGGCGATAGGCCTTGCTTGCCACGTCGTAGCCAATCATCAGCATCTGAGTACTCTTTGCGTCCCATTTTTGCCGCTTCTCCTTGGGCACCTGCATGTGCGCCAGGCTGCCAAATGCTCGGAGATGACCCACGCTCGGTTTCTTGCCGAACCACGCCTCGTACGGCGTCATTTGCTCCAGCGTCTTAGTTGGACTACGGTTCTTGATGTAGACCGTAGTGCTCACGGCTTCAGCCCAGAAGTCGTAGGTCAGCCGAGTCGCGTGCAGCATGGAGCGCGCCGACTCCACAATGGTACGGTTGGCGCGTTCTGCTACACTATTCTGTTGCGGTGAGTACGGCGCGGTACGCTGCGCCTTGATGCCAGCTGGTGCGAGGTAGTCCTAGAACTCCTTGCTCAGGTACTCACCACCGCGATCGCTGCGCAGCGCCTTGATCTTCTTGCAGGTCTGGTTCTCCACCATGGCCTTGAACTCCTTGAACCTGTCAAAGCACTGGTCCTTGGAAGGAAGGAAGTACACAGCAGTATAACGGCTGAAATCATCAATGAAGGTCATGAAATACCTAGAGCCTCCAAAGCTTTGGGTCTGCATCGGTCCGCACAAGTCCGTGTGGACCAGCTCCAAGACCTCATTCGCATGCTCCCCTGCTCCAGAGAACGCTTCGCGGTGCTGCTTCTCCTCCAAACAACCGATGCATAACTGCTGCTCAAAGTTCGAGATGTTAGGCAGGTCACGCACCATCTGCTTTGCTTGAAGTTGCTGCAAGGCGCGCATGCCGATATGGCCGTAGCGCGCATGCCAGATCTCGCCATCTGTCGCTTGCACCACTACTGCAAGACTCTGCTCACGCGGGATCTTGGTCGCCCACAGCAGGCGGTACATGTCGCCCTCCTTCACCGACCTGGCCAACTCCTCTCCTGTATCCTTGTTGAGGATGTAGCCATAGTCATTATCGAAGAAGATGCGCAGTCCTGTGTTTGTAAGAGAGGAGACTGAGAGGAGGTTGAATGCAGCATCAGGTACATACAGCATGCCATGGAACACTCCCACTTCAATGCCACGTGGGGTCTCCAACCACATCTCCACAATCCTAATCCCCTCAGCATACACCACCCGATCATCACCCANGCCCCCAGCAGGCGGTACATGTCGCCCTCCTTCACCGACCTGGCCAACTCCTCTCCTGTATCCTTGTTGAGGATGTAGCCATAGTCATTATCGAAGAAGATGCGCAGTCCTGTGTTTGTAAGAGAGGAGACTGAGAGGAGGTTGAATGCAGCATCAGGTACATACAGCATGCCATGGAACACTCCCACTTCAATGCCACGTGGGGTCTCCAACCACATCTCCACAATCCTAATCCCCTCAGCATACACCACCTCATCATCACCCAAAGCAATCGGACGGGAGGGAATGGAGAGCAGCTGCGTGAACTACTCCTTGTGGTGCGTCAGACTCTTGGTACACTCCGAGTCCTTGTACCACGCCAGATCCGCCTTTTCGTTTTGCGACATGTCAGACTTCGCCATGGAGAGGCAGTCGCGCACCTCCTTGGCGACGTTCATGTTGCCAAAATGGTGCATGCCTGGCTGGTTCTGCTGGTGTTGCTGCTGCTCTGGAGATTGCTGCTTTTGCTGTTGCTGCCCCTCTTTCTGGCAATAGTGGCACTTGCCCTTCTTGCCTCTCTGCTACCCGGACTGTTGCTGCTGCTGGTTGCATGAGCCCATGGCCATGAAAGCTGGTTTACTACTGCTGCAGCCGCCACTGCGCTTTGCTGCATTGTAACGCAGTTCCACCTGCACCAAGTGCGTGCAGATGAAGTCGAGGTCGAGAGTCGGCTGGCACTTCAACGTCTCTCGCACCGTGTCGTAGCTGGTTGGGAGTCCCCTCAGCAAGAGGAGGATGAAGCGCGTCTCTTCCACAGGATTGCCGGCCGCTTCGCCTACTCCTTTGCCTTGTCTAGATACGCCACCATCCCTTCACTACACTGCATTTTCAGTGCCATCATCTTTTCCTCCAAAAGCATGAGGAATGCAGGATCCTTGCTCTCATACTTCTAGCACAACGTGTCCCACCCCTCCTTTGCAGTAGCCTTGTCACTCATGTACTAAAGATGCGGGTTGGAGATGGTATTGACAAGCAACCTGTAGGCCTGCCTGTCCTTCTTCTTCCACTCCTAATACGCAGCTGGTACAGCTGCAGAAGAACCCGCATCAGCTGCAACCTTTTGCGGCGTCTTCCCCGCCACCACCTGCGCTACGGTGATGCCTTTTGCTGGTGGAACTCGAGCCAGCTCGTCGCCGCTCACCACCTCCCACAAGCCCCTCTCCTCCAAAAGGAGGCGGGTATGGATCTTCCAAAACGTGAAGTTGGCGCGTCCCTCCAGCCTCTCCAAAGGCTGGGCTGCTATTACAACCCCAGCTGCTGCCATTTTGAGACTTGGTGATGCTCAGCGCTGCCCTTGGATGGCGACGCTACCCCTGCTTCTGCTGCTGCTTCAGCCAGAAATCTGTCTGATAGAAAATGGATTGTGGATGCCAGTTGAATGGGAATTTGGAAAAATCGAGCCCACCACTGGAAATTTCAGCTCAAAACCTTTCGGATCGACCCATACAACAGGGTCATCAACAGGGGATTTGGAAAGAAATGCCCTCAAAACAGGGTATGCTTCTGCTCCTACTCCAACTCAGACCAGCCAGCTTGTAAACGGCGTTTCTCCCAAACGAATCAATGGATTGAAAATACTTTTGCACCAATGCAAAGCTTAGGAAAAATACTACAATTCGCATGTGCCACTTTTTAAATGTGACAAAGAAACAAGAGAGTTATGGTCATCACAAGGCGATAGTCTTACTCATAGAAAAGAGTGTAGCCCTGGCCGACCTGGTTTTGAGCATAACTCTCAATCCGACTGTTCAATCTTTGCGATCTTGCGCTTGTTGAAAAGCTTGTCTCTTGAACTTGAAGATCCCGTGGTTGATTGTCAAATCTGGTGAAGGTTTCACCCCAACCCGTCACTCACAAAGTGACGGCCTGTGCTGGCTGAAAGTGGCAGAACTTGCCTCTGATACCAAATGTTGGATCTAGAGGAGAGAGGGAGCCTTGGAGCAGCGAGCATGATGGAGTACATATAGACCTAGAGCTTGGGCAAGTCAGCCCTCTCACAAGCCACACCACTTAGCCATGGAGGCTAAGGCTCACACACTAGAGTCCATAATCTCATAGAAGGGAGGAAATCAGCCTAGTAATCAGGCTAACCACTCACACACGACCTAGAGAGCTAGAGAATGCTCTCATGACACACTCCTAGTGGTCACATAACCCACAAACCCATGGAGAATCACCATGTGTCCATGGCTAGCACACAAGGATCTCACTTAACCTAAAAAGTAAGGAGAGGTACCTTTATCCTAGTCAGCACACTCTGTCAAGGCAATACTAAGACCAAGGACCTTTTTGGATATTTCTCCCATCAGGTCTTGACCCTGGACCTCTTGCCTTTTTCTTTTCTCAGGCTAAGGCATGGAGCCATCGCCCATGGTCACCCGGATATCGGCGGTCCATGACCCCTGAAACTTTGAAAAT
>SZWC01000300.1:423490-449282 GCA_023375785.1 Penium margaritaceum | reverse complement strand
CATGGCTAGCACACAAGGATCTCACTTAACCTAAAAAGTAAGGAGAGGTACCTTTATCCTAGTCAGCACACTCTGTCAAGGCAATACTAAGACCAAGGACCTTTTTGGATATTTCTCCCATCAGGTCTTGACCCTGGACCTCTTGCCTTTTTCTTTTCTCAGGCTAAGGCATGGAGCCATCGCCCATGGTCACCCGGATATCGGCGGTCCATGACCCCTGAAACTTTGAAAATTCATATCTCCAAATCCGACCGTTGGATCGGCCTCAAACTTGGACCGTAGACATTTTGCCACCTGTTCTTTCCAATGGTGAAGTCGGATCGACAATCAGAGCAGGCATCTGAAACGTTCCTGGAACTTGCTCCTGTGGACCTGAAACTGAGCCGGACGGCTCCTTTCCCAACACAGATGTCCAGAGATGGACTTACAGTCCTCAGGGTTTGAAGCCCAATCTGCGTCTGTGTAGCCGATGATGCTGTTGTGATTGCCGTTTTAGGTGATGCCGATGTTGATGGTTCCAGCAAGGTAGCGGAAGACCCGCTTCACTGCCTTCTGGTACTCAGGTCTTGGGTTTGCCATGTGCTAGCTCACAACGCTAACAGCCTGTGCGAGGTCCGGCCTGGTTGCCACCATCAGGTACATGAGGCTGCCGACGGCGCTCTGGTACTTCTGCCGTTCAGCTGCATCTGCTTCACCATTGAAGCTCACGAGATACTGCCGCGTCTCCAGCGGCGTGCCGATGGGTTTGACCTCTCCCATGCCAAACTGCTGCAAAACATCCTTGATGTAGCGGCTCTGGTGTAGCGAGAGAGAGCGTGATTTGCAGTCACGCTTGATCTGGATTCCGAGGAAGTATGATGCCTCCCTGAGATCAGACATCTGGAAGCGCTCCTGCATGGCTTCCTTGAACTCCTGCAATACAGACATGCTGTTCGAAAGGAGGAGCATGTCATGCACATAGACAATGATGATGAGGATCTCATACTCATCTTGCCAGCAATACATGCTGTAGTCACACTCGCTGCGCTCAAACCCCATGCATTGCAACGCCGCATCCAACTTCTGGTTCCAAGCATGCGACGCTTGCTTGAGGCCGTACAGCGACTTCTGCAGCTTGCAAACCAGGTGCTCCTGGCCATTCATGACGAACCCCTCCGGCTGCTCCATGTAAATCTCCTCCTCCAGGTCACCATTCAGGAACACCGTCTTGACATCCATGTGGTGAACCTCGAAGTCCTTCGCTGCTGCGTAAGAGAGGAGCGTGCGTACACAGGCAAACTTTTCAATAGGGGCAAACGTTTCTGTGTAGTCGATGCCCTCCTGCTGCGAGTAGCCCTTGGCAACCAGCCTCGCCTTGTACATTTCTAGGTTACCATCTACTCCTCGCTTCTTTTTGAACACCTACTTGCACTTGATTTCCTTACGTCCAGGTGGACGCTCAGTCAGCTGCCACGTGTGTTGTCCAGCTGCGACTGTATCTCCTGCTGTACGGCTTGCACCTAATCTGCTGCATCCGGTGCAGCCATGGCCACCTTGTATGACGTTGGCTCACCTACTATCTCGTCAGCTGCTGGTTCTGGTGCCTCTTCACAGACAATGTTGGTGCCAATGACGTTGCTCTCATTGAAGACGACATCTCTGGAGATGATGACGTGGCATGTACCCTCTCGTAGAGGCGATAGGCCTTGCTTGCCATGTCGTAGCCAATCATCAGCATCTGCGCACTCTTTACGTCCCTTTTCTACCGCTTCTCCTTGGGCACGTTCATGTGCCCCAGGCTCCCAAATGCTCCGAGATGACCCACGCTCGGTTTCTTGCCGAACTACGCCTCGTACGGCGTCATCTGCTCCAGTGCCTTAGTTGGACTGCGGTTCTTGATGTAGACCGCAGTGCTCACGGCTTCAGACCAGAAGTCGTAGGTCAGCCGAGCTGCGTGTAGCATGGAGCGCGCCGACTCCTCAATGGTACGGTTGGTGCGTTCTGCTACACCGTTCTACTGCAGCGAGTACGGCGCGGTACGCTGCGCCTTGATACTAGCTGCTGCGAGGTAGTCCTGGAATTCCTTGCTCAGGTACTCTCCACCGCGGTCCCTGCGCAACGCCTTGATCTTCTTGCCAGTCTGGTTCTCCACCATGGCCTTGAACTCCTTGAACCTGTCAAAGCACTGGTCCTTGGAAGGAAGGAAGTACAGAGTAGTGTAACGGCTGAAATCATCAATGAAGGTCAGGAAATACCTAGAGCCTCCAAAGCTCTGGGTCTGCATCGGTCCGCACAAGTCCGTGTGGACCAGCTCCAACACCTCTTTTGCACGCTCCCCTGCTCTAGAGAACGCCTCGCGGTGCTGCTTCCCCTCCAAACAGCCGATGCATAACTGCTGCTCAAAGTTAGAGATGGTAGGCAGGTCACGCACCATCTGCTTTGCTTGAAGCTGCTGCAAGGGGCGCATGCGGATGTGGCCGTAGCGCGCATGCCAGATCTCGCCATCTGTCGCCGGTACCACTGCTACAAGACTCTACTCACGCGGGATCTTTGTCGCCCCCAGCAGGCGGTACATGTTGCCCTCCTTCACCGACTTGGCCAAATCCTCTCCTGTTTCCTTGTCGAGGATGTAGCTATAATCATCGTCAAAAACGACACGCGGTCCTGTGTTGGTGAGAGAGGACACTGAGAGAAGGTTGAACGTAGCATCAAGAAGATATAGCACGCCATGGAACACTCCCACTTCAAAGCCACGCGAGGTCTCCAACCACATCTCCACAATCCCAATCCCCTCAGCATACACCACCCGATCATCACCCAAAGCAATCGGACGAGGGGGAATGGAGAGCAGCTGCGTGAACCACTCCTTGTGGTGCATCAAACTCTTGGTACACCCCGAGTCCTTGTACCACGCCAGATCCGCCTTTTCCTTCTGCGACATGTCAGATTTCGCCATGAAGAGGCGGTCGCGCACCTCCTTGGCGACGTTCATGTTGCCAAAATGGCAAACGCCAGTCTGGTTCTGCTGCTCTTGTTGCTGCTGCTGACGTTGCTGTGACTGCTGCTGCTGTTGGTGTGGAGATTGCTGCTTTTGTTGCTGCTGCTGCTGCTCCTTCTGGTCCCTGTTGAACTTGAAGCACTCTTTCTTGTAGTGCCCCTCTTTCTGGCTATAGTGGCACTTGTCCTTCTTTTTGCCTCTCTGCTGCCCAGACTGCTGCTGCTGTTGGTTGCGTGAGCCCTTGGCCATGAAAGCTGCTTCACTGCTGCTGCAGCCGCCATTGCGCTTTGCTACATTGCGACGCAATTCTACCTACACCAGGTGCGTGCAGATGAAGTCGAGGTCGAGAGTCGTCTGGCACTCCAACGTTTTCGCACCGTATTATAGCTCGTTGGGAGTCCCCTCAGCAAGAGGAGGACGAAGCGCGTGTCTTCGACAGGGTTGCCGGCCGCTTTCAGCTGCTTCACCAGCTCCTTTGCCCTGTCCAAGTACGCCTCCATCCCTTCGCCACCCTGCATTTTCAACGCCATCATCTTCTCCTCCAAAAGCATGAGGAATGCAGGATCCTTGGTCTCATACTTCTTGCACAACGTGTCCCACACCCTTTTTGCAGTAGCCTTGTCACTCACATACTGAAGATGCGGGTTGGAGATGGTGTTGACAAGCAGCATGTAGGCCTGCCTGTCCTTCTTCTTCCACTCCTCATGTGCCGCTGCTGCAATTGTAGATGAACTTGCATCTACTGCACCTTTCTGCGGCGTCTTCCCCGGCACCACCTCTACTGCGGTGATGCTTTTTGCCTGTGGAGGCGGAGCGCGCTCGTCGCCGCTGACCAACACCCACAAGCCCCTCTCCTCCAAAAAGAGGCGGGTACGGATCTTCCAAAACGTGAAGTTGGCGCGTCCTTCCAGCCTCTCCAAGGGCTGGGCTGCTGTTACCACGCCTGCTGCTGCCATTTTGAGCCTTGGTGATGCTCAGGCTGCCCTTGAATGGCGCTGCTACCCCTGCTTCTACTGCTGCTTCAGCCAGAAATCTATCTGACAGAATATGGACTGTAGAGGCCAGCAGAATGGGAATTTAGAAAAACAGAGCCCACCACTGGAAAATTCAGCTCAAAACCTTTCAGATCGACCCATAAAACAGGGTCATCAACAGTAGATTTTCAGAGATATGCCCTTTTGAAAACAGGGTATGCTTCTGCTTCTACTCCAGCTCACACCAGCCAGCTTGTAAACGGCGGTTCTCCCAAACGTACTGATGGAATGCAAATATTTTTGCACCAATCGATGGCTTAGGAAACATACTTCAATTCGTATGTTCTACGTTTTAAATTTGACAGAGAAACCAGAGAGTTATGGTCATCACAAGGCGACAGTCTTACTCAGAGAGAAGAGTGCAGCCCTGGCCAACCTCGTTTTGAGCATAACTCTCAATCCGATTATTTGATCTTTGAGATCTTGAGCTCGTTTGAAAGCTTGTCTTTTGAACTTGAAGATCTAGTGGTCGATTGGCAAATTTGGTGAAGGTTTGACCCCAAGTTGTCACTCTTAAAGTGACGGCCTGCGCTGGCTGAAAGTGGCACAACTTGGCTCTGATACCAAATGTTGGAACTGGAGGAGAGAGGGAGCCTTGGAGCAGCGAGCATGTGGGACTAGAAGGGCATCACTTGTGCTAAAGAATGGTTGTTAAATCACTCAAAATGATGGAGTTCATATAGAGCTAGAGCTTGGGCTCTCACAAGCCACACCACTTAGCCATGGAGGCTAAGGCTCACACACTAGAGTCCATAATCTCACACAAGGGAGGAAATCAGCCTAGCAATCGGGCTGACTACACACACACGACCTAGAGAGCTAGAGAATGCTCTCATGGCACACTCCTAGTGGTCACATAACCCAAAAACCCATGGAGAATCGCCATGTGTCCATGGCTAGGACACAAGGATCTCACCTCACCTAAAACGTAAGGAGAGGTACCTTTATCCTAGTCAGCACACTCTGACAAGGCAATCCTAAGACCAAGGACCTTTTTGGATATTTCTCCCATCAGGTGTTGACCCTGGACCTTTTGCCTTTTTCTTTTCTCAGGCCAAGGCATGGAGCCATCGCCCATGGTCACCCGGATGTTGGAAAAGGAGCCATCCGGCTCAGTTTCAGGTCCACAGGAGCAAGATACAGGAAAGTACCAGATGCCTGCTCCGATCGTCGATCCGACTTCCTCATTGGAAAGATCATGTGGCAAAATGTCTACGGTCCAAGTTTGAGGCCGATCCAACGGTCGGATTNGGAGATATGAATTTTCGAAGTTTCGGGGGTCATGGACCGTCGATGTCTGGGTGGGCATGGGTGATGGCTCCATGCCTTAGCCTGAGAAAAGAAAAAGGCAAGAGGTCCAGGGTCAAGACCTGATGGGAGAAATATCCAAAAAGGTCCTTGGTCTTAGGATTGCCTTGTCAGAGTGTGCTGACTAGGATAAAGGTACCTCTCCTTACTTTTTAGGTGAGGTGAGATCCTTGTGTGCTAGCCATGGACACATGGCGATTCTCCATGGGTTTGTGGGTTATGTGACCACTAGGAGTGTGCCATGAGAGCATTCTCTAGCTCTCTAGGTCGTGTGTGAGTGGTCAGCCTGATTGCTAGGCTGATTCCCTCCCTTGTGTGAGATTATGGATTCTAGTGTGAGAGCCTTAGCCTCCATGGCTAAGTGGTGTGGCTTGTGAGAGGGCTGACTTGCCCAAGCTCTAGCACTATATGTACTCCATCATTTTGAGTGATTGAACAACCATTCTTCAGCACAAGTGATGCCCTTCCAATCACACATGCTCGCTGCTCCAAGGCTCCCTCTCTCCTCCAGATCCAACATTTGGTATCAGAGCCAAGTTCTGCCACTTTCAGCCAGCACAGGCCGTCACTTTGAGAGTGACGGGTTGGGGTAAAACCTTCAGCAAATTTGACCATCGACCACTTGATCTTCAAGGTCAAGAGACAAGCTTTTTAACGAGCCCAAGATCGCGACAATCCAACGGTCGGATTGAGAGTTATGCTCAAAACGAGGTCAGCCAGGGCTACACTCTTCTCTATGAGTAAGACTGTCGCCTTGTGATGACCATAACTCTCTCGTTTCTTTGTCAAATTTAAAAAGTGGCACATGCGAATTGTAGTATTTTTCCTAAGCTTTCCATTGTTGCAAACATATTTGCATTCCATTGATTCGTTTGGGAGAAACGCCGTTTACAAGCTGGCTGGCCTGAGTTGGAGTAGGAGCAGAAGCATACCCTGTTTTTAAGAGGGCATATCTTTTGAAATCCCCTGTTGATGACCCTGTTTTATGAGTCGATCTGAAAGGTTTTGAGCTGAATTTTCCAGTGGTGGGCTCAGTTTTTTAAAATTCCCAGTCTGCTGGCATCTACAGTCCATTTTCTGTCAGACAGATTTCTGGCAGAAGCAGCAGCAGAAGCAGGGGTAGCGCCGCCATCCAAGGGCAGCGCTGAGCATCACCAAGGCTCAAAATGGCAGCAGCTGGCGTTGTGACAGCAGCCCAGCCTTTGGAGAGGCTGGAGGGACGCGCCAACTTCACGTTTTGGAAGATCCGTACCCGCCTCCTTTTGGAGGAGAGGGGCTTGTGGGAGGTGGTGAGCGGCGACGAGCCGGCTNAGGTTGCTTGTCAACACCATCTCCAACCCGCATCTTCAGTACGTGAGTGACAAGGCTACTGCAAAGGAGGGGTGGGACACGTTGTGCAAGAAGTATGAGAGCAAGGATCCTGCATTCCTCATGCTTTTGGAGGAAAAGATGATGGCGCTGAAAATGCAGAGTGGTGAAGGGATGGAGGCGTATCTGGACAGGGCCAAGGAGCTGGCGAAGCAGCTGAGAGCGGCCGGCAACCCTGTGGAAGAGACGCGCTTCATCCTCCTCTTACAGAGGGGACTCCCAACCAGCTACGACACGGTGCGAGAGACGTTGGAGTGCCAGCCGACTCTCGACCTCGACTTCATCTGCACGCACTTGGTGCAGGTGGAACTGCGTCGGAATGCAGCAAAGCGCAATGGCGGTAGCAGCAGCAGTGAAGCAGATTTAATGGCCATGGGCTCACGCAACCAGCAACAGCAGCAATCCAGGCAGCAGAGAGGCAAGAAGAAGGGCAAGTGCCACTATTGCCAGAAAGAAGGGCACTACAAGAAAGAGTGCTTCAAGTTTAAGAGGGACCAGAAGGAGCAGCAGCAATAGCAGCAAAAGCAGCAATCTCCACAGCAACAGCAGCAGCTGTCACAGCAACGGCAGCAGCAGCAGCAACAGCAGCAGAACCAGACTAGCGTGCGCCATTTTGGCAACATGAACGTCGCCAAGGAGGTGCGCAACCGCCTCTTCATGGCGAAGTCTGACATGTCGCAGAAGGAAAAGGCGGATCTGGCGTGGTACAAGGACTCGGGGTGTACCAAGAGTCTGACGCACCACAAGGAGTGGTTCACGCAGCTGCTCTCCATCCCCCCCCGTCCGATTGCTTTGGGTGATGATCAGGTGGTGTATGCTAAGGGGATTGGGATTGTGGAGATGTGGTTGGAGACCCCGCGTGGCATTGAAGTGGGAGTGTTCCATGGCGTACTGTATGTGCCTGATGCTGCGTTCAACCTTCTCTCAGTGTCCTCTCTCACCAACACAGGACTGCGCGTTGTTTTTGACGATGACTATGGCTACATCCTTAAGAAGGAAACAGGAGAGGAGTTGGCCAAGTCGGTGAAGGAGGGCGACATGTACCGCCTGCTGGGGGCGACCAAGATCCCGCGTGAGCAGAGTCTTGCAGAAGTGGTGCAGGCGACAGATGGCGAGATTTGGCATGTGCGCTACGGCCACATCGGCATGCGCGCCTTGCAGCAGCTTCAAGCAAAGCAGATGGTGCGTGACCTGCCTACCATCTCTAACTTTGAGCAACAGTTGTGCATCGGCTGTTTGGAGGGGAAGCAGCATCGCGAGGCGTTCTCTGGAGCAGGGGAGCGTGCGAAAGAGGTGTTGGAGCTGGTCCACACAGACTTGTGCGGACCGATGCAGACCCAGAGCTTTGGAGGCTCTAGGTATTTTCTCACCTTCATTGATGATTTCAGCCGTTACACTACTGTTTACTTCCTTTCCTCCAAGGACCAGTGCTTTGACAGGTTCAAGGAGTTCAAGGCCATGGTGGAGAACCAGACTGGCAAGAAGATCAAGGCGCTGCGCAGCGATCGCGGTGGAGAATACCTAAGCAAGGAGTTCCAGGACTACCTCGCAACAGCTGGCATCAAGGCGTAGCGTACCGCGCCGTACTCGCCGCAGCAGAACGGGGTAGCAGAACGCGCCAACCGTACCATTGTGGAGTCGGCGCGCTCCATGCTGCACGCGGCCCGGCTGACCTACGACTTCTGGACTGAAGCCGTAAGCACTGCGGTCTACATCAAGAACCGCAGTCCAACCAAGGCCCTGGAGCAGATGACGCCGTACGAGGCGTGGTTTGGCAAGAAGCCAAGCGTGGGTCATCTTCGCGCGTTTGGCAGCTTGGCGCACATACACGTGCCAAAGGAGAAGCGGCAAAAGTGGGACGCGAAGAGCACGCAGATGCTGATGATTGGCTACGACGTGGCAAGCAAGGCGTACCGCCTCTACGAGAGGGATACAGGCCACGTCATCATCTCTAGGGATGTAGTCTTCAACGAGAGCAACGTCATCGGCACCAACATTGTGTGTGAAGAGGCAGCAGAACCAGCAGCTGACCAGACAGTGGGAGCAGAAATCCTTCCTGACCCAGTCTCTCTCGATCCTTCCTCTACCGTGACAGTGGGAGAATCACTTTACTCTCCCATGTCTGATGCAACAGATACAACAGCTTCATCCGCAGAAGCAGAGGAGGGAGATGTAGCACCACCAGCAGAAGCAGTTCTGCCAGCAGCACCGCGTCAGCCGCCTGCTAACGCTCCAGCAGCAGGTCGGAGGTACCCTCTCAGGAGGCGTTACAAGCCTGGTGAGCGCGGCCATTTCTGGATGCTGCAGAAACCAGAACAGATGAACGTTGCAGTTGCAGCTGATTCAGATGAGCCAACGTCATACAAGGAGGCCATGGCTGCACCGGATGCAGCAGATTGGGCGCAAGCCGTGCAGCAGGAGATACAGTCGCAGCTGGACAACGGCACGTGGGAGCTGACTGAGTGTCCACCTGGACGTAAGGTGATCAAGTGCAAGTGGGTGTTCAAGAAGAAGCGGGGAGCAGATGGTAACCTGGAAAAGTACAAGGCGAGGCTGGTCGCCAAGGGCTACTCGCAGCANTACGGCCTCAAGCAAGCGTCGCGAGCTTGGAACCAGAAGTTGGATGCGGCGTTGCAATGCATGGGGTTTGAACGCAACGAGTGTGACTACAGCGTGTATCGCTGGCAGCATGAGCATGAGATCCTGATCATCATTGTCTATGTGGATGACATGCTCCTCCTTTCCAACAGCATATCTGCACTGCAGGAGTTTAAGGAAGCCATGCAGGAGCGCTTCCAGATGTCTGATCTCGGGGAGGCATCATACTTCCTCGGTATCCAGATCACACGTGATCGCAAGTCACGCTCTCTCTCGCTGCAGCAGAGCCGCTACATCAAGGATGTTTTGCAGCGGTTTGGCATGGCAGAGGCAAAACCCATCGGCACGCCGCTGGAGACGCGGCAGTACCTCGTGACCTTCAATGGAAAAGCAAATGCAGCTGAGCGGCAGAAGTGCCAGAGCGCCGTCGGCAGTCTCATGTACCTGATGGTGGCAACCAGGCCGGACCTTGCACAGGCTGTGAGCGCTGTGAGCCAGCACATGGCTAATCCCGGACCGGAGCACCAGAAGGTGCTCCGGTCCGGGATTAGCCATGTGCTCGCTCTTGCTTTTTTCTTTTCTCAGGCTAAGGCATGGAGCCATCGTCCATGGTCATCCGGATATCGGCGGTCAATGACCTGGAAAACTTCAATAATTCATATCTCCTAATCCGACTGTTGGATTGGCCTCAAACTTCGACCGTAGACATGTTGCCACCTTATCATTCCAATGAAGAAGTCAGATTGACGATCAGAGGGAGCATCTGGTAGTTTCCTGGAATTTGCTCCTGTGGACGTGAAACTGAGCCGGATAGTTCCTTTTCCAACACCAACTTCACGTTTTGGAAGATCCGTACTCGCCTCATTTTCGAGGAAAGGGGCTCCTTTCTCAAGGCAACCCAAGAATCTAAGACCTTTTTTGATATTTCTCCCATCAGGTCTTGACCCTGGACCTCTTGCCTTTTTCTTTTCTCACGCTAAGGCATGGAGCCATCGCCAATGGTCACTCAGATATCGCCGGTCGATGTCCCCAGAAGCTTTGAAAATTCATGTCTCCCAATCGGACCGTTGGATCGGCCTTAAACTTAAACCGTAGAGATTTTGCCACCTGATCTATCCAGTGCCAAAGTTGGATCGACAATCGGAGCAAGCATCTGGTAGTTCCCTGGAACTTACTCCTATGGACCTGAATATGAGCCGGATGACTCCTTTCTCAACACTGACCAGGATAAGCTCTGGCCTTGGAGGCACGTCCCTGGATTCGCTAGTGTGCGTTCTTCTCTGTTTGCAGGTGATCAATGGGTAACGAGTAAGCGACGGATCTGCACCTTCTAAACCGGTAGCAGACAACAGCCTACATCGGCCTACATCAGCCTTAACAAAGTAGAGATGCAAAGAAGTAGAGAAGTTGTATGACGATAGCCACAATGCTCACTCTCAAGCAGGTCAATGGTGGGATGTCAAAGTTCACAGGGTTTAGTTTTCCCTTGTGGAGATGGGAATTTGAGATTGTCATGAGGGTGGGTGGCTAGTTGAAGATATTCCTTGGAGAAGAGGTTGAACCTGCAAAAACAGATCCTGGATATGGAGCCTGGAGTATCAAAATTGACATGGCGCTTGCGATTCTTGTGACATCAGTGCATGAGTCACAACATGTCCACCTCCAAAAGATCACACATACATCAAAGACTTATGAGAAGCTTGCACGTGTACACCAATCAACGGCTCTCGCAAATCGCCTCTTCATCCTTCAAAAGCTGATTTCTATGAGGGTGAGTGAGGCAGAGTCGATTCCTGACTTCTTCTTGCACTTTCAAGGACTGTTGGAGTAAGTGACCCAAATGAACTAGGAAATCGAAACCAACATGCAAGCCATGATCCTCGTCATGGCGCTACCTGAAAGCTGGGGTACTGTGATCACCGTCTTTGGCTGTTGGAAGGAGGATTTGACGTATGAGACGATGTCTGAGTACGTGCGCAACTAGGCCATGCGTCGCAGCGGTAGTGAGGCTAACATTTCAGCCTATGCTGCAAAGTACGGTGGTCGTAATAACAACTCCTCTTCTGGTCAGAGCAGTAGCGGAAGCGGTGGCGGTAGAGGAAAATGCAATGGTTGCGGTGGAAAGAGTTGAAAGCGTCCTCGAAAGTGCCATAACTGTGACAAGCCTGGGTATTCAGCACGGGAGTGCAGGGCTCCCAACAAGGAAGACAGAGATAATGGTGGTAGAAATGAGGGCAAAAGAAAGGGTAAGAAGGAGTTGACAAACATGATGGCTGAGAGCATTCCGGTAACCAAGGGAGCGGCATTACTCAAGAGTACAGCCTATGGGCTTGACTCTGGAACTTACCACCATTCTTCAAGGGAGAAGGATGGGTTTATCTCCATTGGGGACACTGAACGTCGCTGCAGGTGTGCCAATGCCAGCCTTGTCCATGCGTAAGGTGAGGGAGATAAGTTGATCATCATCGACGTTAACGGTGCTGAAAAGCACTTGAAGCTCGAGAATGTCATCTACATGATGTCTTTTGCAGCAAACCTCTTATCTGGGTCCAAAATCCCGGACCACGATATGATGGTTGTTTTCTTAGAGGAGGGGTTGTGATTGTCAAGAACAAGGACCAAACCCGTTGAAACTATAAATGAGGGATATGCGGAGGTTGAAGAGCCCAAGTCTCCAAAGCCTGATATTGCACCACCAGCCGTCATCGTGGCGTTCAACTCAATCGACACAGATGCTGAGATGTGGCACAATCCGTTTTGTCATGTGGCCGACAGCACACTACAAGCCATGCTGCAGCACGAAGTGGTTCATGGGATGGAGGGATGCAAGGCCAAGGATGAGGGAAAGTACAAAAAGCTGTGTGAGCCATGCCTCCAAGGTAGGGCAAAAAGAAAGCCCTTTCAGCGTAATGGGCAACGTGCGGCATGAATCTTGGACCTGATTCACTCTGATGTGTGCAGACCATTCCGCACCCCTTCGAACGGTGGCGGTTAGTATCTCTTGACCTTCATCGATGACCACAGTCGCAAGATGTGGATCTACTTCCTCAAGATAAAGGGAGAGGTCAAGGAGAAGTTGCAAGAGTTTGTCACGATGGTAGAGTGGCAAACCAGCAAGAAGGTCAAGGCACTACGCACGGACAACGGTGGTGAGTATGAGGCATGGAAAGGCTGGTTCAGCCAGTACGGCATCAACCACGAAGCATGCTCTTCGATGCCAAACTCACGTCTTGCTTCTGGGCTGAAGCTGCAAGAACTGCTTGCTACATTGTGAATCTCACTCCGGCAGCCGCGCTTGGAAGGCGTGGTAAGAAGCAGCCTGTGATCGTAACGGAGGCTATGAACATGCCAGATGCGGCCAAGTGGAAGGAGGCGGTGGATAACTAACTCGCATCTATTGAAGAGAACGGAACATGGGTTCTGGTGGACAGGCCACCAAAAGTACACGTGGTGGGGTCAAAGTGGACACTCCAGAAAAAGTTCAAGCAGGATGGTACTATTTTCAAATACAAGGCAAGAGTGGTGGCGAAGGGGTTTTCCCAGCATGAAGGCTCAGAGTATGAGGAGACCTTCGTGCCTGTCATCACCTTTGCCTCCATCAGATCCATGTTGGACATCGCGGCTGCCAAAGATGAAGAGGTCCACCAGATGGATGTCAAGACAGCTTTCCTCTATGGGAAGCTAGAAAAAGAAGTGCTGATGGAAGTGCTCGAGGGAGTGAAAGCTCCAGAGGGCAAGGTTTGCAAACTGGACTAAAACAGGCCCCAAGGATGTGGTAGAACGGATGGACGGCTTCACGGCCGGGCTTACGTTCATGCCCTAGAAGAATGACCTTAGTATATATATGCGGGAGGATGACAAGGCTTGATACTGGATACACTTAATGTGGATGACCTGATCATCTGCTCGTCATCGGTCGAGCTGGTGAACAAGCTGAAGACAGATCTCAGCAACAAGTTCAAGATGAAGGACATGGGTCCGCTCGAGTTCTACCTTGGGATAGCTGATCACCGCAATCAAGCAGCAGGCACCATCAAGGTGAACCAGACCAAGTACATCGTGGAAGTCCTCAAGCGATACAACATGGAGGACTGCAAGCCCATCAGTACACCCATGACAACAGACATCTAGCTCACCTCCTCCATGAGCCCCAGCACGGAAGGAGAATAGCGTGAGATGGAGAACATTCCCTACCAGTCTGCTTTTGGCAGCCTCAGGTATGCCATGGTAGGAACACGCTCTGACATTTGCTATGCAATGGCACAAGTGAGCAAGTCTGTGGCCAATCCAGGGCCACAACACCGGCAGTCAGTCAAGCGCATCATGCGCTATCTACAGAAGAACCGACACATGGGACTCCAGTTTGGAGGCCAAGAAAGATCTGACCCGATACGACTGGTGTGCTACACAGACGCCGACTGGGGAGGAAGAATCGATGACAGAAAGTCCACCTAGGGCTTTGTGTGCTTTTTGAACGGTGTTGAAGTCTCTTGCACAAGCAGAAAGTAAGACTATGTCTCCCTCTTCACCGCTCAACAGAGTACATATGTTGGGAAAGGAGTCATCGACAATCTGAATTCACCATTGGAAGTATCAGGTGGTAAAATGTCTACGGTCCAAGTTTGAGGCCGATCCAACGGTCGGATTCGGAGATATGAATTTTCGTAGTTTTCGGGGTCATCGGCCGCCGATATCCGGGTGACCATGGGCGATGGCTCCATGCCTTAGCCTGAGAAAAGAAAAAGACAAGAGGTCCAGGGTCAAGACCTGATGGGAGAAATATCCAAAAAGCTCCTTGGTCTTAGGATTGCCTTGTCATAGTGTACTGACTAGGATAAAGGTACCTTTCCTTACTTTTTAGGTGAGGTGAGATCCTTGTGTGCTAGCCATGGATACATGGCGATTCTCCATGGGTTTGTGGGTTATCTGATTACTAGGAGTGTGCCATGAGAGCATTCTCTAGCTCTCTAGGTTGTGTGTGAGACGTCAGCCTGATTGCTAGGCTGATTTCCTCCCTTGTGTGAGATTATGGACTCTAGTGTGTGAGCCTTAGCCTCCATGGCCAAGTGGTGTGGCTTGTGAGAGGGCTGACTTGCCCAAGCTCAAGCTCTATATGTACTCCATCATTTTGAGTGATTTAAAAACCATTCTTCAGCACAAGTAATAACCTTCCAACCACACATGTTCGCTGCTCCAAGGCTCCCTCTCTCCTCCAGATCCAACATTTGGTATCAGAGCCAAGTTCTGCCACTTTCAGCCATCACAGGCCGTCAGTTTGAGAGTGACAGGTTGGGGTGAAACCTTCACCAAATTTGACGATCAACTACAAGATCTTCAAGTTCACAAGACAAGCTTTTCAACAAGCCCAAGATCATGAAGATCCAACAATCAGATTGAGAGTTATGCTCAAAACGAGGTCGACTAGGGCTGCACTCTTCTCTCTGAGTAAGACTGTCACCTTGTGATGACCATAACGCTCTTGTTTCTTTGTCAAATTTGAAAAGTAGCACATACGAATTGAAGTATTTTTCCTCAGCTTTCCATTGGTGCAAAAATATTTGCATTCCATCAGTACGTTTGGGAGAAACGCCATTTGCAAGCTGGCTGGTGTGAGCTGGAGTAGGAGCAGAAGCATACCCTGTTTTCAAAAGGGCACATCTCTCAAAATCCCCTGTTGATGACCCGGTTTTATGAGTCAATCTGAAAGGTTTTGAGCTGAATTTTTCAGTGGTGGGCTCTGTTTTTCAAAATTCTCAGTCTGCTGGCCTCTACAGTCCATTTTCTGTCAGACAGATTTCTGGCTGAAGCAGCAGCAGAAGCAGGGGTAGCGCCGCCATTCAAGGACAGCACCCCAGCCCTTGGAGAGGCTAGAAGGACGCGCCAACTTCACATTTTGGAAGATCCGTACCCGCCTCCTTTTAGAGGAAAGGGGCTTGTGGGAGGTGGTGAGCGGCGACGAGCGCTCTCCGCCTCCACAGGCAAAAGGCATCACCGCAGCAGAGGTGGTGGCCAGGAAGACGCCGCAGAAAGGTGCAGCAGATGCAAGTTCATGTATTACTGGAGTAGCGGCACATGAGGAGTGGAAGAAGAAGGACAGGCACGCCTATAGGCTGCTTGTCAACACCATCTCGAACCCGCATCTTCAGTACGTGAGTGACAAGGCTACTGCAAAAGAGGGGTGGGACACGTTGTGGAAGAAGTATGAGAGCAAGGATCATGCATTCCTCATGCTTTTGGAGGAGAAGATGATGGCGTTGAAAATGCAGGGTGGTGAAGGGATGGAGGCGTACTTGGACAGGACAAAGGAGCTGGCGAAGCAGCTGAAAGCGGCCAGCAACCCTGTCGAAGACACGTGCTTCGTCCTCCTCTTGCTGAGGGGACTCCCAACGAGCTATGACACGGTGCGAGAGACGTTGGAATGCCAGCCGACTCTCGACCTCGACTTCATCTGCACGCACCTGGTCCAGGTAGAACTGCGTCGAAATACAGCAAAGCACAATGGCGGCAGCAGCAACAGTGAAGCAGCTTTCATAGCCATGGGCTCACGCAACCTTCTCTCAGTATCCTCTCTCACCAACACAGGACTGCGCGTTGTTTTTGACGATGATTATGGCTACATCCTCGACAAGGAAACAGGAGAGGAGTTCGCCAAGTCGGTGAAGGAGGGCGACATGTACCGCCTGCTCGGAGCGACCAAGATCCCGCGTGAGCAGAGTCTTATAGCAGTGGTGCAGGCGACAGATGGCGAGATGTGGCATGCGCGCTACGGCCACATCGGCATGCGCGCCTTGCAGCAGCTTCAAGCAAAGCAGATGGTGCGTGACCTGCCTACCATCTCTAACTTTGAGTAGCAGTTATGCATGGGCTGTTTGGAGGGGAAGCAGCACTACGAGGCGTTCTCTGGAGCAGGGGAGCATGCGAAAGAGGTGTTGGAGCTGGTCCACACGGACTTGTGCGGACCAATACAGACCCAGAGCTTTGGAGGCTCTAGGTATTTTCTCACCTTCATTGATGATTTCAGCCGTTACACTGCTGTGTACTTCCTTTCCTCCAAGGACCAGTGCTTTGACAGGTTCAAGGAGTTCAAGGCCATGGTGGAGAACCAGACTGGCAAGAAGATCAAGGCGCTGCGCAGTGATCGCGGTGGAGAATACCTAAGCAAGGAGTTCCAGGACTACCTCGCAGCAGCTGGCATCAAGGCGCAGCGTACCGCGCCGTACTCGCCGCAGCAGAACGGNTTTCTCACCTTCATTGATGATTTCAGCCGTTACACTGCTGTGTACTTCCTTTCCTCCAAGGACCAGTGCTTTGACAGGTTCAAGGAGTTCAAGGCCATGGTGGAGAACCAGACTGGCAAGAAGATCAAGGCGCTGCGCAGTGATCGCGGTGGAGAATACCTAAGCAAGGAGTTCCAGGACTACCTCGCAGCAGCTGGCATCAAGGCGCAGCGAACCGCACCATACTCGCCGTAGCGGAACGTGATAGCAGAACGCGCCAACCGAATCATTATGGAGTCGGTGCGCTCCATGTTGCACGCAGCCCGGTTGACCTACGACTTCAAGGCTGAAGCCGTGAGCACTGCGGTCTACATCAAGAACCGCAGTCCAACCAAGGCCCTGGAGCAGATGACGCCGTACGAGGCGTGGTTCGGCAAGAGGCCGAGCGTGGGTCATCTTCGCGCGTTTGGCATCTTGGCGCACATGCACGTGCCAAAGGAAAAGCGACAAAAGTGGGACGCGAAGAGTACGCAGATGCTGATGATTGGCTACGACGTGGCAAGCAAGGCGTACCGCCTCTACGAGAGGGATATAGGCCACATCATCATCTCTAGGGATGTCGTCTTCAACGAGAGCAACGTCATCTGCACCAATATTGTCTGTGAAGAGGCAGCAGAACCAGCAGCTGACGAGACAGTGGGAGCAGAAATTCTTCCTGACCCAGTTTCTCCCGATCCTTCTTCTACTGTAACAGTGGGAGAATCACTCTACTCTCCCATATTTGATGCAGCAGATACAGCAGCCTCATCAACAAAAGCAGAGGAGGAAGATGTAGCACCACCAGCAGAAGTAATTGTGCCAGCAGCACCGCGCCAGCCGCCCGCTAACGCTCCAGTACCAAATCGCAGGTACCCTCTTAGGGTGCTTTACAAGCCTGGTGAGCGCGGGCATTTCTGGATGCTCCAAAAACCAGACCAGATGAACGTTCTTGTTGCAGCAGACTCTGATGAGCCGGGATCGCACAAGGAGGCCATGGCTACACCAGATGTAGCACGTTGGGCGCAAGCTGTGCAGCAGGAGATACAGTCGCAGCTGGACAACGGCACGTGGGAGCTGAGTGAGCGTCCACCTGGACTTAAGGTGATCAAGTGCAAGTGGGTGTTCAAGAAGAAGCGGGGAGCAGATGGTAACCTGGAAAAGTACAAGGCGAGGCTGGTCGCCAAGGGCTACTCGCAGCAAGAGGGCATTGACTACACATAAACTTTTGCCCCTGTTGCAAAGTTTCCCTCAGTGCATACGTTTCTCTCTTATGCAGCAGCAGAGGACTTTGCGGTTCACCACATGGATGTCAAGACGGCATTCTTGAATGGTGACTTGGAGGAGGAGATCTATATAGAGCAGCCACAGGGGTTCGTCATGAATGGCCAGGAGCACCTGGTTTGCAAGCCGCAGAAGTCACTGTACGGCCTCAAGCAAGCGTCGCGTGCTTGGAACCAAAAGTTGGATGCGGCGTTGCAGTGTATGGGGTTTGAGCGCAGCGAGTGTGAGTACAGCGTGTATCGCTGGCAGCATGAGCATGAGATCCTCATCATCATTGTCTATGTGGATGACATGCTCCTCCTTTCCAACAGCATGTCTGCACTGCAGGAGTTCAAGGAAGCCATGCAGGAGTACTTCCAGATGTCTGATCNGCTCCTCTCTTATGCAGCAGCTGAGGACTTCGAGGTTCACCACATGGATGTCAAGACGGCATTCTTGAATGGTGACTTGGAGGAGGAGATCTACATAGAGCAGCCAGAGGGGTTCGTCATGAATGGCCAGGAGCACCTGGTTTGCAAGCTGCAGAAGTCGTTGTACGGCCTCAAGCAAGCGTCGCGTGCTTGGAACCAAAAGTTGGATGCGGCGTTGCAGTGTATGGGGTTTGAGCGCAGCGAGTGTGAGTACAGCGTGTATCGCTGGCAGCATGAGCATGAGATCCTCATCATCATTGTCTATGTGGATGACATGCTCCTCCTTTCCAACAGCATGTCTGCACTGCAGGAGTTCAAGGAAGCCATGCAGGAGTACTTCCAGATGTCTGATCTCGCGGAGGCATCATACTTCCTCAATATCCAGATCACGCGTGACCGCAAGTCACGTTCTCTTTCGCTGCAGCAGAGTCGCTACATCAAGGATGTTTTGCAGCGGTTTGAGCATGGCCTTGGCAAAACCCATCGGCACGCCGCTCGAGACGCGGCAGTACCTCGTGAGTTTCAGTGGAGAAGCAGATGCAACTGAGCGGCAGAACTACCAGAGCGCTGTCGGCAGTCTCATGTACCTGATGGTGGCAACCAGGCCGGACATCGCACAGGCTATGAGCACGGTGATTATGGCTACATCCTCGCACAGGCTTCTCTCAATGTCCTCTCTCACCAACACAGGACTGCGCGTCATTTTTGACGATGATTATGGCTACATCCTCGACAAGGAAACAGGAGAGGAGTTGGCCAAGACAGTGAAAGAAGGCGATATATACCGCTTGCTGGGGGCGACCAAGATCCCGCGTGAGCAGAGCCTTGTAGCAGTGGTACAGGCGACAGATGGTGAGATCTGGCATGCGCGCTATGGTCACATCGGCATGCGCGCCTTGCAGCAGCTTCAAGCAAAGCAGATGGTGCGTGACCTGCCTACCATCTCTAACTTTGAGCAGCAGTTATGCATCGGCTGTTTTGAGGGGAAGCAGCTCCGCGAGGCGTTCTCTGGAGCAGGGGAGCGTGCGAAGGAGGTGTTGGAGCTGGTCCACACGGACTTTTGCGGACCGATGCAGACCCAGAGCTTTGGAGGCTCTAGGTATTTCCTGACCTTCATTGATGATTTCGGCCGTTACACTGCTGTGTACTTCCTTCCTTCCAAGGACTAGTGCCTTGACAGGTTCAAGGAGTTCAAGGAGTTCAAGGCCAAGGTGGAGAACCAGACTGGCAAGAAGATCAAGGCTTTGCGCAGCGACCGCGGTGGAGAGTACCTGAGCAAGGAATTCCAGGACTACCTCGCAGCAGCTAGTATCAAGGCGCAGCGTACCGCGCCGTACTCGCCGCAGCATAACGGTGTAGCAGAACGTGCCAACCATACCATTGTGGAGTTGGCGTGCTCCATGCTACATGCGGCTCGGCTGTCCAGACGGCTGTTGCTGTTGCTGGTTGCGTGAGCTCGTGGCCACAAAAGCTGCTTCACTACTGCCGTCGGCATTGCGTTTTGCTGCATTGCGACGCAATTCCACCTGCACCAGGTGTGTGCAGATGAAGTCGAGGTCGAGAGTTGGCTGGCACTCCAGCGTCTCTCGCACCGTGTCGTAGCTGGTTGGGAGTCCCCTCAGCAAGAGGAGGATGAAGCATGTCTCTTCCACATGGTTGCCGCTCTCAGCTGCTTCGCAAGCTCGTTTGCCCTGTCCAGGTACGCCTCCATCCCTTCACCACCCTGCATTTTTAGCGCCACCATCTTTTCCTCCAAAAGCATGAGGAATGCAGGATCCTTACTCTCATACTTCTTGCACAACGTGTACGACCCCTCTTTTGTAGTAGCCTTGTCACTCACATACTGAAGATGCGGGTTGGAGATGGTGTTGACAAGCAGCCTGCAGGCGTGCCTATCCTTCTTCCACTCCTCATATGCCGCTTCTGCAGTTGTAGATGAACTTGCATCTGCTGCACCTTTCTGCGGCGTCTTCCCCGCCACCACCTCTGCCAGCTCCCAGGACTGCCAACGGGACTCCCAACGAGCTACGACACGGTGCGAGAGACGCTGGAGTGCCAGCCAACTCTCGACCTCGACTTCATCTGCACATACCTGGTATAGGTGGAATTGCATCGCAATACAGCAAAACACAATGGCCGCAGTAGTAGTGAAGCAGCTTTTGTGGCCACGAGCTCACGCGACCAACAACAGAAACAGCAGTCTGGACACCCGAGCCTCGTGTAGCATAAAGCGCGCCGACTCCACAATGGTATGATTACTAGGCTGATTTCCTCCCTTGTGTGAGATTATGGACTCTAGTGTGTGAGCCTTAGCCTCCATGGCTAAGTGGTGTGGCTTGTGAGAGGGCTGACTTGCCTAAGCCCTAGCTCTATATGTACTCCATCATTTTGAGTGATTCAACAACCATTCTTCAGCAGAAGTGATGCCCTTCCAATCACACCTGCTCGCTGCTCCAAGGCTCCCTCTCTCCTCTAGATCCAACAAGGAGCAGATGGCAACCTGGAAAGGCAAGGCTGGTCGCCAAGGGCTACTCGCAGCAGGAAGGTATCGACTACAAGGAAATCTTTACTCCTGTTGCAAAGTTTGCCTCTGTGCGTACGATCTTTTCCTATACAGCAGGAGAGGACTTTGAGGTCTACCACATGGACGTCAAGACGGCATTTCAGAACGGTGACCTAAAAGAGGAGATTTACATGGAGCAGCCGAAGGGATTTGTCATGGATGGCCAAGAGCACCTGGTTTGCAAGCTACAGAAGTTGCTGTATGGGCTCAAGCAAGCGTCACGTGCTTGGAACTCGAAGTTGGAAACGGCGTTGTAGTGCATGTGGTTTGAGCGCATCCAGTGTGACTACAGCGTCTATCGCTGTCAGCATGGTCATGAGGTCCTCATCATCATCGTCTATGTGGTTAACATGCTCCCCCTTTGGAACAGCATGTCTGAACTGCAGGTGTTCAAGGAGGCCATGCAAGAGCGTTTCCAAATGTCTGATCTCGGGGAGGCATCATACTTCCTCGGTATCCAGATCACACGTGACCGCAAGTCACGCTCTCTCTCAGTGCAGCAGAGCCGCTATATCAAGGATGTCTTGCAGTGGTACAGCATGGCAGAGGCAAAACCTATCGGTACGCCGCTCGAGACGCGGCAGTACCTCGTGAGCTTCAATGGAGAAGCGGATACAACCAAGCGGCAGAAGTACCAGAGCGCCGTCGGCAATCTCATGTACCTGATGGTTGCATCCAGGCCGGACCTCGCACAGGCTGTTACCGCTCTGAGCCAGCACATGGCGAACCCTGGACCTTAGTACCAAAAGGGACTGAAGCGGATCTTCCGCTACCTTGCTTGAACCATCAACATCCGCATCACCTATAACGGCAACGACAACAGCATCATCGGCAACAAAGATCAGATTGGGCTTCAAACCCTGAGAACCGCAAGTCCATCGGCTGGTTTAGCAAGCGGCAAGTGGTCTTGGCCACCGCAAGCACAGAAACTGAGTACGTTTCTCTCAGCTTTGGAGCCAAGGAAGCAGTTTGGCTTCAGCGTCTCATGGCGGAGATGAGTGGGATTGTAGCACTTCGAGCTCATGCTAGAAGTGCTACAATCCATGCAGCACTTCTAGCACGAACTGGAAGTACTGCATGGATTGCGGCACTTCCAGTTCCGCAATCCATGCAGCATACACTTCTAAGTCGTCCGAGGCCTCTGAGTCAAAGTCTGAGGCCTGCGGCTCTTTCTCAAACAGCGGATCACTGGCAGCACAAGAACAACAGAGGTGTTGACCTAGTACCAGACCAAATGAATGTCGCAGTTGCAGCAGACTCTGATGAGCCGATGTCGTACAAGGAGGCCATGGCGGTACCAGATGCAGCAGATTGGGAGCCTTCTGGGTGCTGGCTGGCGCAGTGCTCACTGCTCCCGCCAAAAAGTCGTACCTGAGCCAAGCCGCGTGCAGCATGGAGTGCGCCGACTCAATGATGTTGCGGTTGGGACGTTCTGCTACGCCGTTCTGCTGCGCCGAGTATGGCGCGGTGCGCTGCGCCTTGATGCCTGCTGCTGCAAGGTAGTCCTGGAACTCCTTGTGCAGGTACTCTCCTCCGCGGTCGCGGCGGAGCGCCTTGATTTTCTTGCCAGTCTTATTCTGCACCATGGCCTTGAACTGCTTGAACATGTTAAAGCACTGGTCGTTGGAGGAAAGGAAGTACATAGCAGTGTAACGGCTGAAATCATCAATGAAGGTGACAAAATACCTAGAGCCTCCAAAGCTCTAGGTCTGCATCGGGCCATATAAGTACTAGTGGACCAGCTCCAGCACCTCCTCTGCCCGCTTCCCTGCTCCAGAGAACACCTCGCGATTCTGCTTCCCCTCCAAACAGCCGATGCACAAATACAGCTCAATGTTAGAGATGGTGGACAAATCACGCACCATCTGCTTTGTTTGAAGTTGCTGCAAGGCGCGTATGCCGATGTGACCGTAGCGCGCATGCCACATTTTGCCATCTGTGGCCTGCACCACTGCTGCAAGACTCTGCTCGCGCGGGGTCTCCAACCACATCTCCACAATCCCAATCCCCTCAGTATACACCACCCGATCATCACTTAAAGCAATCGGACGAGGGGGAATGGAGAGCAGCTGCGTAAACCACTCCTTGTAGTGCGTCTTGTTGGATCGGGAGGAGAGAGGGAGCCTTGGAGCAGCGAGCATGTGTGATTGGAAGGGCATTATTTGTGCTGAAGAATGGTTGTTGAATCACTCAAAATGATGGAGTACATATAGAGCCAGAGCTTGGGCAAGTCAGCCCTCTCACAAGCCACACCTCTTAGCCATGGAGCCTAAGGCTCACCCACTAGAGTCTATAATCTCACACAAGTGAGGAAATCAGCCTACTAATCAGGCTGACCACTCACACACGACCTAGAGAGCTGGAAAATACTCTCATGGTATACTCCTAGTGGTCACATAACCCACAACCCCATGGAGAATCGCCATGTGTCCATGGCCTGCACACAAGGTCTCACCTCATGTAAAAAGTAAGGAGAGGTACCTTTATCCTAGTCAGCATACTCTCACAAGGCAATCCTAAGACCAAGGACCTTTTTGGATATTTCTCCCATCGATGTCTAGAGCCATCGCCCATGGTCACCCGGATATCGGCGGTCGATGACCCCGAAAACTACGAAAATTCATATCTCCCAATCCAACCGTTGGATCGGCCTCAAACTTCGACCGTAGACATTTTGCAATCTGATCTTTCCAATGGTCAAGTTTGATTGACAATCAGAGCAGGCATCTGGTACTTTCCTGGAACTTGCTCCTGTGGACCTGAAACTGAGCCGGATGGCTCCTTTCCCAACAATCTCCCACTTTGCCGCAATCTGAGTGGGCTGAGTCCACATGCCTTCATGCAGAACTGCTGCTTCTCACGGGTCACTGGCTTGGTGCAAAAATCAACGACCTGCTTGCTGGTTGGAGTAAACTCCTGCTTGATAGCACCCTCATGCACCATGTGCCTGATGAAGTGATATGCAATGTCAATGTGCTTGGTGCGTGCATGGTGCTGAGGATTCTTGGCGAGTGCGATTGCGCTCCGGTTGTCGACGCGCACAGGAAGTGGAAGTGATGTACTCCCACTCGTCTATGCCATGAGACGCTGAAGCCAAACTGCTTCCTTAGCTCCAAAACTAAGAGAGACGTACTCAGCTTCCGTGCTTGACGACCACGTGCCGCTTGCTGCACCAACTGATGGCCCCACCATTCATGAGGAACACATGTCTAGAGATGGACTTACAGTCCTCAGGGTTTGAAGCCCAATCTGTGTCTGTGTAGCCGATGATGCTGTTGTCATTGTCGTTGTAGGTGATGCCGATGTTGATGGTTCCAGCAAGGTAGCGGAAAATCTGCTTCACTGCCTTCTGGTGCTCAGGTCCGGGGTTTGCCATGTGCTAACTCACAGCGCTCACAGCACTCACAGCATGTGCGAGGTCTGGCCTGGTTGTCACCATCAGGTACATGAGGCTGCCGACGGTGCTTTGGTACTTTTGCCGTTCAGTTGCATCCGCTTCTCCATTGAAGCTCACGAGGTACTGCCGCATCTCCAATGGCGTGCCGATGGGTTTTGCCTCTGCCATGCCAAACCGCTGCAAAACATCCTTGATGTAGCGGCTCTGCTGCAGCGAGAAAGAGCGTGATTTGCGGTCACGCGTGATCTGGATACCGAGGAAGTATGATGCCTCCCAGAGATCAGACATCTGGAAGCGCTCCTGCATGGCTTCCTTGAACTCTTGTAGTGCAGACATGCTATTGGAAAGGAGGAGCATGTCATCCACATAGACGATGATGATGAGCACCTCATGACCATGCTGCCAGTGATAGACACTGTAGTCACACTCACTGAGCTCAAACCCCATGCACTGCAATGCTGCATCCAATTTCTGGTTCCAAGCACACGACGCTTGCTTGAGGCCGTACAGCGACATTTGCAGCTTGCAAACCAGGTGCTCTTGGCCATCCATGACGAACCCACCCGGCTGCTCCATGTAAATCTCCTCCTCTAGGTCACCGTTGAGGAACGCCGTCTTGACATCCATGTGGTGGACCTCAATGTCCTCTGCTGTTGCATAGGAAAGGAGCGTACGCACAGAGGCAAACTTTGCAACGGGAGCAAAGGTTTCCGTGTAGTCGATACCTTCCTGCTGCGAGTAGCCCTTGGCAACTAGTCTTGCCTTGTACTTTTCCAGGTTGCCATCTGCTCCCCGCTTCTTCTTGAACACCCACTTGCACTTGATCACCTTTCGTCCAAGTGGACGCTCAGTCAGCTCCCACGTACCGTTGTCGAGCTGTGACTGTATCTCCTGCTGCACAGCTTGCGCCCAATCTGCCGCATCTGGTGACGCCATGGCCTCCTTGTATGACGTGGGCTCATCAGAGTCTGTTGCAACTGCGACGTTCATGTGGTCTGGTTTTTGGAGCATCCAGAAATGCCCGCGCTCACCAGGCTTGTAGCGCACCCTGAGAGGGTATCTCCGACCTGGTGCTAGAGCGTTAGCGGGTGGCTAGCGCGGTGCTGCTGGCATAATTGCTTCTACTGGTGGTCCTACATCTTCCTCCTCTGCTTCTGCTGATGAGGCTGCTGTATCTACTGCATCAGACATGGGAGAGTAGAGTGATTCTCCCACTGTCACAGTAGAGGAAGGATCGGGAGAAACTGGGTCAGGAAGAATTTCCGCTCCCACTGTCTGGTCAGCTGCTGGTTCTGTTGCCTCTTCACAGACAATATTGGTGCCGATGACGTTGCTCTCGTTGAAGACGACATCCCTAGAGATGATTACGTGGCCTGTATCCCTCTCGTAGAGGCGGTACGCCTTGCTTGCCACGTCGTAGCCAATCATTTGCATCTACGCACTCTTCGCGTCCCACTTTTGCCGCTTCTCCTTTGGCACGTGCATGTGCGCCAAGCTGCCAAACACGCGAAGATGACCCACGCTCGGCTTCTTGCCGAACCACGCCTCGTACGGCGTCATCTGCTCCAGGGCCTTGATTGGACTGCGGTTCTTGATGTAA
>SZWC01000300.1:403256-413407 GCA_023375785.1 Penium margaritaceum | reverse complement strand
AGCCAGCACAGGCCGTCACTTTGAGAGTGACGGGTTGGGGTGAAACCTTCACCAAATTTGACAATCGACCACTGGATCTTCACGTGCAAAAGACAAGCTTTCCAACGAGCCCAAGATCGCGAAGATCCAACGGTCGGTTTGAGAGTTATACTCAAAACGAGGTCGGCCAGGGCTACACTCTTCTCTATGAGTAAGACTGTCGCCTTGTGATGACCATAACTCTCTCGTTTCTTTGTCAAATTTAAAACGTGGCACATGCGAATTGTAGTATTTTTCCTAAGCTTTCCATTGGTGCAAACATATTTGCATTCCATCGATTCGTTTGGGAGAAACGCTGTTTCCAAGCTGGCTGGCCTGAGTTGGAGTAGGAGCAGAAGCATACCCTGTTTTCAAGAGGGCATATCTTTTGAAATCCCCTGTTGATGACCCTGTTTTATGGGTCTATCTGTTTTGAGATCCCCTGTTGATGACCCAGTCTGCTGGCATCTACAGTCCATTTTCTGTCAGACAGATTTCTGGCAGAAGCAGCAGAAGCAGGGGTAGCGCCGCCATCCAAGGGCAGCGCTGAGCATCACCAAGGCTCAAAATGGCAGCAGCTGGCGTTGTGACTGCAGCCCAGCCTTTGGAGAGGCTGGAGGGACGCGCCAACTTCACGTTTTGGAAGATCCGTACCCGCCTCCTTTTGGAGGAGAGGGGCTTGTGGGAGGTGGTGAGCGGCGACGAGCCGGCTCCAGTTCCACGGGCAAAAGGCATCACCGCAGCGCAGGTGGTGGCGGGGAAGACGCCGCAAATGGGTGCAACTGATGCGGGTTCTTCTGCAGCTGTACCAGCGACAGGTAGGCCTACAGGTTGCTTGTCAACACCATCTCCAACCCGCATCTTCAGTGCGTGAGTGACAAGGCTACTGCAAAGGAGGGGTGGGACACGTTGTGCAAGAAGTATGAGAGCAAGGATCCTGCATTCCTCATGCTTTTGGAGGAAAAGATGATGGCGCTGAAAATGCAGGGTGGTGAAGGGATGGAGGCGTATCTGGACAGGGCCAAGGAGCTGGCGAAGCAGCTGAGAGCGGCCGGCAACCCTGTGGAAGAGACGCGCTTCATCCTCCTCTTGCTGAGGGGACTCCCAACCAGCTACGACACGGTGCGAGAGACGTTGGAGTGCCAGCCGACTCTCGACCTCGACTTCATCTGCACGCACTTGGTGCAGGTGGAACTGCGTCGCAATGCAGCAAAGCGCAATGGCGGTAGCAGCAGCAGTGAAGCAGCTTTCATGGCCATGGGCTCACGCAACTAGCAGTAGCAGCAATCCGGGCAGCAGAGGCAAGAAGAAGGGCAAGTGCCACTATTGCCAGAAAGGGGGGCACTACAAGAAAGAGTGCTTCAAGTTTAAGAGGGACCAGAAGGAGCAGCAGCAGCAGTAGCAAAAGCAGCAATCTCCACAGCAACAGCAGCAGCAGTCATAGCAACGGCAGCAGCAGCAGCAACAGCAGCAGAACCAGACTAGCGTGCGCCATTTTGGCAACATGAACGTCGCGAAGGAGGTACGCGACCGCCTCTTCATGGCGAAGTCTGACATGTCGCAGGAGGAAAAGGCGAATCTGGCGTGGTACAAGGACTCGGGGTGTACCAAGAGTCTGACGTACCACAAGGAGTGGTCCACGCAGCTGCTCTCCATTCCCTCCCGTTTGATTGCTTTGGGTGATGATCGGGTGGTGTATGCTGAGGGGATTGGGATTGTGGAGATGTGGTTGGAGACCCCGCGTGGCATTGAAGAAGGAGTGTTCCATGGCGTGCTGTATGTGCCTGATGCTGCGTTCAACCTTCTCTCAGTATCCTCTCTCACCAACACAGGACTGCTCGTTGTTTTTGACGATGACTATGGCTACATCCTCAACAAGGAAACAGGAGAGGAGTTGGCCAAGTCGGTGAAGGAGGGCGACATGTACCGCCTGCTGGGGGCGACCAAGATCCCGCGTGAGCAGAGTCTTGCAGCAGTGGTACAGGCGACAGATGGCGAGATCTGGCATGCGCGCTACGGCCACATCGGCATGCGCGCCTTGCAGCAGCTTCAAGCAAAGCAGATGGTGCGTGACCTGCCTACCATCTCTAACTTTGAGCAGCAGTTNCAGCGATCGCGGTGGAGAATACCTAAGCAAGGAGTTCCAGGACTACCTCGCAGCAGCTGGCATCAAGGCGCAGCGTACCGCGCCGTACTCGCCGCAGCAAAACGGGGTAGCAGAACGCGCCAACCGTACCATTGTGGAGTCGGCGCGCTCCATGCTGCACGCGGCCCGGCTGACCTACGACTTCTGGGCTGAAGCCGTGAGCACTGCGGTCTACATCAAGAACCGCAGTCCAACCAAGGCCCTAGAGCAGATGACGCCGTACGAGGCGTGGTTTGGCAAGAAGCCAAGCGTGGGTCATCTTCGCGCGTTTGGCAGCTTGGCGCACATGCACGTGCCAAAGGAGAAGCGGCAAAAGTAGGACGCGAAGAGCGCGAGATGCTGATGATTGGCTACGACGTGGCAAGCAAGGCGTACCGCCTCTACGAGAGGGATACAGGCCACGTCATCATCTCTAGGGATGTCGTCTTCAACGAGAGCAACGTCATCGGCACCAACATTGTGTGTGAAGAGGCAGCAGAACCAGCAGCTGACCAGACAGTGGGAGCAGAAATCCTTCCTGACCCAGTCTCTCCCGATCCTTCCTCTAATGTGACAGTGGGAGAATCACTCTACTCTCCCATGTCTGATGCAGCAGATACAACAGCTTCATCCGCAGAAGCAGAGGAGGGAGATGTAGCACCACCAGCAGAAGCAGTTGTGCCAGCAGCACCGCGTCAGCCGCCTACTAACGCTCGAGCACCAGGTCGGAGGTATCCTCTCAGGGTGCGTTACAAGCGTGGTGAGCGCGGCCATTTCTGGATGCTGCAGAAACCAGAACAGATGAACGTTGCAGTTGCAGCAGATTCAGATGAGCCAACGTCATACAAGGAGGCCATGGCTACACCGGATGCAGCAGATTGGGCGCAAGCCGTGCAGTAGGAGATACAGTCGCAGCTGGACAACGGCACATGGGAGCTGACTGAGCGTCCACCAGGACGTAAGGTGATCAAGTGCAAGTGGGTGTTCAAGAAGAAGCGGGGAGCAGATGGTAACCTGGAAAAGTACAAGGCGAGGCTGGTTGCCAAGGGCTACTCGCAGCAAGAGGGCATCGACTACACAGAAACGTTTGCTCCTGTTGCAAAGTTTGCCTCTGTGCGCACGCTCCTCTCTTATGCAGCAGCTAAGGACTTCGAGGTTCACCACATGGATGTCAAGACGGCATTCTTGAATGGTGACTTGGAGGAGGAGATCTACATGGAGCAGCCGGAGGGGTTTGTCATGGATGGCGAAGAGCACCTGGTTTGCAAGCTGCAGAAGTCGCTGTACGGCCTCAAGCAAGCGTCGCGAGCTTGGAACCAGAAGTTGGATGCGGCGTTGCAATGCATGGGGTTTGAGCGCAACGAGAGTGATTACAGCGTGTATCGCTGGCAGCATGAGCATGAGATCCTCATCATCATTGTCTATGTGGATGACATGCTCCTCCTTTCCATCAGCATGTCTGCACTGCAGGAGTTTAAGGAAGCCATGCAGGAGTGCTTCCAGATGTCTGATCCCGGGGAGGCATCATACTTCCTCGGTATCCAGATCACACGTGATCGCAAGTCACGCTCTCTCTCGCTGCAGCAGAGCCGCTACATCAAGGATGTTTTGCAGCGGTTTGGCATGGCAGAGGCAAAACCCATCGGCACGTCGCTGGAGACGCGGCAGTACCTCGTGAGCTTCAATGGAGAAGCAAATGCAGCTGAGCGGCAGAAGTACCAGAGCGCCGTCGGCAGTCCCATGTATCTGATGGTGGCAACCAGGCCGGACCTTGCACAGGCTGTGAGCGCTGTGAGCCAGGATATGGCTAATCGCGGACCGGAGCACCAGAAGGCAGTGAAGCGGATCTTCCGCTACCTTGCTGGAACCATCAACATCGGTATCACCTACAACGGCAATGCCAACAGCATCATCGGCTACACAGACGCAGATTGGGCTTCAAACCCTGAGGACCGCAAGTCCATCTCTGGACATGTGTTCCTCATGAATGGTGGAGCCATCAGCTGGTGCAGCAAGCGGCAGGTGGTCGTGGCCACCTCGAGTACAGAAGCTGAGTACGTATCTCTCAGCTTTGGAGCCAAGGAAGGAGTTTGGCTCCAACGTCTCATGGCAGAGATGAGTGGGAGTGCAGCAGTTCCAGTTCCTGTGCGCGTCGACAACCAGAGCGCAATCGCACTCGCCAAGAATCCTGAGCACCATGCACGCACCAAGCACATTGACATCGCATATCATTTCATCAGGCACATGATGCAGGAGGGTGCTATCAAGCTGGAGTTTACTCCAACGAGCAAGCAGGTCGCTTATTTCTGCACCAAGCCAGTGACCCATGAGAAGGAGCAGTTCTGCATGAAGGCATGTGGCCTCAGCCCACTCTGACTGCGGCAAAGTGGGAGATTGTTGGGAAAGGAGCCATCCGGCTCAGTTTCAGGTCCACAGGAGCAAGTTCCAGGAATGTACCAGATGCCTGCTCTGATCGTCGATCCGACTTCACCATTGGAAAGATCATGTGGCAAAATGTCTACGGTCCAAGTTTGAGGCCGATCCAACGGTCGGATTGGGAGATATGAATTTTCGAAGTTTCGGGGGTCATGGACCGTCGATGTCTGGGTGGGCATGGGTGATGGCTCCATGCCTTAGCCTGAGAAAAGAAAAAGGCAAGAGGTCCAGGGTCAAGACCTGATGGGAGAAATATCCAAAAAGGTCCTTGGTCTTAGGATTGCCTTGTCAGAGTGTGCTGACTAGGATAAAGGTACCTCTCCTTACTTTTTAGGTAAGGTGAGATCCTTGTGTGCTAGCCATGGACACATGGCGATTCTCCATGGGTTTGTGGGTTATGTGACCACTAGGAGTGTGCCATGAGAGCATTCTCTAGCTCTCTAGGTCGTGTGTGAGTGGTCAGCCTGATTGCTAGGCTGATTTCCTCCCTTGTGTGAGATTATGGATTCTAGTGTGAGAGCCTTAGCCTCCATGGCTAAGTGGTATGGCTTGTGAGAGGGCTGACTTGCCCAAGCTCTAGCACTATTTGTACTCCATCATTTTGAGTGATTGAACAACCATTCTTCAGCACAAGTGATGCCCTTCCAATCACACATGCTCGCTACTCCAAGGCTCCCTCTCTCCTCCAGATCCAACATTGATGACCCTGTTTTATGAGTCGATCTGAAAGTTTTTGAGCTGAATTTTTCAGTGGTGGGCTTCGTTTTTCAAAATTCCCAGTCTGCTGGCCTCTATAGTCCATTTTCTGTCAGACAGATTTCTGGCTGAAGCAGCAGCAGAAGCAGGGGTAGCGCCGCCATTCAAGGACAGCAGCCCAGCCCTTGGAGAGGCTAGGACACGCCAACTTCACGTTTTGGAAGATCCGTAACCGCCTCCTTTTAGAGGAGAGGGGCTTGTGGGAGGTGGTGAGCGGCGACGAGCGCTCTCCGCCTCCACAGGCACAAGCCATCGCCGTAGCAGAGGTGGTGGCGAGGAAGACGCCGCAGGAAGGTGCAGTAGATGCAAGTTCATGTACAACTGCAGCACCGGCACATGAGGAGTGGAAGAAGAAGGACAGGCATGCCTACAGGCTGCTTGTCAACACCATCTCTAACCCGCATCTTCAGTACGTGAGTGACAAGGCTACTGCAAAAGAGGGGTGGGACACGTTGTGCAAGAACTATGAGAGCAAGGATCCTGCATTCCTCATGCTTTTGGAGGAGAAGATGATGGCGTTGAAAATGCAGGGTGGTGAAGGGATGGAGGCGTACTTGGACAGGGCAAAGGAGCTGGCGAAGCAGCTGAAAGCGGTCGGCAACCCTGTCGAAGACACGCGCTTCGTCCTCCTCTTGTTGAGGGGACTCCCAACGAGCTATGACACGGTGCGAGAGACATTGGAATGCCAGCCGATTCTCGACCTCGACTTCATCTGCACGCACCTGGTGCAGGTAGAACTGCGTCGCAATGTAGCAAAGCACAATGGCGGCAGCAGCAACAGTGAAGCAGCTTTCATAGCCATGGGCTCACGTAACCTTCTCTCAGTATCCTCTCTCACCAACACAGGACTGCGCGTTGCTTTTGACGATGATTATGGCTACATCCTCGACAAGGAAACAGGAGAGGAGTTTGCTAAGTCGGTGAAGGAGGGCAACATGTACCGCCTGCTGGGAGCGACCGAGATCTCGCGTGAGCAGAGTCTTGCAGCAGTGGTGCAGGCGACAGATGGCGAGATCTGGCATGCGCGCTACGGCCACATTGGCATGCGCGCCTTGCAGCAGCTTCAAGCAAAGCTGATGGTGCGCGACCTGCCTACCATCTCTAACTTTGAGTAACAGTTATGCATCGGCTGTTTGGAGGGGAAGCAGCACCGCGAGGCGTTCTCTGGAGCAGGGGAGCATGCGAAAGAGGTGTTGGAGCTGGTCCACACGGACTTGTGCGGACCGATGCAGACCCAGAGCTTTGGAGGCTCTAGGTATTTTCTCACCTTCATTGATGATTTCAGCAGTTACACTACTGTGTACTTCCTTTCCTCCAAGGACTTGTGCTTTGACAGGTTCAAGGAATTCAAGGCCATGGTGGAGAACCAGACTGGCAAGAAGATCAAGGCGCTGTGAAAGATCGCGGTGGAGAATACCTAAGCAAGGAGTTCCAGGACTACCTCGCAGCAGCTGGCATCAAGGCGCAGCGTACCGCGCCGTACTCGCCGCAGCAGAACGGGGTAGCAGAACGCGCCAACCGTATCCTTGTGGAGTCGGCGCGCTCCATTTTGCACGCAGCCCGGTTGACCTACGACTTCAAGGCTGAAGCCGTGAGCACTGCGGTCTACATCAAGAACCGCAGTCCAGCCAAGGCCCTGGAGCAGATGACGCCGTACGAGGCGTGGTTCGGCAAGAAGCCGAGCGTGGGTCATCTTCGTGCGTTTGGCAGCTTAGCGCACATGCACGTGCCAAAGGAAAAGCGACAAAAGTGGGACGCGAAGAGTGTGCAGATGCTGATGATTGGCTACGACGTGGCAAGCAAGGTGTACCGCCTCTACGAGAGGGATACAGGCCACGTCATCATCTCTAGGGATGTCGTCTTCAACGAGAGCAACGTTATCTGCACCAATATTGTATTGGAACTGGAGGAGAGAGGGAGCCTTGGAGCAGCGAGCATGTGTGATTGGAAGGGCATCACTTGTGCTGAAGAATGGTTGTTCAATCACTCAAAATGATGGAGTACATATAGAGCTAGAACTTGGGCAAGTCAGCCCTCTCACAAGCCACACAACTTAGCCATGGAGGCTAAGGCTCACTCACTAGAGTCCATAATCTCACACAAGGGAGGAAATCAGCCTAGCAATCAGGCTGACCACTCACACACAACCAAGAGAGCTAGAGAATGCTCTCATGGCACACTCCTAGTGGTCACATAACCCACAAACCCATGGAGAATCGCCATATGTCCATGGCTAGCACACAAGGATCTCACCTCACCTAAAAACTAAGGAGAGGTACCTTTATCCTAGTCAGCACACTCTGACAAGGCAATCCTAAGACCAAGGACCTTCTTGGATATTTCTCCCATCAGGTCTTGACCCTGGACCTCTTGCCTTTTTCTTTTCTCAGGCTAAGGCATGGAGCCATCACCCATGCCCACCCAGACATCGACGGTCCATGACCCCCGAAACTTCGAAAATTCATATCTCTCAATCTGACCGTTGGATCGGCCTCAAACTTGGACCGTGGACATTTTGCCACCTGATCTTTCCAATGGTGAAGTCGGATCGACGATCGAAGCAAGCATCTGGTACTTTCCTGGAACTTGCTCCTGTGGACCTGAAACTGAGCCGGATGGCTCCTTTCCCAACAATCTCCCACTTTGCCGCAGTCAGAGTGGGCTGAGTCCACATGCCTTCATGCGGAACTGCAGCTTCTCACGGGTCACTGGCTTGGTGCAGAAATCAGCGACCTGCTTGCTGGTTGGAGTAAACTCCAGCTTGATAGCACCCTCCTGCACCATGTGCCTCATGAAATGATATGCGATGTCAATGTGCTTGGTGCGTGCATGGTGCTCAGGATTCTTGGCGAGTGCGATTGCGCTCTGGTTGTCAACGCGTACAGGAACTGGAACTGCTACACTCCCACTCATCTCTGCCATGAGACGTTGGCGCCAAACTGCTTCCTTGGCTCCAAAGCTGAGAGATACGTACTCAGCTTCTGTACTCGATGTGGCCACGACCACCTGCCGCTTGCTGCACCAGCTGATGGCTCCACCATTCATGAGGAACACATGTCCACAGATGGACTTGCGGTCCTCAGGGTTTGAAGCCCAATCTGCGTCTGTGTAGCCGATGATGCTGTTGTCATTGCCGTTGTAGATAATGCCGATGTTGATGGTTCCAGCAAGGTAGCGGAAGATCCGTTTCACTGCCTTCTGGTGTTCCGGTCCGGGATTAGCCATGTGCTGGCTCACAGTGCTCACAGCTTGTGCGAGGTCCGGCCTGGTTGCCACCATCAGGTGAGACTGCCGACGGCGCTCTGGTACTTCTGCCGCTCAGCTGCATTTGCTTCTCCATTGAAGCTCACGAGGTACTGCCACGTCTCCAGCGGCGTGCCGATGGGTTTTACCTCTGCCATGCCGAACCGCTGCAAAACATCCTTGATGTAGCGGCTCTGCTGCAGCGAGAGAGAGCGTGACTTGCGGTCACGCATGATCTGGATCCTGAGGAAGTATGATGCCTCCCCGAGATCAGACATCTGGAAGTGCTCCTACATGGCTTCCTTGAACTCCTGCAGTGCAGACATGCTGTTGGAAAGGAGGAGCATGTCATCCACATAGACAATGATGATGAGGATCTCATGCTCATGCTGCCAGCGATACACGCTGTAGTCACACTCGCTGCGCTCAAACCCTATGCACTGCAACGCCGCATCCAACTTCTGGTTCCAAGCACACGACGCTTGCTTGAGGCCGTACAGCGACTTCTGCAGCTTGCAGAACAGGTGCTCTTGGCCATCCATGACGAACCCGTCCGGCTGCTCCATGTAGATCTCCTCCTCCAAGTCACCATTCAAGAATGCCGTCTTGACATCCATGTGGTGAACCTTGAAGTCCTCAGCTGCTGCATAAGAGAGGAGCGTGCGCACAGAGGTAAACTTTGCAACGGGGGCAAACGTTTCTGTGTAGTCGATGCCCTGCTGCTGCGAGTAGCCCTTGGCGACCAGCCTCGCCTTGTACTTTTCCAGGTTACCCTCTGCTCCCTGCTTCTTCTTGAAGACCCACTCGCACTTGATCACTTTACGTCCAGGTGGACGCTCAGTCAGCTCCCACGTGTCGTTGTCCAGCTGCGACTGTATCTCTTGCTGCACGGCTTGCGCCCAATCTGCTGCATCCGGTGCAACCATGGCCTCCTTGTATGACGTTGGCTCATCTGAATCTGCTGCAACTGCAACGTTCATCTATTCTGGTTTCTGCATCATTCAAAATGGCCGCACTCACCAGGCTTGTAACGCACCCTGAGAGGGTACCTCCGACCTGGAGCTGGAGCGTTAACAGGCGACTGACGCGGTGTGGCTGGCACAACTGCTTCTGCTGGTGGTGCTACATCTCCCTCCATTGCTTCTGCCGATGAAGCTGCTGTATCTGCTGCATCAGACATGGGAGAGTAGAGTGATTCTCCCACTGTCACAGTAGAGGAAGGATCGCGAGAAACTGGGTCAGGAAGAATTTCTGCTCCCACTGTTTCGTCAGCTGCTGGTTCTGTTGCCTCTTCACACACAATGTTGGTGCTGATGACGTTGCTCTCATTGAAGACGACATCCCTGGAGATGATGACGTGGCCTGTATCCCTCTCGTAGAGGCGATACGCCTTGCTTGCCACGTCGTAGCCAATCATCAGCATCTACGCACTCTTCGCGTCCCACTTTTGCCGCTTCTCCTTTGGCACGTGCATGTGCGCCAAGCTGCCAAACGCGCGAAGATGACCTACGCTCGGCTTCTTGCCGAACCACGCCTCGTACGGCGTCATCTGCTCCAGCGCCTTAGTTGGACT
>SZWC01000300.1:385620-401035 GCA_023375785.1 Penium margaritaceum | reverse complement strand
AGGGGATTGGGATTGTGGAGATGTGGTTGGAGATCCCGCGTGGCATTGAAGTGGGAGTGTTCCATGGCGTGCTCTATGTGCCTGATGCTGCGTTCAACCTTCTCTCAGTATCCTCTCTCACAAACACAGGACTGCGCATCATTTTTGACGATGATTACGGCTACATCCTCGACAAGGAAACAGGAGAGGAGTTGGCCAAGTCGGTGAAGGAGGACGACATGTACCGCCTGCTGGGGGCCACCAAGATCCTGCGTGAGCAGAGTCTTGCAGCAGTGGTGCAGGCGACAGATGGCGAGATCTGGCATGCACGCTACGGCGACATCGGCATGCGCGCCTTACAGCAGCTTCAAGCAAAGAAGATGGTGCGTGACCTACCTACCATCTTTAACTTTGAGCAGCAGTTATGCATTGGCTGTTTGGAGGGGAAGCAGCACCGCGAGGCATTCTCTGGAGCAGGGGAGCGTGCAAAAGGGGTGTTGGAGCTGGTCCACACGGACTTGTGCGGACTGATGCAGACCCAGAGCTTTGGAGGCTCTAGGTATTTTCTCACCTTCATTGATGATTTCAGCCGTTACACTGCTGTGTACTTCCTTTCCTCCAAGGACCAGTGCTTTGACAGGTTCAAGGAGTTCAAGGCCATGATGGAGAACCAGACCGGCAAGAAGATCAAGTTGCTGCGCAGCGATCGGGGTGGAGAATACCTAAGCAAGGACTTCCAGGACTACCTCGCAGTAGCTGGCATCAAGGCGCAGCGTACCGCGCCGTACTCGCCGCAGCAGAACGGCGTAGCAGAATGCGCCAACCGTACCATTGTGGAGTCGGCGTGCTCCATGCTGCACACGGCTCGGCTGACCTACGACTTCTGGGCTGAAGCTGTGAGCACTGCGGTCTACATCAAGAACCGTAGTCCAACTAAGGCGCTGGAGCAGATGACGCCGTACGAGGCGTGGTTCGGCAAGAAGCCGAGCGTGGGTCATCTTCGCCTGTTTGGCAGCTTGNAGAGGTACCTTTATCCTAGTCAGCACACTCTGACAAGGCAATCCTAGAACCAAGGACCTTTTTGGATATTTCTCCCATCAGGTCTTGACCCTGGACCTCTTGCCTTTTTCTTTTCTCAGGCTAAGGCATGGAGCCATCACCCATGCCCACCCAGACATCGACGGTCCATGACCCCCGAAACTTCGAAGATTCATATCTCCCAATCTGACCGTTGGATCGGCCTCAAACTTGGACCGTGGACATTTTCCCACCTGACCTTTCCAATGGAGAAGTCGGATCGACGATCGGAGCACGCATTTGGTACTTTCCTCGAACTTGCTCTTGTGGACCTGAAACTGAGCCGGATGGCTCCTCTCCCAACATATTGTTTGTGAAGAGACAGCAGAACCAGTAGCTGACGAGACAGTGGGAGCAGAAATTCTTCCTGATCCAGTTTCTCCCGATCCTTCCTCTACTGTGACAGTGGAAGAATCACTCTACTCTCCCATGTTTGATGCAGTAGATAGAGCAGCCTCATCAACAGAAGCAGAGGAGGAAGATGTAGCATCACCAGCAGAAGTAATTGTGCCAGCAGCACCGCGCCTGCCGCCCGCTAACGCTCCAGTACCAAATCGCAGGTACCCTCTTAGGGTGCTTTACAAGCCTGGTGAGCGCGGGCATTTCTGGATGCTCCAAAAACCAGACCAGATGAACGTTCCAGTTGCAGCAGACTCTGATGAGCCGGGATCGCACAAGGAGGCCATGGCTACACCAGATGCAGCACGTTGGGCGCAAACTGTGCAACAGGAGATACAGTCGCAGCTAGACAACGGCACGTGGGAGCTGACTGAGCGTCCACCTGGACTTAAGGTGATCAAGTGCAAGTGGGTGTTCAAGAAGAAGCGGTGAGCAGATGGTAACCTGGAAAAGTACAAGGCGAGGCTGGTCGCCAAGGGCTACTCGCAGCAGGAGGGCATTGACTACACAGAAACTTTTGCCCCTGTTGCAAAGTTTGCCTCTGTGCGTACGTTTCTCTCTTATGCAGCAGCAAAGGACTTTGCGGTTCACCACATGGATGTCAAGACGGCATTCTTGAATGGTGACTTGGAGGAGGAGATCTACATAGAGCAGCCAGAGGGGTTCGTCATGAATGGCCAGGAGCACCTGGTTTGCAAGCTGCAGAAGTCGTTGTACGGCCTCAAGCAAGCGTCGCGTGCTTGGAACCAGAAGTTGGATGCGGCGTTGCAGTGCATGGGGTTTGAGCGCAGCGAGTGTGAGTACAGCATGTATCGCTGGCAGCATGAGCATGAGATCCTCATCATCATTGTCTATGTGGATGACATGCTCCTCCTTTCCAACAGCATGTCTGTACTACAGGAGTTCAAGGAAGCCATGTAGGAGCGCTTCCAGATGTCTGATCTCGGGGAGGCATCATACTTCCTCGGTATCCAGATCATGCGTGACCGCAAGTCACGGTCTCTTTTGCTGCAGCAGAGTCGCTACATCAAGGATGTTTTGCAGCGATTTGGCATGGCGGAGGCAAAACCCATCGGCACGCCGCTCGAGACGCGGCAGTACCTCGTGAGCTTCAGTGGAGAAGCAGATGCAGCTGAGCGGCAGAAGTACCAGAGCGCTGTCGGCAGTCTCATGTACCTGATGGTGGCAACCAGGCCGGACCTCGCACAGGCTATGAGCACTGTGAGCCAGCATATGGCAAACCCCGGACCTAAGCACCAGAAGGCAGTGGAGCGGATCTTCCGCTAGCTTGCTGGAACCATCAACATCGGCATCACCTACAACGGCAACGACAACAATATCATCGGCTACACAGAAGCAGATTGGGCTTCAAACCGTGAGGACCGCAAGTCCATCTTTGGACATGTGTTCCTCATGAAGGGTGGGGCCATCAGCTAGTGCAGCAAGCGGCAGGTGGTCGTGGCCACCTCAAGCACGGAAGCTGAGTACGTCTCTCTCAGCTTTGAACCTAAGGAACTAGTTTGACTTCAGCGTCTCATGGCAGAGATGAGTGGGAGTGCATGTTGGGAAAGGATTCATCCAGCCCAATTTCAGGTCCACAGGAGCAAGTTCCTGGAAAGAACCAGATGCCTGCTCCGATCGACACTCTAACCTCACCACTGGAAAGATCAGGTGGCAAAATGTCTACGGTCCAAGTTTGAGGCCTATCCAACAGTCGGATTGGGAGATATGAATTTTCGTAGTTTTCAGGGCCATCGGCCGCCGATATCCGGGTGACCATGGGCGATGGCTCCATGCTTTAGCCTGAGAAAAGAAAAAGGCAAGAGGTTTAGGGTCAAGACCTGATGGGATAAACATCCAAAAATGTCCTTGGTCTTAGGATTGCCTTGTCATAGTGTGCTGACTAGGATAAAGGTACCTCTCCTTACTTTTTAGGTGAGGTGAGATCCTTGTGTGCTAGCCATGGACACATGGCGATTGTCCATGGGTTTGTGGGTGATGTGACCACTAGAAGTGTGCCATGAGAGCATTTTCTAGCTCTCTAGGTCGTGTGTGAGTGGTTAGCCTGATTGCTAGGCTGATTTCCTCCCTTGTGTGAGATGATGGACTCTAGTGTGTGAGCCTTAGCCTCCATGGCTAAGAGGTGTGACTTGTGAGAGGGCTGACTTGCCCAAGCTCTAACTCTATATGTACTCCATCATTTTGAGTGATTAAACAACCATTCTTCAGCACAAGTGATGTCCTTCCAATCACACATGCTCGCTGCTCCAAGGCTCCCTCTCTCCTCCAGATCCAACATTTGGTATCATAGCCAAGTTCTGCCACTTTCAGCCAGCACAGGCCGTCTCTATGAGAGTGACGGGTTGGGGTGAAACCTTCACCACTCCATCTTCAAGTTCAAGAGACAAGCTTTCTAAGGAGCCCAAGATCGTAAAGATCTAACGGTCGGATTGAGAGTAATGCTCAAAATGAGGTCAGCCAGGGCTGCATGGTTCTCTCTGAGTAAGACTGTCGCCTTGTGATGACCATAACTCTCTCGTTTCTTTGTCAAATTCTAAAAGTAGCACATAAGAATTGACGTATTTTTCCTAAGCTTTCCATTGTTGTAAAAATACTTGCACTCCATTGGTATGTTTGGGAGAAACGCCGTTTACAAGCTGGCTGGTGTGAGTTGGAGTAGGAGCAGAAGCATACCCTGTTTTCAAAAGGGCATATCTCTGAAAATCCCCTGTTGATGATCCTATTTTATGGGTCGATCTGGAAGGTTTTGAGCTGAAATTTTCAGTGGTGAACTCAGTTTTTCAATATACCTAGTCTGCTAGCCTCTACAGTTCATTTTCTGTCAGACAGATTTCTGGCTGAAGCAGCAGCAGAAGCAGGGGTAGCGCCGCCTTTCAACGGCAGCGCTGAGCATCACCAAGGCTCAAAGTGGCAGCAGGCGTGGTAACAGCAACCCAGCCCTTGGAGAGGCTGGAAGGACGCGCCAACTTCACGTTTTGAAGATCCGTACTTGCACCCTTTTGGAGGAGAGGGGCTTGAAGGAGGTCGTGAGCGGCGACGAGCGCGCTCTGCCTCCACAATCAAAAGGCATCACCGTAGCAGTAGCAGCAAAAGCAACAGCAGCAGCAGCAGAAGTCACAACAGCGTCAGCAGCAACAGCAGCAGCAGCAAAACCAGGCTGGTGTGCGCCACTTTGGCAACATGAATGTGGCCAAGGAGGTGCGCGACCGTGTCTTCATGGCGAAGTCTGACATGTTGCAGGTGGAGAAGGCGGATCTCGCATGGTACAAGGACTCAAGATGTACCAAGAGCCTCACACATCACAAGGAGTGGTTTACACAGCTGTTGTGCATCCCTCCTCGTCCTATCGCTATGGGTGATGATCGGGTGGTGTATGCTGAGGGGATTGGGATTGTGGAGATATGGTTGGAGACCCCGCGTGGCATTGAAGTGGGAGTATTCCATGGCGTGCTGTATGTGCCTGATGCTGCGTTCAACCTTCTCTCAATGTCCTCTCTCACCAACACAGGACTGCGCGTCGTTTTTGACGATGATTATGGCTACATCCTCGACAAGGAAACAGGAGAGGAGTTGGCCAAGACAGTGAAAGAAGGCGATATGTACCGCCTTGTAGCGACCAAGATCCCGCGTGAGCAGAGCCTTGTAGCAGTGGTACAGGCGACAGATGGCGAGATCTGGCATGCGCGCTATGGTCACATCGGCATGCGCGCCTTGCAGCAGCTTCAAGCAAAGCAGATGGTGCGTGACCTGCATACCATCTCTAACTTTGAGCAGCAGTTATGCATCGGCTGTTTGGAGGGGAAGCAGTACCGCGAGGCGTTCTCTGGAGCAGGGGAGCATGCGAAGGACGGGTTGGAGCTGATCCACACGGACTTTTGCGGACCGATGTAGACCCAGAGCTTTGGAGGCTTTAGGTATTTCCTGACCTTCATTGATGATTTCAGCCGTTACACTGCTGTGTACTTCCTTCCTTCCAAGGACCAGTGCTTTGACAGGTTCAAGGAGTTCAAGGCCAAGGTGGAGAACCAGACTGGCAAGAAGATCAAGGCTTTGCGCAGCGACCGCGGTGGAGAGTACCTGAGCAAGGAATTCCAGGACTACCTCGCAGCAGCTAGTATCAAGACGCAGCGTACCGCTCCGTACTAGCCGCAGCAGAACGGTGTAGCAGAATGCGCCAACCATACCATTGTGGAGTTGGCGCGCTCCATGCTACNCGTGACCTGCCTACCATCTCTAACTTTGAGCACCAGTTATGCATCGGCTGTTTGGAGGGGAAGTAGTACCGCGTGGCGTTCTCCGGAGCAGGGGAGCATGCGAAGGAGGTCTTCGAGCTAGTCCACACGGACTTGTGCGTATCGATGCAGACCCCAAGCTTTGGAGGCTCTAGGTATTTCCTGACCTTCATTGATGATTTCAGCCGTTACACTGCTGTGTACTTCCTTCCTTCCAAGGACCAGTGCTTTGACAGGTTCAAGGAGTTCAAGGCCAAGGTGGAGAACCAGACTGGCAAGAAGATCAAGGCTTTGCGCAGCGACCGCGGTGGAGAGTACCTGAGCAAGGAATTCCAGGACTACCTCGCAGCAGCTAGTATCAAGACGCAGCGTACCGCTCCGTACTAGCCGCAGCAGAACGGTGTAGCAGAATGCGCCAACCATACCATTGTGGAGTTGGCGCGCTCCATGCTACATGCGGCCCGGCTGTCCAGACGGCTGTTGCTATTGCTGGTTGCTTGAGCTCGTGGCCACAAAAGCTGCTTCACTACTGCCGCCGGCATTGCGTTTTGCTGCATTGCGACGCATTTCTACCTGCACCAGGTGTGTGCAGATGAAGTCGAGGTCGAGAGTTGGCTGGCACTCCAGCGTCTCTCGCACCGTGTCGTAGCTGGTTGGGAGTCCCCTAAGCAAGAGGAGGATGAAGCGCGTCTCTTCCACAGGGTTGCCGGCCGCTCTCAGCTGCTTCGTAAGCTCCTTTGCCCTGTCCAGATACGCCTCCATCCCTTCACCACCCTGTATTTTCAGCGCCATCATCTTTTCCTCCAAAAGCATGAGGAATGCAGGATCCTTACTCTCATACTTCTTGCACAACGTGTCCCACCCCTCTTTTGCAGTAGCCTTGTCACTCACGTACAGAAGATGCGGGTTGGAGATGGTGTTGACAAGCAGCCTACAGGCCTGCCTGTCCTTCTTCCACTCCTCATATGCCGCTGCTGCAGTTGTAGATGAACTTGCATCTGCTGCACCTTTCTGCGGCGTCTTCCCCGCCACCACCTCTGCCAGCTCCCAAGACTGCCAAGGGGACTCCCAACCAGCTACGACACGGTGTAAGAGACGCTGGAATGCTAGCCAGCTCTCGACCTCGACTTCATCTGCACACACCTGGTGCAGGTGGAATTGCATCGCAATGCAGCAAAACACAATGGCCGCAGCAGTAGTGAAGCAGCTTTTGTGGCCACGAGCTCACGCAACCAACAGCAGAAACAGCAGTCTGGACACCCGAGCCGCGTGTAGCATAGAGCGCGCCGACTCCAGAATGGTATGGTTGGCGCGTTCTGCTACACGCGGCTCGAAGATGACCCACGCTTGGCTTCTTGCCGAACCATGCCGTACGAAGCCAAGCGTGGGTCATCTTCGCGCGTTTGGTAGCTTGGCGCAAACGCACGTGCCAAAGGAGAAGCTGAAAAAGTGGGACGCGAAGAGAGCGCAGATGCTGATGATTGGCTACGACGTGGCAAGCAAGGCGTATCGCCTCTACGAGAGGGATACAGGCCACGTCATCATCTCCAGAGATGTCGTTTTCAATGAGAGCAATGTTATCGGCACCAACATTGTCTGTGAAGAGGCAGCAGAACCAGCAGCTGACGAGATAGTGGGAGCAGAAATCCTTCCTAACCCAGTTTCTCCCGATACTTCCTCTATTGTGGGAGAATCACTCTACTCTCGCATGTCTGATGCAGCAGATACAACAGCCTCATCGGCAGAAGAAGAGGAGTGAGATGTCGCACCACCAGCAGCACCAGTTGAACCAGCAGCACCGCGCCAGCCGCCCGCTAACGCTCCAGCACCAGGTTGCAGGTACCCTCTTAGGGTGCGTTACAAGCCTGGTGAGCGCGGTCATTTCTGGATGCTGCAGAAACCAGAACAGATGAACGTCGCAGTTGCAGTAGATTCAGATGAGCCAACTTCATACAAGGAGGCCATGGCTGCACCGGATGCAAAAGATTAGGCGCAAGCCGTGTAGCAAGAGATACACTCGCAGCTGGACAACGGCACATGGGAGCTGACTGAGCGTCCACCTGGACGTAAGGTGATCAAGTGCCAGTGGGTGTCCAAGAGGAAGCGGGGTGCAGATGGTAACCTGGAAAAGTACAAGGCGAGGCTGGTCGCCAAGGGCTACTCGCAGCAGGAGGGCATCGACTACACAAAAACGTTTGCCCCTGTTGCAGAGTTTGCCTCTGTACGCACGCTACTCTCTTACGTAGCAGCAGAGGACTTTGAGGTCCACCACATGGACGTCAAGATAGCGTTCCTGAACGGTGACCTCGAGGAGGAGATTTACATGGAGCAGCCGGAGGGGTTCGTCATGGATGGCCAGGAGCACCTGGTTTGCAAGCTGCAGGAGTCGCTATACGGCCTCAAGCAAGCGTCGCGTGCTTGGAACCAGAAGTTGGATGCGGCGTTGCAGTGCATGGGGTTCGAACGCAGTGAGTGTGACTACAGCGTCTATCGCTGGCAGCATGGTCATAAGGTGCTCATAATCATTGTCTACGTGGATGACATGCTCCTCCTTTCCAACAGCATGTCTGCATTGCAGGAGTTCAAGGAGGCCATGCAGGAGCGTTTCCAGATGTCTCATCTCGGGGAGGCGTCATACTTCCTCGGCATCCAGATTACGTGTGACCGCAAATCATGCTCTCTCTCGCTACAGCACAGTCGCTACATCAAGGACGTCTTGCAGCGGTTCGGCATGGCAGAGGCCAAACCCATCGGCACGCCGCTGGAGACGCGGGAGTACCTCGTGAGCTTTAGTGGAGAAGCAGATGCAGCTCAACGGCAGAAGTACCAAAGCGCCGTCGGCAGTCTCATGTACCTGATAGGGCAACCAGGCCGGACCTCGCACAGGCTGTGAGCACTGTGAGCCAGCACATGGCAAACCCCGGACCTGAGCACCAGAAGGCAGTGAAGAGGATTTTCCGCTACCTTGCTAGAACCATCAACGTCGGCATCACCTACAACGGCAACGACAACAACATCATCGGCTACACAGACGCAGATTGGGCTTGAAACCCTGAGAACCGCAAGTCCATCTCTGGACATGTGTTCCTCATGAATGGTGGCGCCATCAGCTGGTGCAGCTAGCGGCAGGTGGTCGTGGCCACCTCAAGCACGGAAGCTGAGTACGTCTCTCTCAGTTTTGGAGCTAAGGAAAAGTTTGGCTCCAGCGTCTCATGACGGAGATGAGTGGGAGTGCAGCAGTTCCAGTTCCTGTGCACGTCGACAACCGGAGCGCAATCGCACTCGCCAAAAATCCTGAGCACCATGCACGCACCGAGCACATTGACATTGCATATCACTTCATCAGGCACATGGTGTAGGAGGGTGCTATCAAGCTGGAGTTTACTCCAACAAGCAAGCAGGTCCTTGATTTTTGCACCAAGCCAGTGACCCGTGAGAAGCAGCAGTTCTGTATGAAGGCAGGTGGACTTAGCCCACTCTGACTGCGGTAAAGTGGGAGATTGTTGGGAAAGGATTCATCTGGCCCAGTTTCAGGTCACAGGAGCAAGTTCCTGGAAAGTACCAGATGCCTGCTCCGATTGTCCATCCGACCTCACCGTTGGAAAGACCAGGTGGCAAAATATCTACGGTCCAAGTTTGAGGCATATCCAACGGTCGGATTCGGAGATATGAATTGTCGTAGTTTTCGGGGTCATCGGCTGCTGATATCCGGGTGACCATGGGCGATGGCTCCTTGCTTTAGCGTGAGAAAAGAAAAAGGCAAGAGGTCCAGGGTCAAGACCTGATGGGAGAAATATCCAAAAAGGTCCTTGGTCTTAGGATTGCCTTGTCATAGTGTGTTGACTAGGATAAAGGTACCTTTCCTTACTTTTTAGGTGAGGTGAGATCCTTGTGTGCTAGCCATGGACACATGGCAATTCTCCATGGATTTGTGGGTTATGTGACCACTAGGAGTGTGCCATGAGAGCATTCTCTAGCTCTCTAGGTCGTGTGTGAGTGGTCAGCCTGATTGCTAGGCTGATTTCTTCCCTTGTGTGAGATTATGGACTCTAGTGTGTGAGCCTTAGCCTCCATGGCTAAGTGGTGTGGCTTGTGAGAGGGCTGACTTGCNTCAAGACCTGATGGGAGAAATATCCAAAAAGGTCCTTGGTCTTAGGATTGCCTTGTCATAGTGTGTTGACTAGGATAAAGGTACCTTTCCTTACTTTTTAGGTGAGGTGAGATCCTTGTGTGCTAGCCATGGACACATGGCAATTCTCCATGGATTTGTGGGTTATGTGACCACTAGGAGTGTGCCATGAGAGCATTCTCTAGCTCTCTAGGTCGTGTGTGAGTGGTCAGCCTGATTGCTAGGCTGATTTCTTCCCTTGTGTGAGATTATGGACTCTAGTGTGTGAGCCTTAGCCTCCATCATTTTCAGTGATTTAAAAACCATTCTTCAGCACAAGTGATGCCCTTCCAACCACACATACTCGCTGCTCCAAGGCTCCCTCTCTCCTCCAGATCCAACAACATCGCTCTGTCAGAAGCATACAAAGTGTTGGGAAAGGAGCCATCCGGCTCAGTTTCTGGTCCACGAGAGCAAGTTTTAAGAAGCTACCAGATGCCTGCTCCGATTGTCAATCGAACTTCACCATTGGAAAGATCACGTGGCAAAATTTCTACGGTCAAAGTTTGAGGCGGATCCAACGGTCACATTGGGAGATATGAAATTTTGAAGTTTCCGGGGTCATCGAGCGCCGATATCTCGGTGACCATGGGCGATGGCTCCATGCCTTAGCGTTAGAAAAGAAAAATACAAGAGGTCCACGGTCAAGACCTGATGGGAGAAATATCCAAAAAGGTGCTAGACTCTTAGATTACCTTGTAAGAGTGTGCTGACGAGGAAAAAGGTACCTCTCCGTACTTTTTAGGTGAGTTGAGATCCTTGTGTGCTAGCCACGGATACATGCCGATTCTCCTTGGGATTGTGTGTTATGTGACCACTAGGAGTGAACCATGAGAGGATTTTCTAGCTCTCTAGGTCGTGTGTGTGTGGTCAGCTTGACTGATAGGCTGATTTCCTCCCTTGTGTGAGATTATGGACTCTTATGTGTGAGCCTTAGCCTCCATGGCTACGTGGTGTGGCTTGTGAGAGGGCTGAATCTCCCAAGCTCTAATTCTATATGTATCCCATTATTTTGAGTAATTCAACAACCATTCTTCAGCACAAGAGATACCCTTCCAGTCCCACATGCTCGCTGCTCCAAAGCTCCCTCTCTCCTCCACGTCCAACACCGATGACGTTGCTCTCGTTGAAGATGACATCCCTGGAGATGATGACGTTGCCTGTATCCCTCTCGTAGAGGCGATACGCCTTGCTTGCCACGTCGTAGCCAATCATCAGCATCTGCGCGCTCTTCGTGTCCCACTTTTGCCGCTTCTCCTTTGGTGCCAAGCTCCCAAACGCACTGAACCACGCCTCGTACGGCGTCATCTGCTCCAGGACATTGGTTGGACTGCGGTTCTTGATGTACACCGTAGTGCTTACTGCTTCCGCCCAAAAGTCGTAGGTGAGCCGAGCCGCGTGCAGCATGGAGCGTGCCGACTCAACGATGTTGCGATAAGCGCGTTCTGCTACGCCGTTCTGCTGCGGCGGGTATGGCGCGGTGCGCTGCGCCTTGATGCCTGCTGCTGCGAGGTAGTCCTGGAAATCCTTGCTCAGGTACTCTCCACCGCGGTCGCTTCGCGGCGCCTTGATTTTCTTGCCAGTCTGGTTCTCCACCATGGCCTTGAACTCCTTGAACCTGTCAAAGGACTGGTCCTTGGAGGAAAGGAAATACGCAACAGTGTAACACCTGAAAACATCAATGAAGGTAAGAAAATACCTAGAGCCTCCGAAGCTCTTGGTCTGCATCGGGCCACACAAGTCTGTGTGGACCAGCTCCAGCACCTCGTTCGCGTGCTCTCCTGCTCCAGAGAATGCCTCGCGATGCTGCTTCCCCTCCAAACAGCCGATGCACAACTGCTGCTCGAAGTTAGAGATGGTAGGCAAGTCACGTACCATCTGCTTCGTTTGAAGTTGCTGTAATGCGCGCATGCCGATGTGGCCGTAGCGCGCATGCCACATTTCGCCATCGATGGCCTGCACCACTACTACAAGGCTCTGCTCACGCGGGATCTTGGTCTCGCCTAGCAGGCGGTACATATTGCCTTCTTTCACCGACCTGGCAAACTCCTGTCACGTTTCCTTGTCGAGGAGGTAGCTATGATCATCGTCAAAGACGACGCGTAGTCCTGTATTGGTGAGAGAGGACACTTCGAGAAGGTTGAACGCAGCATCAGGCATGGAACACTCCCACTTCAATGCCACGCGGGGTCTCCAACCACATCTCCACAATCCCAATCACCTCAACATACACCACCCGATCATCACCCAAAGCAATCGGACCGAGGGGAATGGAGAGCGGCTGCGTGAGCCACTCCTTGTGGTGCGTCAGACTCTTGGTACACCCCGAGTCCTTGTACAACGCGAGATCCGCCTTTTCCTTCTTCGACATGTCAGAGTTCGCCATGTAGAGACGGTCGCGCACCTCCTTGGCCACGTTCATGTTGCCAAATTGGCGCACACCAGTCTGGTTCTGCTGTTGTTGCTGCTGCTACTACTGACGTTGCTGCGACTGCTACTGCTGTTGCTGTGGAGACTGTTGCTTTTGCTGCTGTTGCTGCTCCTTCTGGTCCCTCTTGAACTTGAAGCACTCGTTCTTGTAGTTCCCCTCTTTTTGGCAATAGTGGCACTTGCCTTTCTTCTTGCCTCTCCGCTGCCCGGACTGCTGCTGCTGTTGGTTGCGTGAGCCCATGGCCATGGAAGCTGCTTCACTGCTGCTACTGCCGCCATTGCGCTTTGCTGCATTGCGACGCAGTTCCACCTGCACCAGGTGCGTGCAGATGAAGCGCGTGTCTTCCACAGGGTTGCCGGCTGCTTTCAGCTGTTTCCCCAGCTCTTTTGCCCATCCAAGTACGTCTGTATTTTCAACGCCATCATCTTCTCCTCCAAAAGCTTGAGGAATGCAGGATCCTTGCTCTCATACTTCTTGCACAACGTGTCCCATCCCTCTATTGTAGCCTTGTAACTCACGTACTGAAGATGCGGGTTGGAGATGGTGTTGACAAGCAGCCTGTAAGCCTGCATGTTCTTCTTCTTCCACTCCTCATATGCCGCCACTGCAGTTGTAGATGAACTTGCATCTGCTGTACCTTTCTGCGGTGTCTTCCCTGCCACCGCCTCCGCTGTGGTCATGCCTTTTGCCTGTGGAGGCTGAGGGCGCTTGTCGCCGCTCACCACCTCACACAAGGCCCTCTCCTCCAAAAGGAGGCGGGTACGGATCTTCCAAAACGTGGAGTTGGTGCGTCCTTCCAGCCTCTCCAAGGGCTGGGCTACTGTTACCGCGCCTGCTGCTGCCATTTTGAGCCTTGGTGATGCTCAGCGCTTCCTTTGAGTGGCGGCACTACCCCTGCTTCTGTTGCAGCTTCTGCCAGAAATCTGTCTGACGGAAAATGGACTAAAGGGATTAGTAGATTGGGAATTTTGAAAAATCGAGCCCACCACTGGAAAATTCAGCTCAAAAACGTACGGATCGACCCATAAAACAGGGTCATCAATGTTGGATCTGGAGGAGAGAGGGAGCCTTGGAGCAGCGAGCATGTGTGATTGGAAGGGCATCACTTGTGCTGAAGAATGGTTGTTCAATCACTCAAAATGATGGAGTACATATAGAGCTAGAGCTTGGGCAAGTCAGCCCTCTCACAAGCCACACCACTTAGCCATGGAGGCTANAAATCTGTCTGACGGAAAATGGACTAAAGGGATTAGTAGATTGGGAATTTTGAAAAATCGAGCCCACCACTGGAAAATTCAGCTCAAAAACGTACGGATCGACCCATAAAACAGGGTCATCAATGTTGGATCTGGAGGAGAGAGGGAGCCTTGGAGCAGCGAGCATGTGTGATAGGAAGGGCATCACTTGTGCTGAAGAATGGTTGTTCAATCACTCAAAAGGATGGAGTACATATAGAGCTAGAGCTTGGGCAAGTCAGCCCTCTCACAAGCTACACCACTTAGCCATGGAGGCTAAGGCTCACACACTAGAGTCCATAATCTCACACAAGGGAGGAAATCAGCCTAGCAATCAGGCTGACCACTCACACACAACCTAGAGAGCTAGAGAATGCTCTCATGGCACACTCCTAGTCGTCACATAACCCACAAACCCATGGAGAATCGCCATGTGTCCATGGCTAGCACACAAGGATCTCACCTCACCTAAAAAGTAAGGAGAGGTACCTTTATCCTAGTCAGTACACTTTGACAAGGCAATCCTAAGACCAAGGACCTTTTTGGATATTTCGCCCATCAGGTCTTGACCCTGGACCTCTTGCCTTTTTCTTTTGTCAGGCTAAGGCATGGAGCCATCGCCCATGGTCACCCGGATATCGGCGGTCGATGACCGCGGAAACTACGAAAATTCATATCTTCCGGTCCGACCGTTGGATCGGCCTCAAACTTGGACCGTAGACATTTTGCCACCTGATCTTTCCAATGGTGAACTCGGATCGATGATCCAAGGAGGCATCTGGTACTTTCCCAGAACTTGCTCCTGTGGACCTGAAATTGAGCCACATGGCTCCTTTTCCAACAATCAATAGGGGATTTTTAGAGATGTACCCTTTTAAAAACAGGATATAATGCTGCTCCTTCTCTAGCTCACACTAGCCAGCTTGTAAACGGCGTTTCTCCCAAACGTACCAATGGAATGCAAATATTTTTGCACCAATGGAAAGCTTAGGGAAAATACTTCAATTCGTATGTGCTACTTTTTAAATGTGATAAAGAAATGAGAGAGTTATGGTCATCACAAGGCGACATTCTTACTCAAAGAGAAGACTGTAGCCCTGGTCGACCGTTGGATCTTCGCGATCTTGGACTCGTTGGAAAGCTTGTCTCTTGCACTAGAAGATCTAGGTGTGGGAACTGGAGGAGAGAGGGAGCCTTGGAGCAGCGAGCATGTGGGACTGGAAGGGCATCACATGTGCTGAAGAATGGTTGTTGAATCACTCAAAATGATGGAATACATATAGAGTTAGAGCTTGGGCAAGTCAGCCCTCTCACAAGCCACACCACTTAGCCATGGAGGCTAAGGCTCACAGACTAGTGTCCATAATCTCACAAAAGGGAGGAAATCAGCCTAGCAATCAGGCTGATCTCTCACAGACGACCTAGAGAGCGAGAAAATGTTCTCATGGCACACTCCTAGTAGTCACATAACCCATAATCCCATGGAGAATTGCCATGTGTCCATGGCTAGCATAAAGGATCTCACCTCACCTAAAAAGCAAGGAAAGGTACCCTTTGTTGGATCTGGAGGAGAGAGGGAGCCTTGGAGCAGCGAGCATGTGTGATTGGAAGGACATCACTTGTGCTGAAGAATGGTTGTTGAATCACTCAAAATGATGGAGTACATATAGAGCTAGAGCTTGGGTAAGTCAGCCCTCTCACAAGCCACACCACTTAGCCATAGAGGCTAAGGCTCACACACTAGAGTCCATAATCTCACACAAGGGAGGAAATCAGCCTAGCAATCAGGCTGACCACTCACACACGACCTAGAGAGCTAGAGAATGCTCTCATGGCACATTCCTAGTGGTCACATAACCCACAAACCCATGGA
>SZWC01000300.1:374671-385536 GCA_023375785.1 Penium margaritaceum | reverse complement strand
GAGGCTAAGGCTCACACACTAGAGTCCATAATCTCACACAAGGGAGGAAATCAGCCTAGCAATCAGGCTGACCACTCACACACGACCTAGAGAGCTAGAGAATGCTCTCATGGCACACTCCTAATGGTCACATAACCCACAAACCCATGGAAAATCGCCATGTGTCCATGGCTAGCACACAAGGATCTCACCTCACCTAAAAAGTAAGGAGAGGTACCTTTATCCTAGTCAGCACACTCTGACAAGGCAATCCTAAGACCAAGGACCTTTTTGGATATTTCTCCCATCAGGTCTTGACCCTGGACCTATTGCCTTTTTCTTTTCTCAGGCTAAAGCATGGAGCCATCGCCCATGGTCACCCGGATATCAGGGGTCCATGACCCCCGAAACTTCGAAAATTCATATCTCCCAATCCGACTGTTGGATCGGCCTCAAACTTTGACCGTAGACATTTTGCTACCTGATCTTTCTAATGGTTTAGTCGGATTGACGATCGGAACAGGCATCTGGTAATTTCCTGGAACTTGCTCCTGTGGACCTGAAACTGAGCCGGATGGCTCCTTTCCCAACACCCTTTTCCTAGTCAGTACACTCAGACAAGGCAACCCAAGAATCAAGGAACTTTTTGGATATTTCTCCCATCAGGTCTTGACCCTGTACCTCTTGCATTTTTCTTTTCTGAGGCTAAGCCATGGAGCCATCACCCATGGTTACTCGGATATCGACGGTCGATGACCCCGAAAACTTTGAAAATTCATATGTCCCAATCCTACCGTTGGATTGGCCTCAAACTTGGACCGTAGACGTTTTGCTACCTGATCTTTCGAATGGTGAAGTCCGATTGACAATATGAGCAGGCATCTGGCACTTTCCTGGAACTTGCTCCTGTGGACCTCAAACTGAGCCGGATGCCTCCTCTTCCAACGATATTTGGACAGGTACAAGACGGACTAGGCATGCACTAATCCCTTGGAGTAAGTCCTTAAGTCTGGTCCAGATAGACAAGGTATGCACTACTCCTTTGGAGCAAGTCCCCTTGGTCTAATGTGGATAGTATAGCCAGCAAATACTACCTATGACAACTCCTTATGGCTAAGACGTTCCAGAGTTAGTCTCTGGAGCGAGAGGTCACTGGGTCAAATCCCAGCCCGGTGACTAATTTTCTTTGCGACGAAAAGGGGGACGAGAAGGTTCTAGGAGACATCTTATAACATTCCAAGGTCCTTTTTGGTGGTTGGCACCACTTGGCGGTCATACGAAGCACCATGTAGACAGGGGGGATGACGCAATCCAGATTGCCCCCAAAGTGGCTCATCCAAGCAGCCACTACGCGCCTAGGCTAGAGTAAGGGTGTATACCGGATAAGATTCCCGGATCCCAGATAGGATTCGTATTCACGAATCCGAATCCAGGTTTGGCTTTGATTCACGAATCCGAATCTTGATTCGCGAATCCGTAAGATTCACGAATCGTTTCCGAATCCTATGGGTGATGGAAGTTAAAAATCCTCTAATCTGCCACATAAATCCCTGTTTTCCATGTTGAAATAATAGGGAAAAGGATCTCTGAATCCCGAATCGAATCCTCATGAAGGATTTGGATCCCCGAATCCGAATCTTTACCCGGGTTCACGAATCTTATTCACGAATCCTAGGATTTGGTATGTAGCCTTAGGCTAGAGGCTGGCTGTAGGACTATAAGAACCTGTCATTTGCATGTCATGGAGTACAGTTCTTACCTTTCAGACTCCTCATAGAGTTCTCTACTACAGGCAGAAATGAAAGAAGCATTGGTTGGTCTAAACCACAGGAGTTCGCTCCTCGCGCGAAAGTGACCACATGCTAAGGACAAAGTGCAAGGAAGTGATTCCTATGAACTGCTCAGTGTGGAACATTGGCTCTGAGGGTGATATCATCTCTTGGTTACAATACCAAGAGCGGTCGGCGGGAACCATTGTCTCGGAACCCATTTTCTAGACCGTCGCCTCAGGCAGGTTGACAATTCAAGGATACGACACTACTCAAGCATGGAGATTACAGGCTCAACTCTAGTACGGACCACCACTCTTCAAGGGAGAAGGATGGGTTCATCTCCATAGGAGACACTGAACGTCGCTTCATGTATGCCAACGGCAGTCTTGTCCATGCACAAGGCGAGGGAGATAAGTTCATCAGCATCAAAGTGAATGGTGCTAAAAAAGACTTGAAGCTGGAGAATGTCGTCTACATGCCATCTTTTGAACTAATCCTCTTGTCAGTGTCCAAAATCACGGACCACGACATGACGGTTGTCTTCACGATGGAGGAGGCCGTGATTGTCAAGAACAAGGATATCAAGATCTCCTATCCCAAGGAGAGTCTTGTCGCACAGGTCCCAAGAGTTCATAGGCTCTATGCGCTACAGACAAAACCCCTTAAGAGAACAAATGACAAATATGCGGCGATTGAAGAGCCCCAGTCTCCAAATCTTGATGTTGTACCACAAGCCGTCACAATGGCGGCCAACTCCACCAACACAGACACTGAGCTGTGGCACAGGCGATTTGGCCATGTGTCCAAAGGCATAGTTCAAGCTATGCAACAGCACGAAGTCGTTCATGGGATGGAGGGATGCAAGGTCAAGAATGATGGAAAGTGTAAAAAGCTGTGTGAGCCATGCCTCCAAGGCAAGGTAAAGAGAAAGTCCTTTCAGCGTAATGGGCAACGTGCAGGAACAATCTTGGACCTGATTCACTCTGATGTGTGCGGACCATTCTGCACCCCTTCGAATGGCGGAAACAAGTATTTCTTGACCTTCATCGATGACCACAGTCACAAGATGTGGATCTACTTCCTCAAGGTAAAGGGAGAGGTCAAGGAGAAGCTGCAAGCGTTTGTCGCGAGGGTAGAGCGGCAGACAAGCAAGAAGGTCAAGGCACTACGCACGGACATCGGTGGTGAGTACGAGGTATGCAAAGACTGGCTGATCCAACACGGCATCAATCACCAGACCACCACGCCTGACACCCCCTAAAGTAATGGCATTGCCGAGTGGTTGAACCAGACTATCCTCGGCAAACTCCCTGGTAATGGCATTGCCGAGTGGTTGAACAAGACTATCCTGGTTGAACCAAACTATCTTTGACGCCAAACTCCCACCTCGCTTCTGAAGCTACAAGAACTGCTTGCTAACTTGTGAATCTCACTCCGGCGGTGACGCTTGGAAGGCGTGGTAAGAAACAGCACAAGAAGCAGCTCAAGACGCCACAGGAGGCTTGGTTAGGGAAGAAGCTAGATGCATTACACTTGAGGGTCTTTGGCTGTACTACGTGGACAAAGGTCCAAGCAACAGAAAGAAGTGGTTAGCTGGATGTAACTGCTCGTACGTGTGTAATGGTTGGATATGACACCGCACACAAGGCGTAAAGGCTGTGGGACCAAACGGATGGAAAGCTCATCAGGAGCCGAGATGTCGAGTTTGATGGAAGGACGCTCGACAAGGGAGAGTCGCTAGACCCTGTCTATGCTCCTAGCCCACTCTCCTAATCTGGGAGCATGGACAGGGTCTGCCGTTTGGTCCCACAGCCTCTACGCCTTTTGAGCAGAGTCGTAGCCAACTATTACACACTTACGAGTGCATGCATCTAGCTTGCCACTTCCTTCTCCCGCCTAGACCTTTACCCAGGCAGAACAGCCAAAGACCCTCAAGTGTGAGGCATCTGGCTTCTTCACTGACCAAGCCTCCTGTGGAATCCTGAGCTGCTTCTCTTGGTGCTTCTTACCACGCCTTCCAAGCGCGGTTGCCGGAGTGAGATTCACAAGGTAGCAAAGGGTTCTAGCAGGTTCAGCATAGAAGCAAGGTGGGAGTTTGGCGTCAAAGAGCATACTTCTGTCACTCCACACTTGGCCACGATCTAGAGTAAACGGCGCCGACAGGCAAACCGCCGACCGCCCTTGCTACTTCAACCAAGGTAGAGATCACCCACGGAGTGGTGTTTCCACATGGAAAGGTTCACTTAGCTTGTCCCAACCGTGGCCGGAGAGTGTTCCAAACTCTCCTTCAACTGGCAATGCTACACACCAAAGTGTGCACTTGTACTTGTTCTTTACCCTCTTTCTTGGTGGCTAACAAGGGATTAGTTTTCTCCCAAGTCTCAAGAGTAAGAGATGATGATACAATCACATGCAAATGACAGGCCTTATATAGTCTCTGGTCAGTGCTCCCAGTGGCTCCTTGGACGGACCTCCCCCCAAGGCTACCCTAGACATTGTCATCAGCTTTGATGACATGGCACCCTTTGTGACCGCCAAGTGGCGCTTGATCCACCTTGGACCTTAGAGGCTTCTAAGAAGCTTCCTTGGCCCTTTCTAGTCACAAAGATAATTGGTCCTGGGAGGATTCGACCCAGGACCTCTCGCTTGCGAGACGGCGCCTTCACCCACTAGGCTGTAGGAAGTTGTCCTAAGGAGCATGCACCAGGTACACAACTAAGAGTAGACCAAGGGAACATACTCCACAAGGATGAGTAGTGCATGCCTTGTCTCTCTCAGACTCTCTTGTATGTCGCTGGAGGACTTGCGCTACAAGCGCAGTGCATACCCAGCCTAAATCTTCCGCTGATTAGACCAGGGGCATACACAGAACATAACAAACGCTCCCTTGCACCTGCGTCCATCTACGGCTAGATTCCTGTTGCGGCCATGGGCCCAGCGATGTTGGCCACCTGTGAAGTAGGCCGCCCGTTCAGCCCTTGTCTGCTGCGCTCACCATCCCGATGCCCCGTGCCCCTGCCATGTGCGGGTCACTGTCCAGCGGCTTCGTCAAGAAGTCCGCGAGCATCTGCTTGGTCGCGATGCACTGCAGATCCACGACTCCCTTGGCGACGAGGTCGCACGTGTAGTGATAGCGGATGTCGATGTGCTTGGTCCGCCTGGAGAGGGTGTCCTTGAACGCGATGTCCATCGCGCTCTAGTTGTCGACGTGGACGACCGTAGCTTCTTTTTGTGGTGCGTGCATCTCAGCGAGCAAGCTGTGTAGCCACTGCGTCTCCTTGCACACCTCAGACAGCGCCACGTACTCAGCTTCTGCGGTTGAGATTGAGACACAGTCTTGCTTGCGGCTAGCCCACGACACAGTGCCGCCGTTCACAAAGCACACAAAGCCCGAGGTGGACTCGCTATCATCCACGTTGCCTCCAAAGTCTGTGTCGGTGTAGCACTTGAGGCACAAAGGGTCTGTTCCTTGAAGGTCGCCGTACTGCAGCCCCATGTGCCGTGTCTTGTTGAGATAGCGCAAAATGCGCTTCACGGCCTGCCAGTGGAGTGGCCCAGGGTTGGCCACGAACCGTCTGACTAGCCCCACAGCAAAGGAGATGTCCGGCCGCGTGCCAACCATGGCATACATGATGCTACCCACCGCAGACTGGTATGGCACATCTTGCATTTTGCGGCACTCGGCTTCCGTGCTGGGGGAGTGGGCGGAGGTGAGATTGCATTTCGTGGGGAGAGGAGTACTGAGGGGTTTGGCGTCTTCCATGCCATAGCGCCGAAGCACCTCTGAGATGTACTTCGTCTGGTTGAGCTCGATGGTGCCTGCAGCTCGGTTGCGATGTATAGCAATGCCCAAGTAGTACTCGAGCTCGCCCATGTCCTTCATCTGAAACCGCCCATGCAGCTTCTCCTTGAGGGNTGCATTTCGCGGCGCTCGGCTTCCGTGCTGGGGGAGTGGGCGGAGGTGAGATTGCATTTCGTGGGGAGAGGAGTACTGAGGGGTTTGGCGTCTTCCATGCCATAGCGCCGAAGCACCTCTGAGATGTACTTCGTCTGGTTGAGCTCGATGGTGCCTGCAGCTCGGTTGCGATGTATAGCAATGCCCAAGTAGTACTCGAGCTCGCCCATGTCCTTCATCTGAAACCGTCCATGCAGCTTCTCCTTGAGGGCCTCGAGGGCCTCGAGGGCTTTCATGGAGGTGGAGGCCACAATCAGGTCATCCACGTACAGCGCTACCAGCAACAACCCCTGGTCATCCGCACACACATACACGCTGGGATCGTTGTGGCAGTGTGATGTTGGATCTGGAGGAGAGAGGGAGCCTTGGAGCAGCGAGCATGTGGGACTGGAAGGGCATCACTTGTGCTGAAGAATGGTTGTTGAATCACTCAAAATGATGGAGTACATATAGAGCTAGGGCTTGGGCAAGTCAGCCCTCTCACAAGCCATGTTGGATCTGGAGGAGAGAGGGAGCCTTGGAGCAGCGAGCATGTGTGATTGGGAAGGGCATCACTTGTGCTGAAGAATGGTTTTTGAATCACTCAAAATGATGGAGTACATATAGAGCTAGAGCTTGGGCAACTCAGCCCTCTCACAAGCCACACCACTTAGCCATGGAGGCGAAGGCTCACACACTAGAGTCCATAATCTCACACAAGGGAGGAAATCAGCCTAGCAATCAGGCTGACCACTCACACACGACCTAGAGGGCTAGAGAATGCTCTCATGGCTCACTCCTAATGGTCACATAACTCACAAACCCATGGAGAATCGCCATGTGTCCATGGCTAGCACACAAGGATCTCACCTCACCTAAAAAGTAAGGAGAGGTACCTTTATCCTAGTCAGCACACTCTGACAAGGCAATCCTAAGACCAAGGACCCTTTTGGATATTTTTCCCATCAGGTCTTGACCCTGGACCTCTTGCCTTTATCTTTTCTCAGGCTAAAGCATGGAGCCATCGCCCATGGTCACCCGGATATCGGCGGTCCATGACCCCCAAAACTTCGAAAATTCATATCTCCCTATCCGATTGTTGGATCGGCCTCAAACTTGGACCGTAGACGTTTCGCCACCTGATCTTTCCAATGGTGAAGTCGGATCGACGATCGGAGTAGGTATCTGGTACTTTTCTGGAACTTGCTCCTGAGGACCTGAAACTGAGCCGGATGGCTCCTATTCCAACAATCTCCTACTTTGCCGCAGTCAGAGTGGGCTGAGTCCACATGCCTTCATGCAGAACTACTGCTTCTCACGGGTCACTGGCTTGGTGCAGAAATCAGCGACCTGCTTGCAAGTTGGAGTAAACTCCAGCTTGATAGCACCCTCCTACACCATGTGCCTGATGAAATAATATGCGATATCAATGTGCTTGGTGCGTGCATGGTGCTCAGGATTCTTGGCGAGTGCGATTGTGCTCTGGTTGTCGACGCGCACAGGAACTGGAACTCCTGCACTCCCACTCATCTCTGCCATGAGACGCTGGAGCCAAACTGCTTCCTTGGCTCCAAAGCTGAGAGATACGTACTCAGCTTCTGTACTCGAGGTGGCCACGATTACCTGCCGCTTGCTGCACCAGCTGATGGCACCTCCATTCATGAGAAATACATGTCTAGAGATGGACTTGCGGGTCTCAGGATTTGAAGCCCAATCTGCATCTGTGTAGCCGATGATGATGTTGTCGTTGCCGTTGTAGGTGATGCCGACGTTGATAGATACAGTAAGGTAGCGGAAGATCCGCTTCACTGCCTTCTGGTACTCCACTCCGGGATTAGCCATGTGCTGGCTCACAGCGCTCATAGCCTGTGCGAGGTCCGACCTGGTTGCCACCATCAGGTACATGAGACTGCCGACGTTGCTCTGGTACTTTTGCCGCTCGGCTGCATCTGCTTCACCATTGAAACTCACGAGGTACTACCGTGTCTCCAGCGACGTGCCGATGGGTTTTGCCTCTGCCATGCCAAACCGCTACAAAACATCCTTGATATAGCGGCTCTGCTGCAGCGAGAGAGAGCGTGACTTGCGATCACGCGTGATCTGGATACGGAGGAAGTATGATGCCTCCCCGAGATCAGACATCTGGAAGCGCTCGTGCATGGCTTCCTTGAACTCTTGCAGTTCAGACCTGTTGTTGGAAAGGAGGAGCATGTTATCCACATAGACAATGATGATGAGGATCTCATGCTCATGCTGCCAGTGATACACGCTGTAGTCACACTTGCTGCGCTCAAACCCCATGCACTGCAACGCCGCATCCAACTTCTGGTTCCAAGCACACGACGCTTGCTTGAGGCCGTACAGCTATCCATGACGAATTCCTCCGGCTGCTCCATGTAGATCTCCTCCTCCAAGTCACCATTCAAGAATGCCGTCTTGACATCCATGTGGTGAACCTCGAAGTCCTCAGCTGGTGCGTAAGAGAGGAGCGTGCGTACAGAGGCTAACTTTGCAACAGGGGCAAACATTTCTGTGTAGTCGATGCCCTCCTGCTGCGAGTAGCCCTTGGCGACCAGCCTCGCCTTATACTTTTCCGGGTTACCATCTGCTCCCCGCTTCTTCTTGAACACCCACTTGCACTTGATCACCTTACGTCGAGGTGGACGCTGGGTCAGCTCCCACGTGCCGTTGTCCAACTGCCACTTTATCTCCTGCTGCACGGCTTGCGCCCAATCTGCTGCATCTGGTGCAGCCATGGCCTCCTTGTATGACGTTGGCTCATCTGAATCTGCTGTAACTGCAACGTTCATATGTTCTGGTTTCTGAAGCATCCAGAAATGGACGCGCTGACCAGGCTTGTAACGCACCCTAAGAGGGTACCTGCGACCTGGTACTGGAGCGTTAGCGGGCAGCTGGCGCGGTGCTGCTGGCACAACTGCTACTGCTGGTAGTGCTCCATCTCCCTCCTCTATTTCTGCCGATGAGGCTGTTGTATCTGCTGCATCAGACATGGGAGAGAAGAGTGATTCTCCCACTGTCACAGTAGAGGAAGGATCAGGAGAGACTGGGTTAGGAAGGATTTCTGCTCCCACTGTCTCGTCAGCTGTTGGTTTTGCTGCCTCTTCACACACAATGTTGGTGCCGATGACATTGCTCTCGTTGAAGACGACATCCCTAGAGATGATGACGTGGCCTGTATCCCTCTCGTAGAGGTGAGAGGCCTTGCTTGCCACGTCGTAGCCAATCATCAGCATCTGCGCACTCTTTGCATCCCATTTCTGCCGCTTCTCCTTGGGCATGTGCATGTGCGCCAGGCTGCCAAATACTCGAAGATGACCCACGCTCGGTTTCTTGCCGAACAATGCCTCGTACGGCGTCATCTGCTCCAGCGCCTTAGTTGGACTACGGTTCTTGATATAGACTGCAGTGCTCACAGCTTCAGCCCAGAAGTCATAGGTCAGTCGAGCCGCGTGCAGCATGGAGCACGCCGAGGCTACAACGGTACGGTTGGCGCACTCTACTACACCATTCTGCTGTGGTGAGTACGACGCGGTACGCTGCGCCTTGATGCCAGTTGCTGCGAGGATACCTGGAATTCCTTGCTCAGGTACTCTCCACCGCGATCGCTGCGCAGCGCCTTGATCTTCTTGCTAGTCTCGTTCTCCACCATGGCCTTGAACTCCTTGAACCTGTCAAAGCACTGGTCCTTGGAAGGAAGGAAGTACACAGCAGTGTAACGGCTGAAATCATCAATGAAGGTCAGGAAATACCTAGAGCCTCCAAAGCTCTGGGCTGCATCGGTCCGCACAAGTCCGTGTGGACCAGCTCCAACACCTCCTTTGCACACTCCCCTGCTCCAGAGAACGCCTCCCGGTGCTGCTTCCCCTCCAAACAGCCGATGCACAACTGCTGCTCAAAGTTAGAGATTGTAGGCAGGTCACGTACCATCTGCTTTGCTTGAGGCTGCTGCAAGGCGCGCATGCCGATGTGGCCGTAGCGCGCATGCCAGATCTCGCCATCTGTCGCCTGCACCACTGCTGCAAGGCTCTGCTCACGCGGGATCTTGGTCGCCCCCAGCAGGCGGTACACGTCGCCCTCCTTCACCAACTTGGCCAGCTCCTCTCCTGTTTCCTTGTCGAGGATGTAGCCATAATCATCGTCAAAAACAATGCGCAGTCCTGTGTTGGTGAGTGAGGACACTGAGAGAAGGTTGAACGCAACATCAGGTACATACAGCACGTCATGGAAAACTCCCACTTCAATGCCACGCGGGGTCTCCAACCACATCTCCACAATCCCAATCCCCTCAGCACACTCCACCTGATCGTCACCCAAAGCAATCGGACGGGGGGGGATGGAGAGCAGCTACGTGAACCACTCCTTGTGGTGCGTCAGACTCTTGGTACGCCCCGAGTCCTTGTACCACGCCAGATCCGCCTTTTCCTTCTGCGACATGTCAGACTTCGCCATGAAGAGACGGTCGCGTACCTCCTTGGCGACGTTCATGTTACCAAAATGGCGCACGCCTGTCTGGTTTTGCTGCTACTGCTGCTACTGGCATTGCTGTGACTGCTGTTGCTGTTGCTGTGGAGATTGTTGCTTTTGCTGCTGCTGCTGCTGCTCCTTCTGGTCCCTCTTGAACTTGAAGCACTCTTTCTTGTAGTGCCCCTCTTTCTGGCAATAGTGGCACTTGCCCTTCTTCTTGCCTATCTGCTGCCTGGACTGCTGCTGCTGCTGGTTGCGTGAGCCCATGGCCATGAAAGCTGCTTCACTGCTGCAGCTGCCGCCATTGCGCTTTGCTGCATTGCGACGCAGTTCCACCTGCACCAAGTGCGTGCGGATGAAATCCAGGTCGAGAGTCGGCTGGCACTCCAACGTCTCTCGCACCGTGTCGTAGCTGGTTGGGAGTCCCCTCAGCAAGAGGAGGATGAAGGGCGTCTCTTCCACAGGGTTGCCGGCCGCTCTCAACTGTTCGCCAGCTCCTTTGCCCTGTCGAGATACGCCTCTATCCCTTCTCCACCCTGCATTTTCAGAGCCATCATCTTTTCCTCCAAAAGCATGAGGAATGCAGGATCGTTGCTCTCATACTTCTTGCACAATGTGTCCCACCCCTCCTTTGCAGTAGCCTTGTCACTCACGTACTGAAGATGCGGGTTGGAGATAGTGTTGACAAGTAACCT
>SZWC01000300.1:309670-333653 GCA_023375785.1 Penium margaritaceum | reverse complement strand
TCAAGACCTGATGGGAGAAATATCCAAAAAGGTCCTTGGTCTTAGGATTGCCTTGTCAGAGTGTGCTGACTAGGATAAAGGTACCTCTCCTTACTTTTTAGGTGAGGTGAGATCCTTGTGTGCTAGCCATGGACACATGGCGATTCTCCATGGGTTTGTGGGTTATGTGACCACTAGGAGTGTGCCATGAGAGCATTCTCTAGCTCTCTAGGTCGTGTGTGAGTGGTCAGCCTGATTGCTAGGCTGATTTCCTCCCTTGTGTGAGATTATGGACTCTAGTGTGTGAGCCTTAGCCTCCATGGCTAAGTGGTGTGGCTTGTGAGAGGGCTGACTTGCCCAAGCTCTAGCACTATATGTACTCCATTATTTTGAGTGATTGAACAACCATTCTTCAGCACAAGTGATGCCCTTCCAATCACACATGCTCGCTGCTCCAAGGCTCCCTCTCTCCTCAAGTTCCAACACTTGCACTTGATCACCTTTCGTCCAGGTGGACGCTCAGTCAGCTCCCACGTACCGTTGTCGAGCTGCGACTGTGTCTCCTCCTGCACAGGTTGCGCCCTATCTGCTGCATCTGGTGCAGCCATGGCCTCCTTGTACGACGCCGGCTCATTAGAGTCTGCCGCAACTGCAACGTTCATCTGGTCTGGTTTTTGGAGCATCATGAAATGTCCACGATCACCAGGCTTGTAGCGCACCCTGAGAGGGTACCTCTGACCTGGTGCTGGAGCGTTAGCAGGCGGCTGGCGCGGTGCTGTTGGCACAACTGCTACTGCTGATGGTGGTGCATCTTCTCCCTCTGCTTGTGCCGATGAGGCTGTTGTATGTACTCCATCAGACATGGGAGAGTAGACTGGTTCTCCCACTGTCACAGTGGAGGAAGGATCAGGAGAGGCTGGGTCATGAAAGATATCTGCTCCCACTGCCTCGTCAGCTGCTACTTCTGCTGCCTCTTCACAGAAAATGTTAGTGCCGATGACGTTGCTCTCGTTGAAGACGAGATCCCTGGAGATCATGACGTGGCCTGTATCCCTCTCGTAGAGGCGATACACCTTGCTTGCCACGTCATAGCCAATCATAAGCATATGTGCGCTCTTCGCGTCCCACTTTTGCCGCTTCTCCTTTGGCACGTACATGTGCGCCAAGCTGCCAAACGTGCGGAGATGACCCACGCTCGGCTTCTTGCCGAACCACGCCTCGTAGGGCGTCATCTGCTCCAAGGCAACCCAAGAATCTAGGACCTTTTTGGATATTTCTCCCATTAGGTTTTGACCCTGGATCTCTTGCGTTTCTCTTTTCTCAGGCCAAGGAATGGAGCCATCGCCCATGGTCATACGGATATCGGCAGTCGATGACCCGGAAAACTTTGAAAATTCATATCTCCCGTTGGATCGGCCTGAAACTTGATCGTGGGTATTTTGCCACCTGATCTTTCCATTGGTGAAGTCAGATTGACGATCGAAGCAGGCATTTGTTCATTTCCTGGAACTTGCTCCTGTGGACCTGAAACTGAGCTGGATGGCTGCTTTCCCATCAATCTCCCATTTTGCTGCAGTCAGAGTGGGCTGAGTCCACATACCTTCATACAAAACTGCTCCTTCTCACTGGCTTGGTGCAGAAATCAGCGACTTGCATTCTCTTTGGAGTAAATTCCAGCTTGAAAGCACCTTCCTGTACCATATGCCTCATGAAGTGGTATGCAATATCAATGTGCTTGGTACGTGCATGGTGCTCCGGATTCTTGGTGAGTATGATTGCGCTCTGGTTGTCGACGTGCACAAGTACTGGAACTGCTGTACTCCCACTCATCCCCCCCATTAGACGCTGAAGCCAAACTGCTTCCTTGGCTCCAAAGCTGAGAGGGACGTACTCAGCTACACTGCTTGAGGTGGCCACGACAACCTGCCACATGTTGTACCAGCAGGAGTCTCTACCATTCATGAGAAACACATGTCTAGAGATGGACTTGCGGTCCTCAAGGTTTGAGACCCAATCTGCATCTGTATAGCCGAAGTTGATGGTTCCAGCAAGGTAGCGGAAGATCCACTCCGCTGCCTTGTGGTACTTTGGTCCGGGGTTCGCCATGTGCTGGCTCACAACGCTAACAGCCTGTGCGAGGTCCGCCCTGGTTGCAACCATCAGGTACATGAGGCTACCGATGGCGCTCTGGTACTTCTTCCGCTCAGTTGCATTTGCTTCTCCATTGAAGCTCACGAGGTACTGCCGCATCTCTAGCGGCGTGCTGATGGGTTTTGCCTCTTCCATGCCGAATCGCTGCAAGACATCCTTCATGTAGCGGCTCTGCTGTAGTGAGAGAGAGCGTGATTTGCGGTCACGCGTGATCTGGATACCGAGGAAGTATGATGCCATCCCGAGATCAGACATCTGGAAGCGCTCCTGCATGGCCTCCTTGAACTCCTACAGTACAAACATGCTGTTGGAAAGAAGGAGCATGTCATCCACATAGACGATGATGACGAGCACCTCATGACCATGCTGCCAGCGATAGACGCTGTAGTCACAGTCACTGCGCTCAAACCCTATGCATTGCAATGCCGCATCCAACTTCTGGTTCCAAGAACGCGACGCTTGCTTGAGGCCGTACAGCGACTTCTGTAGCTTGCAAACCAGGTGCTCTTGGCCATCCATGACAAACCCCTCCGGCTGCTCCATGTAAATCTCCCCCTCCAGGTCACCGTTAAGAAATGCCATCTTGACGTCCATGTGGTGGACCTCAAAGTCTTCTGCTGCTGCATAGGAAAGGAGTGTACGTATAGGGGCAAACTTTACAACAGGAGCAAACGTTTCTGTGTAGTCAATGCCCTCCTGCTGCGAGTAGCCCTTGGCGACCAGCCTCGCCTTGTACTTTTCGAGGTTGCCATCTGCTCCCCGCTTCTTCTTGAACACCCACTTGCACTTGATCACCTTACGTCCAGGTAGACGCTCAATCAGCTCCCATGTACCGTTGTCGAGCTGCGACTGTATCTCCTACTGCACAGCTTGCGCCCAATCTACTGCATCTTGTGCCGCCATGGCCTCCTTATACGACGTCGGCTCATCAGAGTCTGCTGCAACTGCGACGTTCATCTGGTCTGGTTCTTGGAGCATACAGAAATGTCCGCGTTCACCAAGCTTGTAGCGAACCGTGAGAGGGTACTCTCAACCAGGTGCTGGAGCGTTAGCAGGCGGCTGGCGCGGTGCTGCTGGCGCAAATGGTGCATCTTCTTCCTTTGCTTCTGCTGATGAGGCCGCTATATCTACTGCATCACACATGGGAGAATATACTGGTTCTCCCACTATCAAAGTGGAGGTAGGATCAGGAGAGACTGGGTTAGGAAAGATATCTATTCCCACTGTCTCGTGAGCTGCTGCTTCTGCTGCCTCTTCATAGACAATATTGGTGCCGATGACGTTGCTCTCATTGAAGACGACATCCCTGGAGATAATGACGTGGCCTACATCCCTCTCGTAGAGGCGATACGCCTTGCTTGCCACGTCGTAGCCAATCATAAACATCTGGGCACTCTGCGCATCCCACTTTTGCCGCTTCTCCTTTGGGACGTGCATATGCGACAAGCTGCCAAATGCGCAAAGATGACCCACGCTTGGTGTCTTGCCGAAACACGCCTTGTACGGCATCATCTCCTCCAGGCCATTGGACTGCGGTTCTCGATATACACCACAGTGCTCAGTGCTTCGGCCTAAAAATTGTACATGAGCCAAGCCGCGTGCAACATGGAGCGCGCCGACTCAACGATGGTGCGGTTGGCGCGTTCTGCTACGCCGTTCGGCTGCGGCGACTATGGTGCGGTGCGCTGCGCCTTGATGCCTGCTGCTGCGAGGTAGTCTTGAAACTCCTTGCTCAGGTACTCTCCACCGCGGTCGCTCCGCAACACCTTGATTTTCTTGCCAGTCTGGTTCTCTACCATGGCTTTGAACTCCTTGAACCTGTCAAAGCGCTGGTCCTTGGAGGAAAGGAAGTATATAGCAGTGTAACAGCTGAAATCATCAATGAAGGTGAGAAAATACCTAGAGCCTCCAAAGCTCTGGGTCTGCATCGGGCCACACAAGTCTGTGTGGACCAGCTCCAGTACCTCCTTCGCGCGCTCTCCTGCTCCAGAGAACGCCTCGGGATGTTGCTTCTCCTCCAAACATCCGATGCACAACTGCTGCTCGTAGTTAGAGATGGTGGGCAAGTCACGCACCATCTGCTTTGTTTGAAGTTACTGTAAGGCGCGCATGCCGATGTGGCCAGAGCGCGCATGCCAGATGTTGCCATCGGTGGCCTGCACCATTGCTGCAAGGCTCTGCTCACGCAGGATCTTGGTCGCCCCCAGCAGGCGGTACATATCGCCTTCTTTCACCGACCTGGCCAATTCCTCTCCTGTTTCCTTGTCAAGGATGTAGCCATAATCATCGTCAAAGACGACGCGCAGTCCTGTATTGGTGAGAGAGGACACTGAGAGAAGGTTGAACGCAGTCTCAAGCACATACAGCATGCCATGGAACACTCCCACTTCAATGCCACGTGGGGTCTCCAACCACATATCCACAATTTCAATCCCCTCAGCATATACCAGCCGATCATCACCCAAAGCAATCGAACGGGGGGGAATGGAGAGCAGTTCCGTGAACCACTCTTTGTGGTGCGTCAGACTCTTGGTACATCCCGAGTCCTTGCACCACGCCAGATCCGCCTTTTCCTTTTGCGACATGTCAGACTTCGCCATGAAGAGGCGATCGCGCACTTCCTTGGCGACGTTCATGTTGCCAAAATTGCGCATGCCAGTCTGGTTCTGCTGCTGTTGCTGCTGCTGCTGACATTGCTGTGACTGCTGCTGCTATTGCTGTGGAGATTGCTGCTTTTGCTGCTGCTGCTGTTGCTCCTTATGGTCCCTCTTGAACTTGAAGCACTCTTTCTTGTATAGTCCCTCTTTCTGGCAATAGTGGCACTTGCCCTTCTTCTTGCCTCTCTGCTACACATACTGCTGCTACTGCTGGTTGCGTGAGCCCATGGCCATGAAAGCTGCTTCACTGCTGCTGCTGCGCCCATTGCGCTTTGCTGCATTGCGACGCAGTTCTACCTGCACCAGGTACGTGCAGATGAATTCGAGGTCGAGAGTCGTCTGGCACTCCAACGTCTCTCGCACCGTATGATAGCTTGTTGGGAGTCCCCTGAGCAAGAGGACGACGAAGCGTGTGTCTTCGACAGGGTTTCCGGCCGCTTTCAGCTGATTCGCCAGCTCCTTTGCCCTGTCCAAGTACGCCTCTATCTCTTCGCCACCCTGCATTTTCAACGCCATCATCTTCTCCAAGAGCATTAGGAATGCAGGATCCTTGCTCTCATTCTTCTTGCACAATGTGTCCCACCCCTCTTTTGCAGTAGCCTTGTCACTCACGTACTAAAGATGCGGGTTGGAGATGGTGTTGACAAGCAGCTTGTAGGCCTACCTGTCCTTCTTCTTCCACTCCTCATATGCCGCTGCTGCAGTTGTAGATGAACTTGCATCTGCTGTACCTTTCTGCGGCGTCTTCCTCGCCACCACCTCTGGTGCGGTGATGCCTTTTGCCTGTGGAGGTGGAGCGCGCTCGTCGCCGCTCACCACCTCCCACAAGCCCCTCTCCTCCAAAAGGAGGCGGGTACGGATCTTCCAAAACGTAAAGTTTGCACGTCCTTCCAGCCTCTCCAAGGGCTGGGCTGCTGTTACAACGCCTGCTACTGCCATTTTGAGCCTTGGTGATGCTCAGCGCTGCCCTTGAGTGGCAACGCTACCCCTGCTTCTGCTGCTGCTTCAGCCAGAAATATGTCTGACAGAAAAAGGACTGTCTAGGCCAGCAGACTGGGAATTAGGAAAAACGAAGCCCACCACTGGAAAATTCAGCTCAAAACCTTTCAGATCGATCCATAAAACAGGGTCATCAATAGGGGAGTTTCAGAGATATGCCCTTTTGAAAACAGGGTATGTTTCTGCTCCTACTCCAGCTCATACCAGCCAGCTTGTAAACGGCGTTCCTCCCAAACGTACCAATGGAATGCAAATATTTTGGCATCAATGGAAAGCTTAGGAAAAATACTTCAATTTGTATTTGCTTCTTTTTAAATTTGTCAAAGAAACAAGAGAGTTATGGTCATCACAAGGTGACAGTCTTACTCAGAGCGAAGAGTGCGGTCCTGGCCGACATCCTTTTGAACATAACTCTCAATGTGAATATGGATCTTCGCGATCTTGGGGTCGTTGGAAAGCTTGTCCTTGAACGTGAAGATCCAGTGGTGGATCGTCAAATGAAATGAAGGTTTCAACTCAACCCGTCACTCTCAAAGTGACGGCCTGTACTGGCTGAAAGTGGTAGAACTTGGCTCTGATACCAAATGTTGCATCTGGAGGAGAGAGGGAGCCTTGGAGCAGCGAGCATGTGAGACTGGAAGGGCATCACTTGTGCTAAAGAATGCTTGTTGAATCACTCAAAATGATGGAGTACATATAGAGTTAGAGCTTGGGCAAGTCAGCCCTCTCACAAGCCACACTACTTAGCCATGGAGGCTAAGGCTCACACACTAGAGTCCATAATCTCACATAAGAGAGGAAATGAGCCTAGCAATCAGGCTGACCACTCACACACGACCTAGAGAGCTAGAAAATGCTCTCATGGTACACTCCTAGTGGTCACATAACCCACAATCCCATGGAGAATCGCCATGTGTCCATGGCTAGTACACAAGGATCTCACCTCACCTAAAAAGTAAGGAGAGGTACCTTTTTCCTAGTCAGCACACTCTGACAAGGCAACCCAAGATTCTAGGACCTTTTTGGATATTTCTCCCATCAGGTCTTGACTCTGAACCTCTTGCCTTTTTCTTTTCTCAGGCCAAGGCATGGAGCCATCGCCCATGGTCATACGAATATCGGTGGTCGATGACCCTGAAAACTTCAAAAATTCATGTCTCCCAATCCGACCGTTGGATCGGCCTGAAACATGGACCGTAGACATTTTGCCACCTGATCTTTAAATTGATAAAGTCAGATTGCCAATCGGAATAGGCATCTGTTGGTTTCCCGGAACTTGCTCCTATGGACCTGAAACTGAGCCGCATGGCTCATTTCCCAACAAGCTGTGATCCTTGTGTGCTAGCCATGGACACATGGTGATTCTCCATGGGACTGTGGATTATGTCACCACAAGGAGTATGCCCTGAGTGCATTTTCTTGCTCTCTAGGTTATGTGTGAGTAGTCAGCCTGATTGCTAGGCTGATTTCCTATCTTATGTGAGATTATGGACTCTAGTGTATGAGCCTTTGCCTCCATGGCTATGTGTTGGGGCTTGTGAAAGGGCTGACTTGCCCAAGCCATAGCTCTTTATGTACTCCATCATTTTGAGTGATTTAACAACCATTCTTCAGCATAAGTGATGCCCTTCTAGTTCGACATGTTTGCTGCTCCAAGGTTCCCTCACTCTTCCAATTCCAACAATTATCTTTTTTCTTACGTGATTATGGACTCTAGAATGTGAGCGTTAGCTTCCATGGCTAAGTGGTGTTACTTGAAATAGGGCTGACTTGTCTTTGCTCTATTTCAAAATATACTCCATTTTGAGTGATTCCATAACCGTTCTTCAGCACAAATGATGCCTTTTTTGTTCACATTATATACTCATTGTCCATGGCTGACTTCAAAACAGGCACATGCAGGACTAGGCATGCACTGCTACGTTGGAGTTATTGGGAAAAGAGCCATCAGGCTCAGTTTCAGGTCCATAGGAGCAAGTTCCAGGAAATTACCAGATGCTTACTCCAAGCGTCAATCGAACTTCTCGATTGGAAACATCAGGCAGCAACATATCTACGGTCCAAATTTCAGGCAGATCCAATGGTCGGATTGGGAGATGTGAATTTTCAAAGTATCCTTGGTCATTGACTGCCGATATCTGGGTGACCATTGGCGATGGTTCTATGTCTTAACTTGAGAAAAGAAAAAGGCAAGAGGTCGAGGGTCAAGACATGATGGGAGAAATATCCAAAAAGGTCCTAGATTCTTGGGTTGCCTTGTCAGAGTGTGCTGACTAGGAAAAGGTTATCTCTTCTTACCTTTTAGGTATGATGAGATCCTTGTGTACTAGTCATGGACAAATGGCGACCCACCATCCCATGGAGAATTGCCATGTATTCATGGATAGCACAGAAGGATCTCACCTCACCTAAAAAGTAAGGAGAGGTACCCTTTTCCTAGTCCGCATACTCTGATAAGGCAACCCAAGAATCTAGGACACTTTTGGATGTTTCTCCCATCAGGTCTTGATCCTAGAGCTCTTGCCTTTTTTTTTCTCAGGCTAATGCATGGAGCTATCACCCATGGTCATCCGGATATCGGCAATCGCTGATACCGGAAACTTCGAAAACTCATATATCTCAATGCAACTGTTGGATCGGCCTCAAACCTGGACCGTAGATACTTTGCAACCTAATCTTTCCAATGGTGAAGTTAAATTGACGATCGGAGCATGCATCTAGTAGTTTTCTGGAACTTGCTCCTGTGAACTTAAAACTCAGCTCGAAAGCTCCTTTTCTAACAATCTCCCACTTTGCCGTAGTTTGAGTGGGCTGAGTCCACATGCCTTCATGTAGAATTGGTGCTTCCCACGGGTCACTGACTTGGTGAAGAAATCAGCGACCTGCTTGCTGGTTGGAGTAAACTCCAGCTTGATAGCACCCTCCTACACCATGTGCCTGACGAAGTGATATGCAATATCAATGTGCTTGGTGCGTACATGGTGCTTAGAATTCTTGGGGAGTGCGATTCTGCTCTAGTTGTTGACGCGCATAGGAACATGAACTGATACGCTTCCACTCATCTCCGCCATGAGACGCTAAAGCGAAACTGCCTCCTTGACTTTAAAGCTGACAGAGACGTATTTAGGTTCCATGCTTGAGGTTACCACGACCACTTGTCGCTTGGTGCACCAGCTGATGGGCCCACCATTCATGATGAACACATGTCCAGAGATGGACTTGCGGTCCTCGGGGTTTGAAGTCCAATCTGTGTCTGTATGGCCGATGATGTTGTTATTATTGCTGTTGTAGGTGATGCCGATGTTGATGGTTCCAGTAAGATAGCGGAAGATCCGCTTCAATGCCTTCTGGTACTCAGGTCCGTGGTTTGCCATGTGCTAGCTCACAGCGCTCACTGCGTGTGCAAAGTCTGGCCAGATTGCTACCATCAAGTAGATGAGACTGCCGACAGCGCTCTAGTACTTCTGCCGCGAAGCTGCATCCGGTTCTCCATTGAAGCTCACGAGGTACTGTCGCGTCTCCACCTGCGTGCCGGTGGATTTGACCTCTGCCATGCCGAACCGCTACAAAACATCCTTGATATAGCGGCTCTGCTAAAGTGAGAGAGAGCGTGATTTGCGATGACGCGTGATGTGGATACGATGAGTATGATGCCTCCCCAGGATCGGACTTCTGGAAGCAATTTTGCATGGCTTCTTGGAACTCCTGCAATGCAGACATGCTATTGGAAAGGAGGAGCATGTCATCCACATAGACGAGGATGATGAACTCCTCATGACCATGCTGCCAGCGATACACGCTGTGATTACAATCATTATGAAAAAATCCCATGCACTACAGCGCCGCATCCAATTTCTGGTTCTAAACACGCGACGCTTCCTTCAGGCCGTACAGCGACTTCTGTAGCTTGCAAACCAGGTACTCCTGGCCATCCATGACGAATGCCTCTGAGTGCTCTATGTAGATTTCCTCCTCCACGTCACCATTCAACAATGCCGTCTTGACACCCATGTGGTGAATCTCGAAGTCCTAAGTTCTACATAAGAAAGGAGCGTACACACAGAGGCAAACTTTGCAACAGGAGCAAAGGTTTCCGTGTAGTCCATGCCTTCCTTCTGCAAATAGCCCCTGGCGACCTGCTTCGCCTTGTATTTTTTGAGGTTGCCATATGCGCCTCTTTTTCTTGAACACCTTCTTGGATTTGATTACCTTACATCAAGTTGGACGCTCAGTTTGCTCCCACGTATCGTTGTGGAGCTGCGACTGTTTCTCTTGCTGCATAGCTTGCGCCCAATCTGTTGCATGAGCTGCAGCTATGGTCTCTTTGTACGATGTCGGCTCATCAGAGTTGCTGCAACAGCAATGTTCATCTGGTTTGGTTTTTGGAGCATTTTGAAATGCCCGCGCTCACCTGGCTTGTAGCGCACCATGTGAGGGTACCTTCGACCTGGTATTGCAGCGTTAACAGGCGGTTGGCGCGGTGCTACTGGCACAACTTCTCATACCGATGGTGGTGAATCTTCTTCCTTTGCTTCTGCCGATGAGGCCGTTGTATCTACTACATCAGACATGGGAGAATAGAGTGGTTCTCCCTTTGTCAGAGTAGAGGAAGGTTCAGGATAGGCGGGGCCATGGAGAATGTTTGCTCCCACTTCTTCATTACTTGCTGGATCTGCTGCCTCTTCGCAGATGATGTTGGTGCCGTTGATGCTACTTTTGTTGAGAACGACATCCCTGGAGATTATGATGTGGCCAATATCCCTCTTGTAGAGACGATACGCCTTGTTCACCACGTTATAGCTGATCATCAGCATCTGTGCGCTCTTCGCGTCCCACAATTCCATGGAGAATCGCCATGTCTCCATAGCTAGCACACAAGGATCTCACCTCACTAAAAACGTAAGGAAAGGTACCCTTTTCCTAGTCAGTACACTTTGACAAGGCAGCCCAAGAATCTAGCACCTTTTTGGATGTTTATTCCATCAGGTCTTGACCTTGGACCTCTTGCATTTTTCTTTTCTCAGGCTAAGGCATGGAGCCATCGTCCATGGTCACCCAGATATCGACGGTTATTGAGCCCGGAAGTTTTCAAAATTCATATCTCCCAATCCGACCGTTCGATCGGCCTCAAACTTGGAGCGTAGAGATGTTGCCACCTGATCTTTCCAATGATGAAGTCAGATTGATGATCGCAACACGCATCTGGTAGTTTCTGGGAACTTAATCCTGTGGACCTGAAACTGAGACAGATGGCTCCTTTTGCAACAGTCGGAATGTAGCAAAGTGCAATGGTGGCAGCGGCAGCAACAATAGTGAAGCAGCTTTCATGGCCATGGGCTCACGTAACCAGCAGTAGTAGCAATCCGGGCAGCAGAGAGGCAAGGAGAAGGGTAAATGCCAGTACTGCCAGAAAGAGGAGCATCACAAGAAAGAATTCTTCAACTTCAAGAAGGACCAGAAATAGCAGCAAGAGCAAAAGCAGCAATCTCCACAGCAATACTAGCACCAGTCACAGTAACGTCATCAGTTGCAGTGATAGTAGCGGGAGAACCAGACCGGCGTACGCCATTTTTGCAACATTAACGTGGCCAACAAGGTGCGCGACCACCTTTTCATGGCAAAATCTAACATGTCCTCGAAGGAAAAGGCGGATCTGGCGTGGTATAAGGACTCAGGGTATACCAAGAATCTAACACACCACAAGGAGTGATTTACGCAGCTGCTCTTCATTCCCCCCGATTGCTTTGGCTGATGATCGGGTGGTGTATGTTTAGGAGATTGGGATTGTGGAGATGTGGTTGGACACCCCGCGTGGCATTGAAGTGGGAGTGTTCCATGGTGTACTGTTTGTGCCTGATGCTTCGTTCAACCTTCTCTAAGTGTCCTCTTACCAACACAGGACTGCGAGTCGTCTTTGATGACGACTAAGGGCACATCCTCGACAAGGAAACCGGAGAGGAGTTGGCCAGGTCAGTGATAGAAGGCCACATAAACCGCCTGTTGGGGGCGACCAAGATCCCACGTGAGCAGAGTCTTGTAGCAGTGGTACAGGTAACAGATTGCAAAATCTGGCATACGCACTATGGCCATATCGGCATGCGCGTTTTGCAATAACTTCAGAAAAAACAAATGGTGCGTGACTTATCCACCATCTCTAACTTGGAGCAGCAGTTGTGTATCGGCTATTTTGAGGGGAAGCAACATCGTGAGGCATTCTCTGGAGCAAGAGAGCCCGCAAAGGAGGTGCTAGAGTTGGTCCACATAGATTTGTATGGCCCGATGCAGACCCAGAGCTTTGGACGCTCTAGGTATTTTCTCACCTTCATTGATGATTTCAGCCATTACACTGCTATGTACTTATTTTCCTCCAAGGACCAGGGCTTTGACAGGTTCAAGGAGTTCAAGGCCAAGGTGGAGAACCAGATGCACAAGAAAATCAAGGCGCTGCGCCGCGACCGCATTGGAGAGTACTTGACCAAGGAGTTCCTGGACTACCTCATAGTAGCAGGCATCAAGGCGCACCGCACCACGCCATACTTGCCATAGCAGAACGACATAGCCGAACACGCCAACCGCACCCTCGTTGAGTCGGTGCACTCCATGCTGCACGCGGCTGGATTCACGTATGACTTATGGGCCAAAGCACTGAGCTCTGCGGTGTACATCAAGAATTGCAGTCCAACCAAGGCCCTAAACCAGATGATGCCGTACGAAGCAGGGTTCGGCAAAAAGTTGAGCGTGGGTCATCTTCGCGCATTTGGCAGCTTGGCGCACATGCACCTGTCGAAGGAGAAGCAGTAGAAATGGGACGAAAAGAGCGCACAAATGCTGATGATCGGCTATGACGTGGCAAGCAAGGCATATCGTCCCTGCAAGAGAGATACAGGCCACGTCATCATCTCCAAGGATGTTGTTTTCAACGAAAGCAATGTCATCGGCACTATCATCTGTGAAGAGGCTACAGAACCAACAACTGATGAAGCACTGGGAGAAAACATTCTCCTTGATCCCTCCTCTCTTGATCCTTTCTCTACTGTGACAGTGAGAGAACCAGTCTGTTTTCCCATATTTGATGTAGCACATACAGCGGCATCATCAGCAAAAGCAGAGAAAGAACATGCACCATCATCAGCAAGAGCAGTTGTGCTAGCAGCACTCCGCCAGCCGCCTACTAACGACCTAGGACAAGGTCAAAGGTACCCTTTCAGGGTGCGCTACAAGGCTGGTGAGCGCGGGCATTTGGAGATGCTCCAAAACTCAAACCAGATAAATATCGTAGTTGCCGCAAACCCAGATGAGCCGACATCGTACAAGGAGGCCATGGCTGCACCAGATGCAGCAGATTGGGCACAAACTGTGTAGTAGGAGATAGATTTGTAGCTTGACAACGGTATGTGCGAGCTTATTAAATATCCACCAAGATGCAAGGTAATAAAGTGCAAGTGGGTGTTCAAGAAGAAGAGGGGCGCAGATGGCAACCTCGGAAAGTACAAGGCGAGGCTGGTCGCCAAGGGCTCCTCGCAGCAGGAAGGCATCGACTACAAGGAAACCTTTGATCTTGTTGCAAAGTTTGCGTTTGTGCGCACGCTCTTTTCTTATGCAGTAGCTGAGGACTTCGAGATTCACCACATGGATGTCTAGACGGCATTCTTGAACGGTGACTTGGAGGAGGAAATCTACATGGAGCAGCCGGAGGGATTCGTCATGGATGACCACGAGCACTTGGTTTGCAAGCTGCAAAAGTCGCTATACCGCCTTACGCAAGCGTCGCGTGCTTAGAACCAGAAATTGTTGACCTGATTTGCTTCTTGTCCATGGCTGATATTTGGACAGGTACAGGACGGACTAGGCATGCACTGCTCCTTTTGAGTAAGTCCCCTAAGTCTGGTCTAGATAGACAAGGCATGCACTGCTCCTTTAGAGCAAGTCGCGTTGGTCTAATCTGGATAGCTTAGTCAGTAAATACTACCTAGGACAACTCCTTGAGGCTTAGACGTTCCAATGTTGATCTCTCGAGCGCGAGGTCACTGGGTCAAATCCCAGCCCAGTGACTAATTTTCTTTCGTCCAAAAGGGGGACAGGAAGGTTCTAAGAGATATCTTAGAACATTCTAAGGTCCTTTCTGGTGGTTGGCGCCACTTGGTGGTCATAGGGAGCGCCATGTAGGCAGGGGGATGACGCAATCCAGATTACCCCCAAAGTGACTCATCCAAGGAGCCACTACGCGCCTAGGCTAGAAGCTGGCTGTACGACAATAAGAACTTGTGAGTTTCCTGTCATTGAGTACATTTCTTACCTTTGAGACTCCTCACAGAAGCATAGGTTGGTCTAAGCCTCAGGAGTTTGCTCGCGCAAAAGTGACCAGGTGCTAAGGACAAAGTTCAAGGAAGTAATTCTAATGAGCTGCTTAGTGTGGAACCTTGACTGTGAGGGTGATATCATCTCTTGGTTGCAATACCAAGAACGGTCGGCGGGAACCATTGTCTTAGAATCCGCTTTCTAGAGTTATGGGCCCACACTGACAAGTTGTAAGGCACGCTTCTGCGGACTCTCTCGCCATCTGTGTCTTGTAGCACGCATGAGCTCCATCAGCTCCATCTATTCCATCTGCTCCATCAACTCCAACGGCGGGTGCTAGCACTTAGTGAACAAGGGCCAAGGATAAGCTCTGCACTTGGGGGTACGACCCTTGGGCCCTAACCAGGATAAGCTCTGCCCTTGGAGGCACGACCTTGGGTTCGCTAGCGTGCGTTCTTCTCTATTTGCAGGTGATCAACAGCTAAGGGGTAAGGGAGGAATGTGCAACTTCTAAACCGGTAGCAGACAAAAGCCTACATCAGCCTACATCGGCCTCAGCAAAGCACAGAAACAGAGAAGCAGAGAAGTAGTATGACAAGACCTGTCACGCTCACTCTCGAGCAGGTCAATGGTGGGATGTCAAAGTTCACAAGGTTTGGTTTTCCCTTCTGGAGATGGCAATTTGAGATTGTCATGAGGGTGAGTGGCTACTTGAAGATGTTCCTTGGAGAAGAGGTTGAACCTCCAAAAACAGATCCTGGATATGAAGCGTGGAGTGTCAAAAATGACATGTCGCTTACGATTCTTGTGACATCAGTGCATGAGTCACAGCATGTCCACCTCCAAGGTATCACACATGCATCAAAGGCTTATGAGAAGCTTGCACGTGTATACCAATCAACGGCTCTCGCAAATCGCCTATTCATCCTTTAAAAGCTGATTTTGTTGGATCTAGAGGAGAGAAGGAGCCTTGGAGCAGCGAGCATGTGGGACTGGAAAGGTATCACTTGTGCTGAAGAATGGTTGTTGATTCACTCAAAATGATGGAATACATATAGAACTAGAGCTTGGGCAAGTCAGCCCTCTCACAAGCAATACCACTTAGCCATGGAGGCTAAGGCTTTCACACTAGAGTCCATAATCTCACACAAGGGAGGAAATCAGCCTAGCAATCGGGCTGACCAGTCACACACGACCTAGAGGGCTAGAAAATGCTCTCATGGAACTCTCCTAGTGGTCACATAACCCACAATCCCATGGAGAATCGCCATGTGTCCATGGCTAGCACACAAGGATCTCACCTCACCTAAAAAGTAAGGAGAGGTACCGTTTTCCTAGTCAGCACACTCTTTCAAAGCAAACCACGAATCTAGGACCTTTTTGGATATTTCTTCCATGAAGTCTTGACCTTGGACCTCTTGCCTTTTTCTTTTCTTAGGCTAAGGCATGGAGCCATCGCCCATGGTCATCCAGATATCAGCGGTCTATGACCCCACTAACTTTGAAAATTCATACCTCCCAATCCGACTATTGGATCGGCCTCAAATTCGGACCGTAGATTTTTTGTCACCTGATATTTCCAATGGTGAAGTTGGATTCACAATCGGTGCTAGCATTTGGTACTTTCCTTGAACTTGCTCCTGTGGACCTGAAACTGAGCCGTCTAGCTCCTTTCCCAATAATCTCCCACTTTGCTAGAGTCAGAGTTGGTTGAGTCCACATGCCTTCATGCAGAACTGCTACTTCTCACGGGCCCGTAACTTGGTAAGAAAATCAGCGACGTGCTTGCTGGTTGGAGTCAACTCCTGCTTCATAGCACCATCCTACACCATATGCCTGATGAAGTGATATGCGATGTCAATGTGATTTGTGCGTGTATGATGCTCAGGATTCTTGGCGAGTGGGATTGCGCTCTGGTTGTTGACGCGCACAAGAACTGGAACTACTGTACTCCCACTCATCTCCGCCATGAGACGCTGAAGCCAAACTGCTTCCTTGGCTCCAAAACTAGGAGAGACATACTCAGCTTCCGTGCTTGAGGTGGCCACGACCACCTACTGCTTGCTGTACCAGCTGATGGTCCTACCTTTCATGAGGAATACATGTCCAGAGATAGACTTGCGGTCCTCAGGAATTGAAGCCCAATCTGTGTCTGTGTAGCCGATGATGTTGTTTTCGTTGCCGTTGTAGGTGATGCCGATGTTGATGATTCCACCAAGGTAGCGAAAGATCCGCTTCACTGCCTTTTGGCGCTCAGGTCTAGGATTGGCCATGTGCTGGCTCACAACGCTAAGAGCTTGTGCGAGGTCTGGCCTAGTTGCAACCATCAAGGAGAGGTACCTTTTTCCTAGTCAGCACACTCTGACAAGGCAACCCAAGAATCAAGGACCTTTTTGGATATTTCTCCCATCAGGTCTTGACCCTGGACCTCTTGCCTTTTTCTTTTCTCAGGCTAAGGCATGGAGCCATCACCCATGGTCACCCGGATATCGGCGATCGATGACCCCGAAAACTTTGAAAATTCATATCTCCCAATCCGACCGTTGGATCGGCCTCAAACTTGGACTATACACATTTTTCCACCTGATCTTTTAATTGGTGGAGTTGGGTCGACGATCGGAGTAGACATCTGGTGGTTTCCTTGAACATGCTCTTGTGGACCTCAAAACGGAGCCGGATGGCTCCTTTCCCAACAAGGAGGCGGCTGGTGCGTTACTACTGGCACAACTGCTCCTGCTGATGGTGGTGTATCATCTTCCTCTACTTCTGCTGATGAGGCCGCAATATCTGCTGCATCAGACATGGGAGAATAGACTGTTTCTCCCACTGTCACAGTGGAGGAAGGATCAGGAGAGACTATATCAGGAAGGATATCTGCTCCCACTACCTCGTCAGGTGCTGCTTCTGCTGCCTCTTCACAGACAATGTTGGTGCCATCGACGTTGCTCTTGTTCAAGACGACGTCCCTGGAGATCATGACGTGGCCTGTATCCTTCTCGTAGAGGCGATACGCCTTGCTTGCCACGCCGTAGCCGATCATCAGCATCTACGCGCTCTTTGCGTCCCACTTTTGCCGTTTCTCCTTTGGGACGTGCATGTGCGTCAAGCTGCCAAACGCGCAAAGATGACCCACACTCGACTTGTTGTCGAACCACGCATCGTACGATGTCATCTGCTCTAGGGCCTTGGTTGGACTGCGATTCCTGAGGTACACCGCAGTGCTCACTGCTTCGGCCGAAAAGTCCCAGGTCAACTTAGCCGCGTGCGGCATGGAATGCGCCGACTCAATGATGGTGCGGTTGGCGCGTTCTGCTACGCCATTCTGCTGGGGCGAGTATAGCGTGGTGCGTTGCACTTTGATGCCTGCTGCTACGAGGTAATCCTAAAACTCCTTGCTCAGATAATCTCTACCGCGGTCGTTGCGTAACGCCTTGATTTTCTTGCTTGTCTGGTTCTCCATCATGGCCTTGAACTCCTTGAACCTGTCAAAACACATATGCTTTGTTTGAAGTTGTTGCATGGTGTGCATGCCGATGTGACCGTAGCGCGCATGCCAGATTTTGCCATCTATGGCCTCCACCACAGATGGTACATGTCGCCTTCTCTGCTCGCGCGGGATCTTGGTCGCCCTCAACAGGCGATACAAGTCGCTTTCTTTCACCGACCTGGCAAACTCCTCTCCTGTTTTTTTTGTCGAGGATGTAGCCATAGTTGTCGTCAAAGACGACTCGCAGTCCTGTGTTGGTGAGAGAGGACAATAAGAGAAGATTGAACGCAGCATTAGGTACGTACAGCACGCCATGGAACACTCCCACTTCAATGCCACGCAGGGTCTCCAACCACATCTCCACAATCCCAATCCCCTCAGCATACACCACCCAATCATCACCCAAAGCAATCGGACAAGGGGGAATAAAGAGCAGCTGCGTAAACCACTCGTTGTGGTACGTTAGACTCTTGGTACACCCTGAGTCCTTGTACAGCGCCATATTTGCCTTTCCTTTTTGCGACATGTCAGACTTCGTCATGAAGAGGCGGTCGTGCACCTCTTTGCTGACGTTCATATTGCCAAAATGGCACACGCCGGTCTGGTTCTGGTAATGCTACTGTTGCTGACGTTGCTGTGACTGCTGCTGCTGTTGCTGTGGAGGTTGCTGCTTTTGCTGCTGCTGCTACTGCTCCTTCTGGTCCCTCTTGAACTTGAAGCACTCTTTCTTCTAGTGCCCCTCTTTCTTGCAATAGTGGCATTTGCCCTTCTTCTTGCCTCTCTGCTACCTGGACTGCTGCTGGTGTTGGTTTGCGTGAGCCCATGGCCATGAAAGATGCTTCACTGTTGCTACTGCCGCCATTGTGCTTTGCTGCATTGCGACATAGTTCTACCTGCACCAGGTACGTACAGATGAAGTCTAGGTCGAGAGTCGGCTGGCACTCCAACGTCTCTCGCACTGTGTCATAGCTCGTTGGGAGTCCCCTCAGCAAGAGGAGGACGAAGCGCGTCTTCCACAGGGTTGCCGGCTGCTTTCCGATGCTTCTCGAGCTCCTTTGCCCTGTCCAAGTACACCTCTATCCCTTCGCCACACTACATTTTCAATGCCATCATCTTCTCCTCCAAAAGCATGAGAGTTATGCTCAAAACGAGGTCGGCCAGGGCTACACTCTTCTCTATGAGTAAGACTGTCGCCTTGTGATGACCATAACTCTCTCGTTTCTTTGTCAAATTTAAAAAGTGGCACATGCGAACTTAAGTATTTTTCCTAAGCTTTCCATTGGTGCAAAAATGTTTGCAATCCATCGATTCATTTGGGAGAAACGCCGTTTACAAGCTGGCTTGTCTGAGTTGGAGTAGGAGTAGAAGCATACCCTGTTTTCAAGAGGGCATATCTTTTAAAATCCCCTGTTGATGACCCTGTTTTATGAGTCGATCTGAAAGGGTTTGAGCTCAAAATGGCAGCAGCTGACGTTGTAACAGCAGTCCAGCCTTTGGAGAGGCTGGAGGGATGCGCCAACTTCAAGTTTTGGAAGATCTGTACCCGCCTCCTTTTGGAGGAGAGGGGCTTGTGGGAGATGGTGAACGGCGACGAGCCGGCTCCAGTTCCACAAGCAAAAGGCATCACCGCAGTGCAGGTGGTGGCGGGGAAGACGCCGCAAAAGGGTGCAGCTGATGCGGGTTCTTCTGCTGCTGTACCAGCGGCGTATGAGGAGAGGAAAAAGAAGGACAGGCAGGCCTACAGGTTGCTTGTCAACACTATCTCCAACCCGCATCTTCAGTACGTGAGTGACAAGGCTACTGCAAAGGAGGGGTGGGACACGTTGTGCAAGAAGCATGAGAGCAATGATCCTGCATTCCTCATGCTTTTGGAGGAAAAGATGATGGCGCTGAAAATGCAGGGTGGAGAAAGGATGGAGGCGTATTTGGACAGGGCAAAGGAGCAGGCGAAGCAGTTGAGAGCAGCCGGCAACCCTGTGGAAGAGACGCGCTTCATCCTCCTCTTGCTAACGGGACTCCCAACCAGCTACGACACGGTGCGAGAGACGTTGGAGTTCCAGCCGACTCTCGACCTCGACTTCATCTGCACGCACTTGGTGCAGGTGGAACTGCGTCGCAATGCAGCAAAGCGCAATGGCGGCAGCAGCAGTAGTGAAGCAGNGACAGGGCAAAGGAGCAGGCGAAGCAGTTGAGAGCAGCCGGCAACCCTGTGGAAGAGACGCGCTTCATCCTCCTCTTGCTAACGGGACTCCCAACCAGCTACGACACGGTGCGAGAGACGTTGGAGTTCCAGCCGACTCTCGACCTCGACTTCATCTGCACGCACTTGGTGCAGGTGGAACTGCGTCGCAATGCAGCAAAGCGCAATGGCGGCAGCAGCAGTAGTGAAGCAGCTTTCATGCCCATGGGCTCACGCAACCAGCAGCAGCAGAAGTCCGGGCAGCAGAGAGGCAAGAAGAAGGGCAAGTGCCACTATTGCCAGAAAGAATGGCACTACAAGAAAGAGTGCTTCAAGTTCAAGAGGGACCAGAAGGAGCAGTAGCAGCAGTAGCAGCAGCAAAAGCAGCAATCTCCACAGCAACAGCAGCAGCGGTCACAGCAACGCCAACAGCAGCAGCAGTAGAACCAGACTGTCGTGCGCCACTTTGGTAACATGAACGTCGCCAAAGAGGTGCGCGACCGTCTCTTCATGACGAAGTCTGACATATCGCAGAAGGAAAAGGCGGATCTGGCGTGGTACAAGGACTCGGGGTGTACAAAGAGTCTGACGCACCACAAGGAGTGGTTCACGCAGCTGCTCTCCATCCCCCCCCCCATCCGATTGCTTTGGGTGATGATCGGGTGGTGTATGCTGAGGGGATTGGGATTGTGGAGATGTGGTTGGAGACCCCGCGTGGCATTGAAGTGGGAGTTTTCTATGGTGTCCTGTATGTACCTGATGTTGCGTTCAACCTTCTCTCAGTGTCCTCTCTCACCAACACAGGACTGCGCGTTGTTTTTGACGATGATTATGGCTACATCCTCGACAAGGAAACAGGAAAGGAGTTGGCCAAGTCGGTGAAGGAGGGCGACATGTACCGCCTGCTGGGACGACCAAGATCCCGCATGAGCAGAGTCTTGCAGCAGTGGTGCAGGCGATAGATGGCGAGATCTGGCATGCGCGCTACGGCCACATCGGCATGCGCGCCTTGCAGCAGCTTCAAGCAAAGTAGATGGTGCGTGACCTGCCTACAATCTCTAACTTTGAGCAGCAATTGTGCATCGGCTGTTTGGAGGGGAAGCAGCACCAGGAGGCGTTCTCTGGAGCAGGGGAGCGTGCGAAGGAGGTGTTGGACCTGGTCCACACGGTCTTCTATGGACTGATGCAGACCCAGAGCTTAGGAGGCTATAGGTATTTCCTGACCTTCATTGATGACTTCAGCCGTTACACTGCTGTGTACTTCCTTCCTTCCAAGGACCAGTGCTTTGACAGGTTCAAGGAGTTCAAGGTCATGGTGGAAAACCAGACTGGCAAGAAGATCAAGGCGCTGCGCAGCGATCGCGGTGGAGAGTACCTGAGCAAGGAGTTCCAGGACTACCTCGCAACAGCTGGCATCAAGGTGTAGCGTACCGCGCCGTACTCACCGTAGCAGAATGGTGCAGCAGAACGCGCCAACCGTACCATTGTGGAGTCGGCGCGCTCCATCCTACACGCGGCTCGGCTGACCTACGACTTCTGGGCTGAAGCCGTGAGCACTGCAGTCTACATCAAGAACCGTAGTCCAACTAAAGCACTGGAGCAGATGACGCCGTACGAGGCATGGTTCGGCAAGAAACTGAGCGTGGGTCATCTTCGAGCATTTGGCAGCCTGGCGCACATGCACGTGTCCAAGGAGAAGCGGCAGAAATGGGACGCAAAGAGTGTGCAGATGCTGATGATTGGCTACGACGTCGCAAGCAAGGCCTCTCGCCTCTACGAGAGGGATACAGGTCTCATCATCATCTCCAGGGATGTCGTCATCAACAAGAGCAACGTCATCGGCACCAACATTGTGTGTGAAGAGGCAGCAGAACCAGCAGCTGACGAGACAGTGGGAGCATAAATCCTTCCTGACCCAGTCTCTCCTGATCCTTCCTCTACTGTGACAGTGGGAGAATCACTCTACTCTCCCATGTCTGATGCAGCAGATACAACAGCCTCATCGGCAGAAACAGAGGAGGGAGATGGAGCACTACTAGAAGTAGCAGTTGTGCCAGCAGCACCGCGCCAGCCACCCGCTAATGCTCCAGCACCAGGTCACAAGTACCCTCTTAGGGTGCGTTACAAGCCTGGTGAGCGCGGCCATTTCTGGATGCTGCAGAAACCAGAACAGATCAACGTTGCAGTTGCAGCAGATTCAAATGAGCCAACGTCATACAAGGAGGCCATGGTTACACCGGATGCAGTAGATTGGACGCAAGCCGTGCAGTAAGAGATACAGTCGTAGCTGGACAATGGTACATGGGAGCTGACTGAGCGTCCACTTGGACGTAAGGTGATCAAGTGCAAGTGGGTGTTCAAGAAGAAGTGGGGAGCAGATGGTAACCTAAAAAGGACAAGGCGAGGCTGGTCGCCAAGGGCTACTCGCAGCAGGAGGGCATCGACTACACAGAAACCTTTGTCCCTGTTGCAAAGTTTGCCTCTGTACGCACGCTCCTCTCTTACGCAGTAGCTGAGGACTTCGAGGTTCACCACATGGATATCAAGACGGTATTCTTGAATGGTGACTTGGAGGAGGAGATCTACATGGAGGAGCCGGAGGGGTTCGTCATGGATGGCCAAGAGCACCTGGTTTGTAAGCTGCAGAAGTCGCTGTACGGCCTCAAGCAAGCGTCGCGTGCTTGGAACAAGAAGTTGGATGCGGCATTGCAGTGCATGGGGTTTGAGCGCAGCGAGTGTGACTATAGCGTGTATCGCTGGCAGCATGAGCATGAGATCCTCATCATCATTGTCTATGTGGATGACATACTCCTCCTTTCCAACAGCATGTCTGCACTATAGGAGTTCAAGGAAGCCATGCAGGAGCGCTTCCAGATGTCTGATCTCGGGGAGGCATCATACTTCCTCGGTATCCAGATCACGCGTGATCGCAAGTCACGTTCTCTCTCGCTATAGCAGAGCCGCTACATCAAGGATGTTTTGCAGCGGTTTGGCATGGCAGAGGCAAAACCCATCGGCACGCCGCTGGAGACGCGGCAGTACCTCGTGAGTTTCAATGGAGAAGCAGATGCAGCCGAGCGGCAAAAGTACCAGAGCGCCGTCGGCAGTCTCATGTACCTGATGGTGGCAACCAGGCCGGACCTCGCACAGGCTGTGAGCGATGTGAGCTAGCACATGGCTAATCCCGGACTCGAGCACCAGAAGGCAGTGAAGCGGATCTTCCGCTTCCTTGCTGGAACCATCAACGTCGGCATCACCTACAACGGCAACGACAACATCAACATCGGCTACACAGATGCACATTGGGCTTCAAATCCTGAGACCCGCAAGTCCATCTCTGGACATGTATTTCTCATGAATGGAGGTGCCATCAGCTGGTACAGCAAGCGGCAGGTGGTCGTGGCCACCTGGAGAACAGAATCTGAGTACGTATCTCTCAGCTTTGGAGCCAAGGAAGCAGTTTGGCTCCACCGTCTCATGGCAGAGATGAGTGGGAGTGCAGCAGTTCCAGTTCTTGTGCGCGTCGACAATTAGAGCGTAATCGCACTCGCCAAGAATCCTGAGCACCATGCACGCACCAAGCGCATTGATATCGCATATCATTTCATCAGGCACATGGTGCAGGAGGATGCTATCAAGCTGGAGTTTACTCCAACCAGCAAGCAGCAAGCAGTAACCGTGAGAAGCAGCAGTTCTGCATGAAGGCATGTGGACTCAGCCCACTCTGACTGCGGCAAAGTGGGAGATTGTTGGGATAGGATCCATCCGGCTCAGTTTCAAGTCCACAGGAGCAAGTTCCTGGAAAGTACCAGATGCCTGCTCTGATCGTCGATCCAACTTCTTCATTGGAAAGATCAGGTGGCGAAATGTCTACGGTCCAAGGTTGAGGCCGATCCAACGGTCAGATTGGGAGATATGAATTTTCGAAGTTTCAGGGGTCATGGACCGCCGATATCCAGGTGACCATGGGCGATGGCTGCATGCTTTAGCCTGAGAAAAGAAAAAGGCAAGAGGTCCAGGGTCAAGACCTGATGGGAAAAATATCCAAAAGGTCCTTGGTCTTAGGATTGCCTTGTCAGAGTGTACTGACTAGGATAAAGGTACCTCTCCTTACTTTTTAGGTGAGGTGAGATCCTTGTGTGCTAGCCATGGACACATGGCGATTCTCCATGGGATTGTGGGTTATGTGACCACTAGGAGTGTGCCATGAGAGCATTCTCTAGCTCTCTAGGT
>SZWC01000300.1:287285-309541 GCA_023375785.1 Penium margaritaceum | reverse complement strand
CCGCCGATATCCGGGTGACCATGGGCGATGGCTCCATGCCTTAGCCTGAGAAAAGAAAAAGGCAAGAGGTCCAGGGTCAAGACCTGATGGGAAAAATATCCAAAAGGTCCTTGGTCTTAGGATTGCCTTGTCAGAGTGTACTGACTAGGATAAAGGTACCTCTCCTTACTTTTTAGGTGAGGTGAGATCCTTGTGTGCTAGCCATGGACACATGGCGATTCTCCATGGGTTTTTGGGTTATGTGACCATTCGGAGTGTACCATGAGAGCATTCTCTAGCTCTCTAGGTTGTGTGTGAGTGGTCAGCCTGATTGCTAGGCTGATTTCCTCTCTTGTGTGAGATTATGGACTCTAGTGTGTGAGCCTTAGCCTCCATGGCTAAGTGGTGTGTCTTGTGAGAGGGCTGACTTGCCCAAGCTCTAGCTCTATATGTACTCCATCATTTTGAGTGATTCAATAACCATTCTTCAGCACAATTGATGCCCTTCCAATCACACATGCTCGCTGCTCCAAGGCTCCCTCTCTCCTCCAGATCCAACAACCCGGATATCGATGGTCTATGACCCCGAAACCTTCCAAAATTCAAATCTCCTAATCTGACTGTTGGATCAGCTTCAAACTTGGACCGTAGACAATTTGCCACCTAATCTATCTAATGGTGAAGTCGGATTGACGATCATAGCTGGCATCCGGAACTTTCCTTGAACTTGCTCCTGTGGACCTGAATCTAAGCCGGATGGCTCTTTTTCCAACATTTTGGCAATAGTGGTACTTGCCCTTCTCTTGCATCTCTGTTACCCAGACTGCTGCTGCTGCTAGTTGCGTGAGCCCATGGCCATGAAAGCTGCTTCACTTGTGCTGCTGCCACCATTGCGCTTTGCTGCATTGCGACGTAGTTGCACCTATACCAGGTGCGTGTAGATGAAGTCCAGAATGAGAGTCGACTGGCACTCCAACGTCTCTCGCACCGTATCATAGCTCGTTGGGAGTCCCCTGAGCAAGAGGAGGAAGAAGCGCGTGTCTTCCACAGGGTTGCGGACCGCTTTCACTTGCTTCGCACGCTCTTTTGCCCTGTCCAAGTATTCCTCCATCCCTTCGCCACCTTGCATTTTCAATGCCATCATCTTCTCCTCCAAAAGCATGAGGAATGGACGTTTGTGCCCTCATACTTCTTGCACAATGTGTCCCATCCCTCTATTGCAGTAGCCTTGTCACTCATGTACTGAAGATGCGAGTTGGAGATGGTGTTGACAAGCAGCCGGTAAGCCTACGTGTCCTTCTTCTTCCACTCTTCAAATGCCGCCGCTGCAGTTCTAGATGAACTTACATATACTGCACCCTTTTGCGGTGTCTTCCCCACCATCTCCTCCGTTGTGGTGATGCCTTTTGCCTATGGATGTAGAGCACGCTCGTCACCGCTCACCACCTCCCACAAGCCCCTCACCTCCAAAAGGAGGCGGGTACGGATCTTCCAAAACGTGAAGATCCGCTTCACTGCCTTCTGGTGCTCAGGTCCGGGGTTTGCCATGTACTGGCTCACAGCGCTAACAGCATGTGCGAGGTCCGGCCTGGTTGCCACCATCAGGTACATGAGGCTGCCGACGGCGCTCTTGTACTTCTGCCGCTCAGCTGCATTTGCTTCTCCATTGAAGCTCACGAGGTACTGCCGCGTCTCCAGCGGCATTCCGATGGGTTTTGCCTGTGCCATGCCAAACCGCTGCAAAACATCCTTGATGTAGCGACTCTGCTGCAGCGAAAGAGAGCGTGACTTGTGGTCATGGGTGATTTGGATACCGAGGAAGTATGATGCCTCCCCGAGATCAGACATCTGGAAGCGCTCCTGCATGGCTTCCTTGAACTCCTGTAGTGTAGACATGCTGTTGGAAAGGAGTGTTGGTAAAGGAGACATCCGGCTCAATGTCAGGTCCAAAGGAGCAAGTTCCAGGAAAGTACCAGATGCCTTCTCCAATCGTCAATCACACTTCTTCATTGGAAAGATCAGGTGGCAAAATGTCTACGGTCCAAGTTTGAGGCCGATCCAACGGTCGGATTGGGAGAGATGAATTTTTGTAGTTTTCGGGGTCATAGACCGCCGATATCCGGGTGACCATGGGCGATGGCTCCATGCCTTGGCCTGAGAAAAGAAAAAGGCAAGAGGTCCAGGGTCAAGACCTGATGGGAGAAATATCCAAAAAGGTCCTTGGTCTTAGGATTGCCTTGCCAGAGTATGCTGACTAGGATAAAGNAAATGTCTACGGTCCAAGTTTGAGGCCGATCCAACGGTCGGATTGGGAGAGATGAATTTTTGTAGTTTTCGGGGTCATAGACCGCCGATATCCGGGTGACCATGGGCGATGGCTCCATGCCTTGGCCTGAGAAAAGAAAAAGGCAAGAGGTCCAGGGTCAAGACCTGATGGGAGAAATATCCAAAAAGGTCCTTGGTCTTAGGATTGCCTTGCCAGAGTATGCTGACTAGGATAAAGGTACCTCTCCTTACTTTTTAGGTGAGGTGAGATCCTTGTGTGCTAGCCATGGACACATGGCGATTCTCCATGAGATTGTGGGTTATGTGACATCTAGGAGTGTGCCATGAGAGCATTTTCTAGCTCTCTAGGTCGTGTGTGAGTGGTCAGCCTGATTGCTCGGCTGATTTCCTCCCTTGTATGAGATTACGGACTCTAGTGTGTGAGCCTTAGCCTCCATGGCTAAGTGGTGTGGCTTGTGAGAGGGCTAACTTGCCCAAGCCCTAGCTCTATATGTACTCCATCATTTTGAGTGATTAAACAACCATTCTTCAGCACAAGTGATGCCCTTCTAGTTCCACATGCTCGCTGCTCCAAGGCTCCCTCTCTCCTCTAGATCCAACATTTGGTATCAGAGCCAAGTTCTACCACTTTCAGCCAACACAGGCCGTCACTTTGAGAGTGACGGATTGGGAAGAAACCTTCACCAAATTTGACAATCGACCACAAGATCTTGAAGTTTAACAAACAAGCTTTTTAACGAGCCCATGATCGCGAACATCCAACACTTGGATTGAGAGTTATGCTCAAAACGAGGTCGGCCAGGGCTGCACTCTTCTCTCTAAGTAAGACTGTCGCCTTGTGATGATCATAACTCTCTCGTTTCTTTGTCAAGTTTAAAAAGTAGCACATAAGAATTGAAGTATGTTTCTTAAGCTTTCCATTGCTGTAAACATATTTGCATTCCATCTGTACGTTTGGGAGAAACGCCGTTTACAAGCTAGCTGGCGTGAGCTGGAGTAGGAGCAGAAGCATACCCTGTTTTCAAAAGGGCATATCTCTAAAAATCCCTAGTTGATGACCCTGTTTTATGGGTTGATCTGAAAGGTTTTGAGGTGAATTGTTCAGTGGTAGGCTCAGGTTTTCAAAATTCCCAGTCTGCTGGCCTCTACAGTCCATTTTCTGTCAGACAGATTTCTGGCTAAAGCAGCAGCAGAAGCAGGGGTAGCGTCGCCTTTCAAGGGCAGCGCTGAGCATCATCCGTTGGAAAAGGAGCCATCCGGCTCAGTTTCAGGTCCACAGGAGCAAGTTCCAGGAAAGTACCAGATGCCTGCTCCGATCGTCGATCCGACTTTTCCATTGGAAAGATCAGGTGGCAAAATGTCTACGGTCCAAGTTTGAGGCCGATCCAACGGTCGGAGTGGGAGATATGAATTTTCAAAGTTTCGAGAGTCATGGACCGTCGATGTCTGGGTCGGCATGGGTGATGGCTCCATGCCTTAGCCTGAGAAAAGATGAAGACACCTGATGGGAGAAATATCCAAAAAGGTCCTTGATCTTAGGATTGCCTTGTCAAAGTGTGCTGACTAGGACAAAGGTACCTCTCCTTACGTTTTAGGTGAGGTGACATCCTTGTGTACTAGCCATGGACACATGGCGATTCTCCATGGGTTTGTGGGTTATGTGACCACTAGGAGTGTACCATGAGAGCATTCTCTAGCTCTCTAGGTCGTGTGTGAGTGGTCAGCCTGATTGCTAGGATGATTTCCTCCCTTGTGTGAGATTATGGACTCTAGTGTGTGAGCCTTAGCCTCCATGGCTAAGTGGTGTGGCTTGTGAGAGGGCCGACTTGCCCAAGCTCTAGCTCTATATGTACTCCATCATTTTGAGTGATTGAACAACCATTCTTCAGCACAAGTGATACCCTTCCAATCACACATGCTCACTGCTCCAAGGCTCCTTCTCTCCTCCAGATCCAATATTTGGTATCAGAGCCAAGTTCTGCCAGCTTCAGCCAGCACAGGCCGTCACTTTGAGAGTGACAAGGCTACTGCAAAGGAGGGGTGGGACACGTTGTGCAAGAAGTATGAGAGCAAGGATCCTGCATTCCTCATGCTTTTGGAGGAAAAGATGATGGCGCTGAAAATGCAGGGTGGTGAAGGGATGGAGGCGTATCTGGACAGGGCAAAGGAGCTGGTGAAGCAGTTGAGAGCGGCCGGCAACCCTGTGGAAGAGACGCGCTTCATCCTCCTCTTGCTGAGGGGACTCCCAACCAGCTACGACACGGTGCGAGAGACGTTGGAGTGCCAGCCGACTCTCGACCTCGACTTCATCTGCACGCACTTGGTGTAGGTGGAATTACGTCGGAATGTAGCAAAGCGCAATGGCGGCAGCAGCAGCAGTGAAGCAGCTTTCATGGCCATGGGCTCACGCAACCAGCAGCAGCAGCAGTCCGGGCAGCAGAGAGGCAAGAAGAAGGGCAAGTGCCACTATTGCCAGAAAGAGGGGCACCACAAGAAAGAGTACTTCAAGTTCAAGAGGGACCGGAAGGAGCAACAGCAGCAGCAGCAAAAGCAGCAATCTCCACAGCAACAGCAGTAGCAGTCACAACAACGCGAGCAGCAGCAACAGCAGCAGAACCAGACTAGCGTGCGCCATTTTGGCAACATGAACGTTGCCAAGGAGGTGCGCGACCGCCTGTTCATGGCGAAGTCTGACATGTCGCAGAAGGAAAAGGTGCATCTGGCGTGGTACAAGGACTCGGGGTATACCAAGACTCTGACGCACCACAAGGAGTGGTTCACGTAGCTGCTCTCCATTCCCCCCCGTCCGATTGCTTTGGGTGATGATCGGGTGGTGTATGCTGAGGGGATTGGGATTGTGGAGATGTGGGTCGAGACCCCGCGTGGCATTGAAGTAGGAGTGTTCCATGGCGTGCTGTATGTGCCTGATGCTGCGTTCAACCTTCTCTCAGTGTCCTCTCTCACCAACACAGGTTTGCGCGTCGTTTTTGACGATGATTATGGCTACATCCTCGACAAGGAAACAGAAGAGGAGTTGACCAAGTCGGTGAAGGAGGGCGACATGTACAGCCTGCTGGGGGCGACAAAGATCCCACGTGAGCAGATTCTTGCAGCAGTGGTGCAGGCGACAGATGGCAAGATCTGGATGCGCGCTACAGCCACATCGACATGCGCGCCTTGCAGCAGCTTCAAGCAAAGCAGATGGTACGTGACCTGCCTACCATCTCTAACTTTGAGCAGCAGTTATGCATCGGTTGTTTGGAGGAGAAGCAACACCGCGAGGCGTTCTCTGGAGCAGGGGAGCTTGCGAAAGAGGTGTTGGAGCTGGTCCACACGGACTTGTGCGGACCGATGCAGACCTAGAACTTTGGAGGCTCTAGGTAGTTTCTCACCTTCATTGATGATTTCAGCCGTTACACTGCTGTGTACTTCCTTTCCTCCAAGGACCAGTGCTTTGACAGGTTCAAGGAGTTCAAGGCCATGGTGGAGAACCAGACGGGCAAGAAGATCAAGGCGCTGGGCAGCGATCGCGGTGGAGAATACCTAAGCAAGGAGTTCCAGGACTACCTCGCAGCACCTGGCATAAAGGCGAAGCGTACCGCGCCGTACTCGCCACAGCAGAACGGGGTAGCAGAACACGCAACCCGTACCATTGTGGAGTCGGCGCGCTCCATGCTGCACGCGGCCCGGCTGACCTACGACTTGTGGGCTGAAGCCGTGTTCACTGCTGTCTACATCAAGAACCGCAGTCCAACCAAGGTCCTGGAGCAGATGACGCCGTACGAGGCGTGGTTTGGCAAGAAGCCAAGCGTGGGTCATCTTCGAACGTTTGGCAGCTTGGCGCACATGCATCTGCCGAAGGAGAAGCGGCAAAAGTGGGACGCGAAGAGCGCGCAGATGCTGATGATTGGCTACGACTTGGCAAGCAAGGCTTACCGCCTCTATGAGAAGGATATAGGCCACGTCATCATCTTTAGGGATATCGTCTTCAACGAGAGCAACGTCATCGGCACCAACATTGTGTGTGAAGAGGCAGCAAAACCAGCAACTGACGAGATAGTGGGAGCAGAAATCCTTCCTGACCCAGTCCCTCCCGATCCTTCCTCTACTGTGATAGTGGGAGAATCACTCTACTCTCCCATGTCTGATGCAGCAGATACAACAGCCTCATCGGCAGAAACAGATGAGGGAGATGGAGTACTACCACCAGCAGCAGTTGTGCCAGCAGCACCGCGCCAGCCGCCCGCTAACGCTCCAGCACCAGGTCGCAGGTACCCTCTTAGGGAGCGTTACAAGCCTGATGAGCGCGGCCATTTCTGGATGTTGAAGAAACCAGAACAGCTGAACATTGCAGTTGCAGCAAATTCAGATGAGCCAACGTCATACAAGGAGGCCATGGCTGCACCGAATGCAGCAGATTGGGCGCAAGCCGTGCAGCAAGAGATACAGTCGCAGTTGGACAACGACACATGGGAGCTGACTGAGCGTCCACCTGGACGTAAGGTGATCAAGTGCAAGTGGGTGTTCAAGAAGAAGCGGGGAGCAAATGGTAATCTGGAAAAGTACAAGGCGAGGCTGGTCGCCAAGGGCTACTCGCAGTAGGAGGGCATCGACTACACAGAAACTTTTGCCCCTATTGCAAAGTTTGCCGTTGTGCGCACGCTCCTCTCTTATGCAACAGGTGAGGACTTTGAGGTTCACCACATGGATGTCAAGACGGCATTCTTGAATGGTGATTTGGAGGAGGAGATCTACATGGAGCAGCCGGACGGGTTCGTCATCGATGGCCAGGAGCACCTGGTTTGCAAGCTGCAGAAGTCGCTGTACGGCCTCAAGGAAGCGTCGCGTGCTTGGAACCAGAAGTTGGATGCGGCGTTGCAGTGCATGGGGTTTGAGCGCAGCGAGTGTGACTACAGCGTGTATCGCTGGCAGCATGAGCATGAGATCCTCATCATCATTGTCTATGTGGATGACATGCTCCTCCTTTCCAACAGCATGTCTGCACTGCAGGAGTTCAAGGAAGCCATGCAGGAGCGCTTCCAGATGTCTGATCTTGGGTAGGCATCATACTTCCTCGGTATCCAGATCACGCGTGACCGCAAGTCACGCTCTCTCTCGCTGTAGCAGAGCCGCTACATCAAGGATGTTTTGCAGCGGTTTGGCATGGTAGAGGCAAAACCCATCGGCACACCGCTGGAGACGCGGCAGTACCTCGTGAGCTTTAATGGAGAAGCAAATACAGCTGAGCGGCAGAAGCACCAGAGCGCCGTCGGCAGCCTCATGTACCTGATGGTGGGAACCAGGCCGGACCTCGCACAGGCTGTTAGCGCTGTGAGCCAGCACATGGCACAGCCCGGACCTCAGCACCAGAAGGCAGTGAAGCGGATCTTCCGCTACCTTGCTGGAACCATCAACATCGGCATCATCTACAACGGCAATGACAACAGCATCATCGGCTACACAGACGTTGATAGGGCTTCAAACCCTGAGGACCGCAAGTCCATCTCTGGACATGTGTTCCTCATGAATGGTGGGGCCATCAGCTGGTGCAGCAAGCGGCAGGAAGTCGTGGCCATCTCGAGTACAGAAGCTGAGTACGTATCTCTCAGCTTTGGAGCCAAGGAAGCAATTTGGCTCCAGCGTCTCATGGCAGAGATGAGTGGGAGTGCAGCAGTTCCAGTTCCTGTGCGCGTCGACAACCAGAGCGCAATCGTACTCGCCAAGAATCCTGAGCACCATGCATGTACCAAGCACATTGACATCGCATATCACTTCATCAGGCACTTGGTGCAGGAGGGTGCTATCAAGCTGGAGTTTACTCCAACGAGCAAACAGGTCGCTTATTTGTGCACCAAGCCACTGACTCGTGAGAAGCAGCAGCTCTACATGAAGGCATGTGGACTCAGCCCACTTCGACTGCGGCAAAGTGGGAGATTGTTGGAAAAGGAGCCATCCGGCTCAGTTTTAGGTCCACAGGAGCAAGTTCCAGGAAAGTACTAGATGCCTATTTCGATCGTCAATCCGACTTCACCATTAGAAAGATCATGTGGCAAAATGTCTACAGTCCAAGTTTGAGGCCGATCCAACAGTCGGATTGGAAGATATGAATTTTCAAAGTTTCAGGGGTCATGGACTGTCGATGTCTGGGTCGGCATGGGTGATGGCTCCATGCCTTAGCGTGAGAAAAGAAAAAGGCAAGAGGTCCAGGGTCAAGACCTGATGGGAGAAATATCCAAAAAGGTCCTTAGGATTGCCTTGTCAGAGTGTGCTGACTAGGATAAAGGTACCTCTCCTTACTTTTTAGGTGAGGTGAGATCCTTGTGTGCTAGCCATGGACACATGGCAATTCTCCATGGGTTTGTGGGTTATGTGACCACTAGGAGTGTGCCATGAGAGCATTCTCTAGCTGTCTAGGTCGTGTATGAGTGGTCAGCCTGATTGCTCGGCTGATTTCCTCCCTTGTGTGAGATTATGGACTCTAGTGTGTGAGCCTTAGCCTCCATGGCTAAGTGGTCCTTTTGTGAGAGGGCTGACTTGCCCAAGCTCTAGCTCTATATGTACTCCATCATTTTGAGTGATTGAACAACCATTCTTCAACAAAAGTGATACCTTTCCAATCACATATGCTCGCTGCTCCAAGGCTCCCTCTCTCCTCCAGATCCAACATCACCAAGGCTCAAAATGGCAGCAGCAGGCGTGGTAACAGCAGCCCAGCCCTTGGAGAGGCTGGAAGGACGCGCCAACTTCACGTTTTGGAAGATCCGTACCCGCCTCCTTTTGGAGGAGAGGGGCTTGTGGGAGGTGGTGAGCGGCGACGAACGCGCTCCGCCTCCACACGTAAAAGGCAGCACCGCAGCAATGGTGGTGGCGGGGAAGACGCCGGAGAAAGGTGCAGCAGATGCAAGTTCATCTACAATTGCAGCAGCAAAATATGAGGAGTGGAAGAAGAAGGACAGGCAGGCCTACAGGCTGTTTGTCAACACCATCTCCAACCCGCATCTTTAGTACGTGAGTGACAAGGCTACTGCAAAAGAGGGGTCGGACACGTTGTGCAAGAAGTATGAGAGCAAGGATCCTGCATTCCTCATGCTTTTGGAGGAGAAGATGATGGCGTTGAAAATGCAGGGTGGCGAAGGGATGGAGGCGTACTTGGACAGGGCAAAGGAGCTGGCAAAGCAGCTGAAAGCGGCAAGCAACCCTGTGGAAGAGACGCGCTTCATCCTCCTCTTGCTGAGGGGACTCCCAACCAGCTACGACACGGTGCGAGAGACGCTGGAGTGCCAGCCAACTCTTGACCTCGACTTCATCTGCATACACCTGGTGCAGGTCGAATTGCGTTGCAATGGAGCAAAACGCAATGGCGGTGGCAGTAGTGAAGCAGCTTTTGTGGCCAGCAGCTCACGCAACCAGCAGCAGCAGCAGCAGTCTAGACATCAGAAAGGCAGAAAGAAAGGCAAATGCCACTACTGCCAGAAAGAGGGACACTACAAAAAGGAGTGTTTCATGCTCAAAAGGGACCAAAAGGAGCAGCAGCAGCAGCAGCAGCAGCAGCAAAAGCAGCAATCTCCACAGCAACAGCAGCAGCAGTCACAGCAACGTCAACAGCAGCAGCAGCAGCAGAACCAGACTTGCGTGCGCCATTTTGGCAATATGAACGTTGCCAAGGAGGTGCGCGACCGCCTCTTCATGGCGAAATCTGACATATCGCAGAAGGAAAAGGCGGATCTGGCGTGGTACTCAAGGTGTACCAAGAGTCTGACGCACCACAAGGAGTGGTTCACGCAGCTGCTCTCCATTCCTCCCTTTCCGATTGCTTTGGGTGATGATCGGTTGGTGTATGCTGAGGGGATTGGGATTGTGGAGATGTTGTTGGAGACCCCGCGTGGCATTGAAGTGGGAGTGTTCCATGGCGTGCTGTATGTGCCTGATGCTGCGTTCAACCTTCTCTTAGTGTCCTCTCTCCCTAACACAGGACTGCGCGTCGTTTTTTACGATGATTATGGCTACATCCTCGACAAGGAAACAGGAGAGGAGTTGGCCAAGTCGGTGAAGGAGGGCGAAATGTACCGCCTGCTGGCTGCCATGAAGATCCCGCGTGAGCAGAGTCTTGCAGCAGTAGTGCAGGCGAGAGATGGCGAGATCTGGCATGCGCGCTACGGCCACATTGGCATGCGCGCCTTGCAGCAGCTTCAAGCAAAGCAAATGGTACGTGACCTCCCTACCATCTCCAATTTTGAGCAGCAGTTATGCATCGGCTGTTTGGAGGGGAAGCAGCACCGCGAGGCGTTCTCTGGAGCAGGGGAGCGTGTGAAAGAGGTGTTGGAGCTGGTCGACACGGACTTGTGCGAACCGATGCAGATCCAGAGCTTTGGAGACTCTAGGTATTTCCTGACCTTCATTGATGATTTCAGCCGTTACACTGCTTTGTACTTCCTTCCTTCCAAGGACCAGTGTTTTGACAGGTTCAAGGAGTTCAAGGCCATGGTCGAGAACCAGACTGGCAAGAAGATCAAGGCGTTGCGCAGCGACCGCGGTGGAGAGTACCTGAGCAAGGAATTCCAGGAATACCTCGCAGCAGCTGGTATCAAGGCGCAGCGTACCGCGCCGTACTCGCCGTAGCAGAACGATGTAGCAGAACGCGCCAATCGTACCATTGTGGAGTCGGCGCGCTCCATGCTACACGCGGCTCGGCTGACCTAAGACTTCTTGGCTGAAGCCGTGAGCACTGCGGTCTACATCAAGAACCGCAAGAAACCAAACGTGGGTCATCTCCGAGCATTTGGGAGCCTGGCGCACATGCACGTGCCCAAGGAGAAGCGGCAGAAATGGGACGCAAAGAGTGCGCAGATGCTGATGATTGGCTACGACATGGCAAGCAAGGCCTATGGCCTCTACGACAGGGATACAGGCCACGTCATCATCTCCAGAGATGTCGTCTTCAACGAGAGCAACGTCATCGGCACCAACATTGTGTGTGAAGAGGTAGTAGAACCAGCAGCTGACGAGACAGTGGGAGCATAAATCCTTCCTAACCCAGTCTCTCCCCATCCTTCCTCTACTGTGACAGTGGGAGAATCACTCTACTCTCCCATGTCTGATGTAGCAAATACAATAGCCTCATCGGCAGAAGAAGAGGAGGGAGATGTAGTACCACCAGTAGCAACAGTTGAGCCAGTAGCACCGTGCCTGCTGCCCGCTAACGCCCCAGCACCAGGTCGTAGGTACCCTCTTAGAGTGCGTTACAAGCCTGGTGAGCGCGGTCATTTGTGGATGCTACAAAAACCAGAACAGATGAACGTCGCAGTTGCAGTAGATTCAGATGAGGCAACGTCATACAAGGAGGCCATGGTTGCACTGGATGCAGCAGATTGGGCGCAAGCCGTGCAGTAGGAGATACAGTCGCAGCTGGACAACGGCACGTGGGAGCTGACTGAGCGTCCACCTGGACGTAAGGTGATCAAGTGCAAGTGGGTGTTCAAGAGGAAGCGGGGAGCAGATGGTAACCTGGAAAAGTACAAGGCGAGGCTGGTCGCCAAGGGCTACTCGCAGCAGGAGGGCATCGACTATACAGAAACGTTTGCTCCTGTTGCAAAATTTGCCTCTGTACGCACGCTCCTCTCTTACGCAGCAGCTGAGGACTTCGAGGTTCACCACATGGATGTCAAGACGGCATTCTTGAATGGTGACTTGGAGGAGGAGATCTACATGGAGCAGCCGAAGGGGTTCGTCATGTATGGCCAGGAGCATCTGGTTTGCAAGTTGCAGAAGTCGCTTTACGGCCTCAAGCAAGCGTCGCGTGCTTGGAATCAGAAGTTGGATGTGGCGTTGCAGTGCATGGGGTTCGAACTGTTGGGAAAGGAGTCATCCGGCTCAGTTTCAGGTCCACAGGAGCAAGTTCCAGGAAAGTACCAGATGCCTGCTCTGAACGTCAATCTAACTTAACCATTAGAAAGATCAGGTGGCAAAATGTCTACAGTCCAAGTTTGAGGCCGATCCAACTGTCGGATTGAGAGATATGAATTTTCGAAGTTTCGTGGGTCACGGACCGCCGATATCCGGCTGACCATGGGCGATGGGTCCATGCTTTAGCCTGAGAAAAGAAAAGGGCAAGAGGTCCAGGGTCAAGACCTGATGGGAGAAATATCCAAAAAGGTCCTTGGTCTTAGGATTGCCTTGTCAGAGTGTGCTGACTAGGATAAAGGTACCTCTCCTTACTTTTTAGGTGAGGTGAGATCCTTGTGTGCTAGCCATGGACACATGGCAATTCTCCATGGGTTTGTGGGTTATGTGACCACTAGGAGTGTGCCATGAGAGCATTCTCTAGCTGTCTAGGTCGTATGTGAGTGGTCAGCCTGATTGCTCGGCTGATTTCCTCCCTTGTGTGAGATTATGGACTCTAGTGTGTGAGCCTTAGCCTCCATGGCTAAGTGGTGTGGCTTGTGAGAGGGCTCACTTGCCCAAGCTCTAGCTCTATATGTACTCCATCATTTTGAGTGATTCAACAACCATTCTTCAGCACAAGTGAAGCCCTTCCAATCACACATGCTCGCTGCTCCAAGGCTCCCTCTCTCCTCGAGATCCAATATTTGGTATCAGAGCCAAGTTCTGCCACTTCCAGCCAGCACAGGCCGTCACTTTGAGAGTGACGGGTTGGGATGAAACCTTCACCAGATTTGACAATCATCCATTGGATTTTCAAGTTCAAGAGACAAGCTTTCCAACGAGCCCAAGATCAGAACGATCCAACGGTCGGAATGAGAGTTATGCTCAAAAAGAGGTCGGCCAGGGCTACACTCTTCTCTATGAGTAAGACTTTCGCCTTGTGATGACCATAACCCTCTTGTTTCTTTGTCCACTTTAAAAAGTGGCACATGCGAATTGTAGTATTTTTCCTAAGCTTTCCATTGGTGCAAACATATTTGCAATCCATCGATTCGTTTGGGTGAAACACCGTTTACAAGCTGGCTGGTCTGAGTTGGAGTAGGAGCAGAAGCATACCCTGTTTCCAAGAGGGCATATCTTTCAAAATCCCTTGTTTTATGGGTCGATCTGAAAGGTATTGAGCTGAATTTTCCAGTGGTGGGCTCGATTTTTCCAAATTCCCAGTCTGCTGGCATCTACAGTCCATTTTCCGTTAGACAGATTTCTGGCAGAAGCAGGGGTACCGCCGCCATCCAAGGGCAGCGCTGAGCATCACCAAGGCACAAAATGGCAGCAGCTGGCGTTGTAACAGCAGCCCAGTCTTTGGAGAGGCTGGAGGGACGCGCCAACTTTACGTTTTGGAAGATCCGTATCCGCCTCCTTTTGGAGGAGAGGGGCTTGTGGGAGGTGGTGAGCGGCGACGAGTCGGCTCCAGTTCCACAGGCAAAAGGCATCACCGCAGCGCAGGTGGTGGCGGGGAAGACGCCGCAAAAGGGTGCAGCTGATGCGGGTTCTTCTGCAGCTGTACCAGCGGCGTATGAAGAGTGGAAAAAGAAGGACAGGCAGGCCTACAGGTTGCTTGTCAACACCATCTCCAACCCGCATCTTCAGTACGTGAGTGACAAGGCTACTACAAAGGAGGGGTGGGACACGTTGTGCAAGAAGTATGAGAGGAAGGATCCTGCATTCCTCATGCTTTTGGAGGAAAAGATGATGGCGCTGGAAATGCAGGGTGGAGAAGGGATGGAGGCGTATCCGGACAGGGCAAAGGAGCTGGCAAAGCAGTTGAGAGCGGCCGGGAACCCTGTGGAAGAGACGCGCTTCATCCTCCTCTTGCCGAGGGGACTCCCAACCAGCTATGACACGGTGCGTGAGACGTTGGAGTGCCAGCCGACTCTCGAGCTCGACTTCATCTGCACGCACTTGGTGTAGGTGGAACTGCGTCGCAATGTAACAAAGTGCAATGGCGGCAGCAGCAGCAGTGAAGCAGCTTTCATGGCCATGGGCTCATGCAACCAGCAGCAGCAGTCCGGGCAGCAGAGAGGCAAGAAGAAGGGCAAGTGCCACTATTGCCAGAAAGAGGGGCACTACAAGAAAGAGTGCTTCAACTTCAAGAGGGACCAGAAGGAGCAGCAGCAGCAGCAGCAAAAGCAACAATCTCCACAGCAACAGCAGCAGCAGTGACTACAACGCCAACAGCAGCAGTAGCAGCAGAACCAGACTGGCGTGGGCCATTTTGGCAACATGAACGTCGCCAATGAGGTGCGCGACCGTCTCTTCATGGCGAAGTCTGACATGTCGCAGAAGGAAAAGGCGGCTCTGGCATGGTACAAGGACTCGAGGTGTACCAAGAGTCTAACGCACTACAAGGAGTGGTTCACGCAGCTGCTCTCCATCCCCCCTTGTCCGAATGCTTTGGGTGATGATCGCGTGGTGTATGCTGAGTGGATTGGGATTGTGGAGATGTGGTTGGAGACCCCGCGTGGTATTGAAGTGGACGTCTTCCATGGCGTACTGTATGTACCTGATGCTGCGTTCAACCTTCTCTCAGTGTCCTCTCTCACCAACACAGGACTGCGCGTTGTTTTTTGACGATGATTATGGCTACATCCTCGACAAGGAAACAGGAGAGGAGTTGGCCAAGTCGGTGAAGGAGGGCAACATGTACCGCCTGCTGGGGGCGACCAAGATCCCGCGTGAGCAGAGTCTTGCAGCAGTGGTACAGGCGACAGATGGCAAGATCTGGCATGCACGCTACATCCACATCGGCATGCGCGCCTTGCAGCAGCTTCAAGCAAAGCAGATGGTTCGTGACCTGCCTACAATCTCTAACTTGGAGCAGCAGTTGTGCATCGGCTGTTTGGAGGGCAAGCAGCACCGGGAGGCGTTCTCTGGAGCAGGGTGCGTGCAAAGGAGGTCTTGGAGCTGGTCCACACGGAGTTATGCGGACCGATGCAGACCCAGAGCTTTGGAGGCTCTAGGTATTTCCTGACCTTCATTGATGATTTCAGCCGTTACACTGCTGTGTACTTCCTTCCTTCCAAGAACCAGTGCTTTGACAGGTTCAAGGAGTTCAAGGCCATGGTGGAGAACCAGACTAGCAAGAAGATCAAGGCGCTGCACAGCGATCGCGGTGGAGATTACCTGAAGAAGGAGTTCCAGGAGTACCTCGCAGCAGCTGGCATCAAGGCGCAGCGTACCGCGCCGTACTCACCGCAGCAGAACGGTGTGGCAGAACGCGCCAACCGTACCATTATGGAGTCGGCGCGGTCCATGTTGCACGCGGCTCGACTGACCTACGACTTCTGGGCTGAAGCCGTGAGCACTGCAGTCTACATCAAGAACCGTAGTCCAACTAAGGCGCTGGAGCAGATGACGCCGTACGAGGCATGGTTCGGCAAGAAACCGAGCGTCGGTCATCTTTGAGCATTTGACAGCCTGGCGCACATGCACGTGCCCAGGGAGAAGTGGCAGAAATGGGACGCAAAGAGTGCGCAGATGCTGATGATTGGCTACGACGTGGCAAGCAAGGCCTATCGCCTCTACGAGAGGGATACAGGCCACGTCATCATCTCCAGGGATGTCGTCTTCAACGAGAGCAACTTCATTGGCACCAACATTGTGTGTGAAGAGGCAGCAGAACCAGTAGCTGACGAGAAAGTGGGAGCAGAAATCCTTCCTGACCCAGTCTCTCCTGATCCTTCCTCTACTGTGACAGTGGGAGAATCACTCTACTCTCCCATGTCTGATGCAGCAGATACAACAGCCTCATCGGCAGAAACAGAGGAGGGAGATGGAGCACTACCAGCAGCAGCAGTTATGCCAGCAGCACCGCGCCAGCCGCCTGCTAACGCTCCAGCACCAGGTTGCAGGAACCCTCTTAGGGTGCGTTACAAGCCTGGTGAGCGCGGCTATTTCTGGGTGCTGTAGAAACCAGAACAGATGAACGTTGTAGTTGCAGCAGATTCAGATGAGCCAACGTCATACAAGGAGGCCATGGCTGCACTGGATGTAGCAGATTGGGTACAAGCCGTGCAGCAAGAGATACAGTCGTAGCTGGAGAACGGCACATGGGAGTTGACTGAGCGTCCACCTGGACGTAAGGTGATCAAGTGCAAGTGGGTGTTCAAGAAGAAGCGGGGAGCAGATGGTAACCTGGAAAAGTACAAGGCGAGGCTGGTCACCAAGGGCTACTCGCAGCAGGAGGGCATCGACTACACAGAAACGTTTGCCCCTGTTGCAAAGTTTGCCTCTGTACGCACGCTCCTCTCTTACGCAGCAGCTGAGGACTTCGAGGTTCACCACATGGATGTCAAGACGGCATTCTTGAATGGTGACTTCGAGGAGGAGGTCTACATGGAGCAGCCGGAGGGGTTCGTCATGGATGGCCAGGAGCACCTGGTTTGTAAGCTGCAGAAGTCGCTGTACGGCCTCAAGCAAGCGTCGCGTGCTTGGAACCAGAAGTTGGATGCGCCCTTGTAGTGCATGGGGTTTGAGCGCAGAGAGTGTGACTACAACGTGTATCGCTGGCAGCACGAGCATGAGATCCTCATCATCATTGTGTATGTGGATGACATACTCCTCCTTTCCAACAGCATGTCTACACTGGAAGAGTTCAAGGAAGCCATGCAGGAGCGCTTCCAGATGTCTGATCTCGGGGAGGCATCATACTTCCTCAGTATCCATATCACGCATGATCGCAAGTCACGCTCTCTCTCGCTACAGCAGAGCCGCTACATCAAGGATGTTTTGCACCAGTTTGGCATGGCAGAGGCAAAACCCATCGGCACGCCGCTGGAGACGCGGCAGTACCACGTGAGTTTCAATGGAGAAGCAGATGTAGCCGAGCGGCAAAAGTGCCAGAGCGCCGTCGGCAGTCTCATGTACCTGATGGTGGCAACCAGGCCGGACCTCGCACAGGCTGTGAGTGCTGTGAGCCAGCACATGGCTAATCCCGAACTGGAGCACCAGAAGGCAGTGAAGCGGATCTTCCGCTACCTTGCAGGAACCATCAACGTCGGCATCACCTATAACGACAATGACAACATCATCATCGGCTACACAGATGCAGATTGGGCTTCAAATCCTGAGACCCGCAAGCCCATCTCTGGACATGTATTTCTCATGAATGGAGGTGCCATGAGCTGGTGCAGCAAGCGCCAGGTGGGGGTGGCCACCTCGAGTACAGAAGCTGAGTACGTATCTCTCAGCTTTGGAGCCAAGGAAGCAGTTTGGCTCCAGCGTCTCATGGCAGAGATGAGTAGGAGTGCAGCAGTTCCAGTTCCTGTGCGCGTCGACAACCAGAGCGCAATCGCACTCGCCAAGAATCCTGAGCACCATGCACGCACCAAGCACATTGATATCGCATATCATTTCATCAGGCACATGGTGCAAGAGGGTGCTATCAAGCTGGAGTTTACTTCAACCAGCAAGCAGGTCGCTGATTTCTGCACCAAGCCAGTGACCCGTGAGAAGCAGCAGTTTTGCATTAATGCATGTGGACTCAGCCCACTCTGACTGCGGCAAAGTGGGAGATTGTTGGGAAAGGAGCCATCCGGCTCAGTTTCAGGTCCACAGGAGCAAGTTCCATGAAAGTACCAGATGCTTGCTCCGATCGTCGATCGGACTTCACCACTAGAAAGATCAGGTGGCGAAATGTCTACGGTTGAAGTTTAAGGCAGATCCAATGGTCGGATTGGGAGATATGAATTTTCCAAGTTTCGGGGATTATGGACCGCCGATATCCGGGTGACCATGGGCGATGGCTCCATGCTTTAGCCTGAGAAAAGAAAAAGGCAAGAGGTCCAGGGTCAAGACCTGATGGGAGAAATATCCAAAAAGGTCCTTGGTCTTAGGATTGCTTTGTCAGAGTGTGCTGACTAGGATAAAGGTACCTCTCCTTACTTTTTAGGTGAGGTGAGATCCTTGTGTACTAGCCATGGACACATGGCGATTCTCCATGGGTTTGTGGATTATGTGACCACTAGGAGTGTGCCATGAGAGCATTCTCTAGCTGTCTAGGTCGTGTGTGAGTGGTCAGCCTGATTGGTAGGCTGATTTCCTCCCTTGTGTGAGATTATGGACTCTAGTGTGTGAGCCTTAGCCTCCATGGCTAAGTGGTGTGGCTTGTGAGAGGGCTGACTTGCCCAAGCTTTAGCTCTATATGTACTCCATCATTTTGAGTGATTCAACAACCATTCTTCAGCACAAGTGATGCCCTTCTAGTCCCACATGCTCGCTCCTCCAAGGCTCCCTCTCTCCTCCAGATCGAACAAGGAGGAGCATGTCATCCACATAGACAATGATGATGAGCACCTCATGACCATACTGCCAGCGATAGACGGTGTAGTCGCACTCACTGCGTTCGAACCCCATGCACTGCAACGCCGCATTCAACTTCTGGTTCCAAGCACGCGACGCTTGCTTGAGGCCGTCCAGCGACTTCTGTAGCTTGCAAAGCAAGTGCTCCTGGCCATCCATGACGAACCCCTCCGGCTGCTCCATATAGATCTCCTCCTCCAAGTCACCATTCAAGAACGCTGTCTTGACATCCATGTGGTGAACCTCGAAGTCCTCAGCTGCTGCGTAAGAGAGGAGCGCGCGTACAGAGGCAAACTTTGCAACAGGGGCAAATGTTTCTGTATACCCTACTGCACTTTAATTTCAAATGTTGACTTGATGCATAATTTATTTCGACAAAAAAATCACACTTTTGCATTATTTTCATGTACCCATAAATTCAACGTAAAACCAGACTGTGAACCATAAATTCGAAGACCGGTCCGATTCAATTTTTGCGTTTCGACGAACGCCATCGTCGCTCGGCATTCCTTGCTCGGTAATGCCGCGATGACTTCCGAGTTTCATGGACACACATCACTATTACCGAACCGCCTATTCGCTCTTCCATTCACGTGGCTGTTTCTTCCTTATCTCACCTCTTTTCCCCTTCTTTGGTATTTTTCGGACTTCTGAGCACTGATGACAAAATTCGAGCTAGACAACAATGTGGACAAACCCAGGTTGTATGTCTGCACAATTCTTGTCTGTGATGCCATGAATTCGAGTTTTCCATTTAGGAATTAATTCAAACAACCATTGAATTCGATGTAAATGCTAAATTCGACGAAATTCAACCAACCAAAAAACAGTTAAATTCGAAATCAAGGTGCAGTAAGGTAGTCGATACCCTCCTGCTGTGAGTAGCCCTTGGCGACCAGCCTCGCCTTGTACTTTTCCAGGTTACCATCTGCTCCCCGCTTCCTCTTGAATACCCACTTGCACTTGATCACCTTATGTCCAGGTGGACGCTCAGTCTGCTCCCACGTGCCGTTATCCAGCTGCGACTGTATCTCCTACTGCACGGCTTGCGCCCAATCTGCTGCATCCGATGCAGCCATGGCCTCCTTGTATGACGTTGGCTCATCTGAATCTGCTGCAACTACGACGTTCATCTGTTCTGGTTTTTGTAGCATCCAGAAATGACCGCGCTCACCAGGCTTATAACGCACCCTAAGAGGGTACCCGCGACCTGGTGCTGGAGCGTTAGCGGGTGGCTGGCGCGGTGCTGCTGGCACAACTGATGCTACTGGTGGTGCAACATCTCCCTCCTCTTCTTCTGCCGATGAGGCTGCTGTATCTACTGCATCAGACATGGGAGAGTAGAGTGATTCTCCCAGTGTCACACTAGAGGAAGGATTGGGAGAGACTGGGTCAAGAAGGATTTTTGCTCCTTTTGTTTCGTCAGCTGCTCGTTTTGGTGCCTCTTCACAGACAATGTTGGTTCCGATGACGTTGCTCTTGTTGAAGACGACATCTCTGGAGATGATGACGTGGCTTGTATCCCTCTCGTAGCGAAGATAGGCCTTGCTTGCCACGTTGTAGCTAATCATCAGCATCTGCGCACTCTTTACGTCCCATTTCTGCTGCTTCTCCTTGGACATGTGCATGTGCGCCAGGCTCCCAAATGCTCAGAGATGACCCACGCTCGGTTTCTTGCCGAACCACGCCTCGTACGGCGTCATCTGCTCCAGCGCCTTAGTTGGACTACGATTCTTGATGTAGACCGCAGTACTCACGGCTTCAGCCCAAAAGTCGTAGGTCAGCCGAGCCGCGTGTAGCATGGAGCGCGCTGACACCATAATGGTACGGTTGGCGCGTTCTGCTACACTGTTCTGCTGCGTCAAGTACGACGCGGTACGCTGCGCCTTGATACTAGGTGCTACGATGTAGTCTTGGAATTCCTTCCTGAGGTACTCTCCACCGCGGTCGCTGCGCAACGCCTTGATCTTCTTGCCAGTCTGGTTCTCCACCATGGCCTTGAACTCCTTGAAGCTGTCAAAGCACTGGTCCTTGGAAGGAAGGAAGTACACAGCAGTGTAACGGCTGAAATCATCAATGAAGGTCAGGAAATACCTAGAGCCTCCAAAGCTCTGGGTCTGCATCGATCCGCACAAGTCCGTGTGGACCAGCTCCAACACCTCCTTCGCACGCTCCCCTACTGCAGAGAATGCCTCGCGGTGCTGCTTCCCCTTTCAAATAGTCGATGTATAACTGCTGCTCAAAGTTAGAGATGGTAGGCAGGTCACGCACCATCTGCTTTGCTTGAAGTTGCTGCAAGGCGCGCATGCCGATGTGGCCGTAGCGCGCATGCCAGATCTCGCCATCTGTCGCCTGTACCACTGCTGCAGGACTCTGCTCACGCGGGATCTTGGTCGCCCCAAGCAGGCGGTATATGTCGCCCTCCTTCACCGACCTGGCCAACTCCTCTCCTGTATCCTTGTTAAGGATGTAGCCATAGTCATCATTGAAGACGACGCACAGTCGTGTGTTTGTAAAAGAGGAGATTGAGAGGAGGTTGAATGCAGCATCAGGTACAAACAGCACGCCATGGAACACCCCCACTTCAAAGCCACGTGGGGTCTCCAACCACATCTCCACAATACCAATCACCTCAGCATACACCACCCGATCATCACCCATAGCGATAGGACAAGGAGGAATGGACAGCAGCTGTGTAAACCACTCCTTGTGATGTATGAGGCTCTTGGTACATCCTGAGTCCTTGTACCATGCGAGATCCACCTTCTCCACCTGCGACATGTCAGACTTCACCATGAAGAGACGGTCGCGCACCTCCTTGGCCACATTCATCTTGCCAAAGTGGCGCACACCAGCCTGGTTTTACTGCTGATGCTGTTGATGGTGACGCTGTTGTGACTGCTGCTGCTGCTGCTGCTGCTTTTGCTGCTGCTGCTGCGATGACTGCAACTGTTGCTACTCCTTCTGGTCCCTCTTGAGCTTTAAACACTCCTTTTTGTAGTGTCCCTCTTTCTGGCAGTAGTGGCATTTGCCTTTCTTTCTGCCTTTCTGCTGTCCAGACTGCTGCTGCTGTTGCTGGTTGCGTGAGCTCATGGCCACAAAAGCTGCTTCACTACTGCCGCCACCATTGTGTTTTGCTGCATTGCGACGCAATTCCACTTGCACCAGGTGTTTGCAGATGAAGTCGAGGTCGAGAGTTGGCTGGCACTCGAGCGTCTCTCGCACCGTGTCGTAGCTGGTTGGGAGTCCCCTCAACAAGAGGAGGATGAAGCGCGTCACTTCCACAGGGTTGCCAGCCGCTCTCAGCTGCTTCGCAAGCTCCTTTGCCCTGTCCAGATACGCCTCCATCCCTTTACCACCCTACATTTTCAGCGCCATCATCTTTTCCTCCAAAATCATGAGGAATGCAGGATCCTTGCTCTCATACTTCTTGCACAACGTGTCCCACCCCTCCTTTGTAGTAGCCTTGTCACTCACGTACTAAAGATGCGGGTTGCAGAAGGTGTTGACAAGCAACCTGTAGGCCTGCCTGTCCATCTTCTTCCACTCCTCATACGCCGCTGGTACAGCTGCAAAAGAACCCGCATCAGCTGCACCCTTTTGCGGTGTCTTCCCCGCCACCACTTGCGCTACGGTGATGCCTTTTGCCTGTGGAACTGCAGCCGGCTCGTCGCCGCTCACCACCTCCCACAAGCCCCTCTCCTCCAAAAGGAGGCGGGTACGGATCTTCCAAAACGTGAAGTTGGCGC
>SZWC01000300.1:268877-287162 GCA_023375785.1 Penium margaritaceum | reverse complement strand
CGCTGGTACAGCTGCAGAAGAACCCGCATCAGCTGCACCCTTTTGCGGTGTCTTCCCCGCCACCACTTGCGCTACGGTGATGCCTTTTGCCTGTGGAACTGCAGCCGGCTCGTCGCCGCTCACCACCTCCCACAAGCCCCTCTCCTCCAAAAGGAGGCGGGTACGGATCTTCCAAAACGTGAAGTTGGCGCGTCCCTCCAGCCTCTCCAAAGGCTGAGCTACTGTTAAAACGCCAACTGCTGCCATTTTGAGCCTTGGTGATGCTCAGCACTGCCCTTGGATGGGGGCGCTACCCCTACTTCTGCTGCTGCTTCTGCCTGAAATCTGTCTCACAAGCCACACCACGACCATGCTTTAGCCTGAGAGAAGCAAAAGGCAAGAGGTCCAGGGTCAAGACCTGATGGGAGAGATATCCACAAAGGTCCTTGATTCTTGGGTTTCCTTGTCAGAGTGCACTGACTAGGAAAAAGGTACCTCTCCTTGCTTTTTAGGTGAGATGAGATCCTTGTGTGCTAGCCATGGACACATGACGATTCTCCATGGGATTGTGGGTTATGTGACCACTAGGAGTGTACCATGGGAGCATTTTCTAGCTCTCTAGGTCGTGTGTGAGTAGTCAGCCTGATTCCTAGGCTGATTTCCTTCCTTGTCTGAGATTATGGACTCTAGTGTGTGAGCCTTAGCCTCCATGGCTAAGTGGTGTGGCTTGTGAGAGGGCTGACTTGCCCAAGCTCTAACTCTATATGTACTCCATCATTTTGAGTGATTCAACAACCATTCCTTAGTACAAGTGATACNGTACCATGGGAGCATTTTCTAGCTCTCTAGGTCGTGTGTGAGTAGTCAGCCTGATTCCTAGGCTGATTTCCTTCCTTGTCTGAGATTATGGACTCTAGTGTGTGAGCCTTAGCCTCCATGGCTAAGTGGTGTGGCTTGTGAGAGGGCTGACTTGCCCAAGCTCTAACTCTATATGTACTCCATCATTTTGAGTGATTCAACAACCATTCCTTAGTACAAGTGATACCCTTCTAGTCCCATATGGTCGCTGCTCCAAGGCTCCCTCTCTCCTCCACTTCCAAGAGTATAATGGGTTAAATCATCAATGAAGGTGAAAAAACACCTAGAGCCTCCAAAGCTCTAGGTCTGCTGGAGCTGTGTCGACCAGCTCCAACACCTCTTTCGTTTGCTCCCCTACTCCCGAGAACGTCTTGCGATACTATTTCCCCTCCAAACAGCCGATGCATAACTGCTGCTCAAAGTTCGAGATGGTGGGCAACTCACGCACCATTTCCTTCGTTTGAAGTTGCTGTAAGGCGCGCATGCTGATGTAGCCACAGCGCGCATGCCAGATTTTGCCATCTGTCACCTGCACGACTGCTGCAAGATTCTGCTCGCGCAGGATCTTGGTCGCCTCCAACAGGCAGTACATGTCGCCTTCCTTCACCGACCTGGCCAACTCCTCTCTGGTTTCCTTATCGACCATGCATATGGTGGAGGAGGGTGCTATCAAGCTGTAGTTTACTCCAACCAGCAAGGAGGTTGCTAATTTCTGCACCAAGTCCATGAGAAACAGCATTTCTACATGAATGCATGAGGACTCAGTCCACTCTGACTGTGGCACAGCAGGAGTTTATTGGGAAAGGAGCCATCCGGCTCAGTTTCAGGTCCACAGGAGTAAGTTCTAGGAAACTACCAAATTCCTCCACGGTTCTTCAATCCGATTTCATCATTAGAAAAAGAATGATGCAAAATGTCTACGGTCCAAGTTTGAGGTCGATCCAACAGTCGGATTAGGAGATATGAATTTTCGAAGTTTTCGGGGTCATCGACTGTCGATATCTGGGTGACCATGGGCGATGACTCCATGCCTTAGATTGAGAAAAGAAAAAGGCAAGAGGTCCAGGGTCAAGACATGATGGGACAAATATACAAAAAGGTCCTAGATTCTTGGGTTGCCTTGTCAGAGTGTTCTGACTAGGAGAAAGGTACCTCTCCTTACTTTTTAGGTGAGGTGAGATCCTTGTTTGCTAGCCATGGACACATGGCGATTCTCCATGGGATTGGAGGTTATGTGACCACTAGGAGTGTACCATGAGAGTATTTTCTAGCTCTCTAGGTCGTGAGTGAGTGGTCAGCCTGATTCCTAGGCTGATTTCCTTCCTTGTGTGAGATTATGGACTCTAGTGTGTGAGCCTTAGTCTCCATGGCTAAGTGGTGTGGCTTCTGAGAGGGCTGAATTGCCCAAGCTCTAGCTCTATATGCACTCCATCATTTTGAGTGATTAAACAACGATTGTTCAGGACCACTGATATCCTTCCAATCCCCCAGCAGGCGGTATATGTCGGCTTCCTTTACCGACGTGACCAACTCCTTTGCTGTTTCCTTGTCGAGGATGTAGCCATAGTCGTCGTCAAAGACAACTCGCAGTCCTGTGTTGGTGCGAGAGGGCACTGAGAGAAGATTGAACGCAAACAATACATACGTACAGAACTGTTGGATCTGGAGGAGAGAGGGAGCCTTGGAGCAGCGAGCATGTGTGATTGGAAGGGCATCACTTGTGCTGAAGAATGGTTGTTCAATCACTCAAAATGATGGAGTACATATAGATCTAGAGCTTAGGCAAGTCAGCCCTCTCACAAGCCACACCACTTAGCCATGGAGGCTAAGGCTCACACACTAGAGTCCATAATCTCACACAAGGGAGGAAATCAGCCTAGCAATCAGGCTGACCACTCACACACGACCTAGAGAGCTAGAGAATGCTCTCATGGCACACTCCTAGTGGTCACATAACCCACAAACCCATGGAGAATCGCCATGTGTCCATGGCTAGCACACAAGGATCTCACCTCACCTAAAAAGTAAGGAGAGGTACCTTTATCCTAGTCAGCACACTCTGACAAGGCAATCCTAAGACCAAGGACCTTTTTGGATATTTCTCCCATCAGGTCTTGACCCTGGACCTCTTGAATTTTTCTTTTCTCAGGCTAAGGCATGGAGCCATCACCCATGCCCACCCAGACATCGACGGTCCATTACCCCCAAAACTTTGAAAATTCATATCTCCCAATCCGACCGTTGGATCGGCCTCAAACTTGGACCGTAGACATTTTGGCACCTGATCTTACCAATGGTGAAGTCAGATCGACGATCGAAGCAGGCATCTGGTGCTTTCCTGGAACTTGCTCCTGTGGACCTGAAACTGAGCCGGATGGCTCCTTTCCCAACAAGAACAACATGGAACATTACTTCTTCAATGCCGCGCGAGGTCTCTAACCATATCTCCACAATCCCAATCCCCTTAGCATACACCACCCCATCAGCACGCAAAGCCATCGGACAGTGAGGAATAGAGAGCAGCTGCGTAAACCACTCCTTATGGTGCGTCAGGCTCTTGGTACACCCGAAGTCCTACCATGCCAGATCCGCCTTCTCCTTCTGCGCCATGTCAGACTTCGCCATGAGGAGGTGGTCGCGCACCTCTTTTGCCACGTTCATGTTGCCTAAATAGCGCACACAGGTCTGGATCTCCTACTGCTGCTGCTGCTCTTGCTTCTGATGTTGTTGTGACTGCTGCTGCTTTTCTTGTGAAGATTGCTCCTTTGGCTGCTGTTACTGTTGCTCTTTCTGGTCCATCTTGAACTTGAAGTAATCTTTCTTCTAGTGCTCCTCTTTCTAGCAATAGTGGCATTTGCCCTTCTTCTTCGAACTGCTTCTGCTGCTAGTTGCATGAGTCCATGTCCATGAAAGCTGCTTCACTGTTGCTACTGCCGTCATTGTGCTTTGCTGCATTGCGATGCAGTTCTACCTGTACTAGGTGTGTGCAGATGAAGTCCAGGTCTAGAGTCGACTGGCACTCCGTCTCTCGCACCGTGTCATATCTTGTTGGGAGTCCCGTCAGCAAGAGGAGGATGAAGCGCATGACTTCCAGAGGGTTGCCGGCCGCTCTCAGCCGCTTTCCTAGCTCCTTTGCCCTATCCAAGTAGGCCTCCATCCCTTCGCCACCTTGCATTTTCAGCGCCCTCATCTTCTCCTCCAAAATCATGAGGAATGCAGGATCCTTGTTCTCATACTTCTTCCTGTTGACCTGATATACTCCTTGTCCATAGCTGATATTTGGACAGGTACAGGATGGACTAGGCATGCACTGCTTCCTTGAAGTTAGTGACATAAGTTTGGTCGAGATAGACAAGGCATGCACTGCTCCTTAGGAGTAAGTCCCCTTGGTCTAATCTGGATAGTATAGCCAACAAATACTACCTAGGACAACTCCTTGCGGCTTAGACGTTCCAGACTTAGTCTCTGAAGAGAGAGCTCACTTGGTCAAATCCCAGGCCGGTGACTAATTTTCTTTGTGATCTAAAGAGAGATAGGAAGGTTCTAAGAGACATCTTAGAACATTCCAAGGTCCTTCTCGGTGGCTGGCACCACTTGGCGGTCACAGGGAGCGCAATGTAGGCAAGGGGAATGATGCTATCCAGATTGTCCCCGAAGAAGCTCATCCAAGGATCCACTGTGCGCCTAGGCTAGATGCTGGCTCTAGGACTATAAGAACCTATCAGTTGCTTTTCATTGAGCATAGTTCTTACCTTTAAGACTCCTCACAAAATTGTCCATCACACGCAAACACTAAAGAAGCATTGGTTGGTATAAGCCCCAGGAGTTCCCTCCTTGCGCAAATGTGACATGGTGCTAAGGACACAGTGTAAGGAAGTGATTCTTATGAACTGCTCAGTGTGGAACCTTGGCTCTAAGGATGATATCATCTCAGGCATATTGACAAAGGATTATGGGCCCACACTGACTAGTTGTAAGGCAAGCTTCTGTGTGTTGGATCTGAAGGAGAGAGGGAGCCTTGGAGAAGCGAGCATGTGTGATTGGAAGGGCATCACTTGTGCTCAAGAATGGTTGTTTAATCAGTCAAAATGATGGAGTACATATAGAGCTAGAGCTTGGGCAAGTCAGCCCTCTCACAAGCTACACCACTTAGCCATGGAGGCTAAGGCTCACACACTAGAGTCCATAATCTCATACAAGGGAGGAAATCAGCCTAACAATCAGGCTGACTAGTCACACACGACCTAGAGAGCTAGAGAATGCTCTCATAGAACACTCCTAGTGGTCACATCACCCAGAAACCCATGGACAATCACCATGTATGCATGGCTAGCACACAAGGATCTCACCTCACCTAAAAAGTAAGGAGATATACCTTTATCCTAGTCAGCACACTTTGACAAGGCAATCCTAAGACCAAGGACCTTTTTGGATATTTTCTACCATCAGGTCTTGACCCTGGACCTCTTGCCTTTTTCTTTTCTCAGGCTAAGGCATGGAGCCATCGCCCATGGTCACCCGGAAATCGGCGGTCGATAACCCCGGAAACTACGAAAATTCATATCTCCCAATTCGACCGTTGGATCGGCCTCAAACTTGGACCGTAGACATTTTGCCACCGGATCTTTCCAATGGTGAAGTCGGATTGACGATCGGAGTAGGTATCTGGTACTTTCCTGGAACTTGCTCCTGTGGACCTGAAACTGAGCCAGATGGCTCCTTTTTCCAACAATCTCCCACTTTGCCGTAGTCAGAGTGGGCTGAGTCCACATACCTTCATGCAGAACTGGTACTTCTCACGGGTCACTGGCTTGGTGCAGAAATCAGCGACCTGCTTTCTGGTTGGAGTAAACTCTAACTTGATAGCACCCTCCTGTACCATGTACCTGATGAAGTGATATGCGATGTCAATGTGCTTGGTGCGTGTATGGTGCTCAGGATTCTTGGCGAGTGCGACTGGGCTCTAGTTGTCGACGCGCACAGGAACTGGAACTGCTGCACTCCCACTCATATCTGCCATGAGACGCTGAAGCCAAACTTCTTCCTTGGCTCAAAAACTGAGAGAGACGTACTCAGCTTCTGTGCTCGAGGTGGCCACGACCACCTGCCGCTTGCTGCACCAACTGATGGCACCTCCATTCATGAGAAACACATGTCCAGAGATGGACTTGCGGGTCTCATGATTTGAAGCCCAATCTGCATCTGTGAAGCCGATGATGCTGTTGTCGTTGCCGTTGTAGGTGATGTCAATGTTGATGGTTCTAGCAAGGTAGCGGAAGATCCGCTTCACTGCCTTCTGGTGCTCAGGTCCGGGGTTTACCATGTGCTGGCTCATAGCGCTAACAGCCTATGCGAGGTCTGGCCTGGTTGCCACCATCAGGTACATGAGGCTGCCGACGGCGCTCTGGTACTTCTGCCGTTCAGCTGCATCCGCTTCACCATTGAAGCTCACGAGATAGTGCCGCGTCTCCAGCGGCGTGCCGATGGGTTTGGCCTCTGCCATGCCGAACCGCTGCAAGACATCCTTGATGTAACGGCTCTGCTCCACAGAGAGAGAGAGCGTGATTTGCGGTCACGCGTGATCTGGATTCCGAGGAAGTATGACGCCTCCCCGAGATCAGACATCTGGAAGCGCTCCTGCATGGCTTCCTTGAACTCCTGCAGTGCAGACATGCTATTAGAAAGGAGGAGCATGTCATCCATATAGACGATGATGATGAGCACCTCATGACCATGCTGCCAGCGATAGACGCTGCAGTCACACTCACTGCGTTCGAATTCCATGCACTGCAACGCCGCATCCAACTTCTGCTTCCAAGTACGCGACACTTGCTTGAGGCCGTACAGCGACTTCTGCAGCTTGCAAACCAGGTGCTCCTGGCCATCCATCACGAACCCCTCCGGCTGCTCCATGTAGATCTCCTCCTCCAAGTCACCATTCAAGAACGCCGTCTTGACATCCATGTGGTGAACCTCGAAGTCCTCAGTTGCTGCGTAAGAGAGGAGCGTGCGTACAGAGGCAAATTTTGCAATAGGGGTAAATGTTTTTGTGTAGTCGATGCCCTCCTCCTGCGAGTAGCTCTTGGCGACCAGCCTCGCCTTTTACTTTTCCAGGTTACCATCTGCTCCTTGCTTCCTCTTGAACACCCACTTGCACTTGATCACCTTACGTCCAGGTGGACGCTCAGTCAGCTCCCACGTGCCGTTGTCCAGCTGCGACTGTATCTCCTGCTGCACAGCGTGCGCACAATCTGCTGCATCCGGTGCAGCCATTGCCTCCTTGTATGACGTTGGCTCATCTGAATCTTCTGCAACTGCGACATTCATCTGTTCTGGTTTCTACAGCATCCAGAAATGACCGCGCTCACCAGGCTTGTAACGCACCCTAAGAGGGTACCTGCGACCTGGTACTGGAGCGTTAACGAACGGCTGGCGCGGTGCTGCTAGCACAACTGCTGCTGCTCGTGGTGCTACATCTCCCTCCACTTCTTCTGCCAATGACGCTGCTGTATCTGCTGCATCAGACATGGGAGAGAAGAGTGATTCTCCCACAGTCATAGTAGAGGAAGGATCTGGAGAGACTGGGTCAGGAAGGATTTCTGCTCCCACTGTCTCGTTAGCTGCTGGTTCTGCTGCCTCTTCACAGACAATGTTGGTGCGGATGACGTTGCTCTCATTGAAGACGACATCTCTGGAGATGATGATGTGGCGTGTATCCCTCTCGCAGAGGCGATAGGCCTTGCTTGCCCCGTCATAGCCAATCATCAACATCTGCGTACTCTTTGCGTCTCATTTATGCCGCTTCTCCTTAGGCATAAGCATGTGCGCCAGGCTCCCAAATACTCGGAGATGACCCACGCTCGGTTTCATGCCGAACCACGCCTCGTATGGCGTCATCTGCTCTTGCGCCTTAGTTGGACTGCGGTTCTTGGTATAGACCGGAGTGCTCACGGCTTCAGCCCAGAAGTCGTAGGTCAGCCGAGCCGCATGTAGCATGGAGCACGCCGACTCCACAATGGTACGGTTGGCGCGTTCTGCTACACTGTTCTGGTGCGGCGAGTACGGCGCGGTACGCTGTGCCTTGATACCAGCTATTGCGAGGTAATCCTGGAATTCCTTGCTCAGGTACTCTCCACTGCGGTCGCTGTGCAACGCCTTGATCTTCTTTCCAGTCTGGTTCTCCACCATGGCCTTGAACTCCTTAAACCTGTCAAAGCACTGGTCCTTGGAAGGAAGGAAGTACACTACAGTGTAACCGCTGAAATCATCAATGAAGGTCAGGAAAGACCTAGAGCCTCCAAAGCTCTGGGTCTGCATCGGTTCGCACAAGCCCGTGTGGACCTGCTCCAACACCTCCTTTGCACGCTCCCCTGCTCCAGAGAACGCCTCGCGGTACTGCTTCCCCTCCAAACAGCCGATGCATAATTGCTGCTCAAAGTTAGAGATGGTAGGCAAGTCACGCACCATCTTCTTTGCTTGAAGGTGCTCCAAGGCGCGCATGCCGATGTGGCCGTAGCGCGCATGCCAGATCTCGCCATCTATCGCCTATACCACTGCTGCAAGACTCTCCTCACGGGGGATCTTGGTCGCCCCAAGCAGGGAGTACATGTCGCCCTCCTTCACCGACCTGGCCAACTCCTCTCCTGTATCCTTGTTGAGGATGTAGCCATAGTCATCATCGAAGACGACGCGTAGTTCTGTGTTTGTAAGAGAGGAGACTGAGAGGAGGTTGAATGCAGCATCAGGTACATACAGCACGCCATGGAACACTTCCACTTCAATGCCACGTGGGGTCTCCAACCACATCTCCACAATCCCAATCCCCTGAGCATACACCACCCGATCATCACCCATAGCGATAGGACAAGGAGGGATGGACAGCAGCTGTGTAAACCACTCCTTGTGATGTGTGAGGCTCTTGGTACACCCTGAGTCCTTGTACCATGCGAGATCCGCCTTCTCCACCTGCGACATGTCAGACTTCGCCATGAAGAGACGGTCGCGCACCTCCTTGGCCACATTCATGTTGCCAAAGTGGCGCACACCAGCCTGGTTTTGCTGCTGCTGCTGTTAGTGACGCTGCTATGATTGCTGTTACTACTACTGCTGTTTTGCTGCTGCTGTTGCGATGACTGCTGCTGCTGCTGCTCCTTCTNCCACATCTCCACAATCCCAATCCCCTCAGCATACACCACCCGATCATCACCCATAGCGATAGGACGGGGAGGGATGGACAGCAGCTGTGTAAACCACTCCTTGTGATGTGTGAGGCTCTTGGTACACCCTGAGTCCTTGTACCATGCGAGATCCGCCTTCTCCACCTGCGACATGTCAGACTTCGCCATGAAGAGACGGTCGCGCACCTCCTTGGCCACATTCATGTTGCCAAAGTGGCGCACACCAGCCTGGTTTTGCTGCTGCTGCTGCTGCTGTGACTGTTGTGACTGCTGCTGCTGCTGCTGCTGCTTTTGCTGCTGCTGCTGCGATAACTGCTGCTACTACTGCTCCTTCTTGTCCCTCTTGAGCTTGAAACACTCCTTTTTATAGTGTCCCCCTTTCTGGCAGTAGTGGCACTTGCCTTTCTTTCTGCCTTTCTGCTGTCCATACAGCTGCTGCTGCTGCTGGTTGCGTGAGCTCGTGGCCACAAAAGCCGCTTCACTGCTGCCGCCGCTATTGCGTTTTGCTGCATTGCGACGCAATTCCACCTGCACCAGGTGTGTGCAGATGAAGTCGAGGTCGAGAGTTGGCTGGCACTCCAGTGTCTCTCGCACCGTGTCGTAGCTGGTTGGGAGTCCCCTCAGCAAGAGGAGGATGAAGCGCGTCGCTTCCATAGGGTTGACGGCCGCTCTCAGCTGCATCGCAAGCTCCTTTGCCCTGTCCAGATACGCCTCCATCCCTTCATCACCCTGCATTTTCAGCGCCATCATCTTTTCCTCCAAAAGCGTGAGGAATGCAGGATCCTTGCTCTCATACTTTTTGCACAACGTGTCCCTCACCTCCTTTGCAGTAGCCTTGTCACTCACGTACTAAAGATGCGGGTTGGAGATGGTGTTGACAAGCAACCTGTAGACCTACCTCTCCTTTTTCTTCCACTCCTCATACGTTGCAGGTACAGCTGTAGAAGAACCCGCATCAGCTGCACCCTTTTGCGGCGTCTTCCTCGCCACCACCTACGCTGCGGTGATGCCTTTTGCCTGTGGAACTGGAGCCGGCTCGTCGCCGCTCACCACCTCCCACAAGCTCCTCTCCTCCAAAAGGAGGCGGCTATGGATCTTCCAAAACGTGAAGTTGGCGCGTCCCTCCAGCCTCTCCAAAGGCTGGGCTGCTGTTGTAACGCGAGCTGCTGCCATTTTGAGCCTTGGTAATGCAGCGCTGCCCTTGGATGGCGGCGCTACCCCTGCTTCTGTTGCTGCTTCTGCCAGAAATCTGTCTGACAGAATATGGACTGTAGATGCCAGCAGACTGGGAATTTGGATAAATTGAGTCCACCACTGGAAAATTCAGCTCAAAATATTTCAGATGGACCCATAAAACATGGTCATCAACAGAAGATTTTGAAAGATATGCCATCTTGGAAACAGGGTATGCTTCTGCTCCTACTCTAACTCAGACCAGCCAGCTTGGAAACCATGTTTCTCCCAAACGAATCCATGGAATGCAAATATTTTTACACCAATGGAAAGCTTAGGAAGAATACTACAATTCCCACATTCCACGTTTTAAATTTGACAAAGAAACAAGAGAGTTATGGTCATCATAAGGCGACAGTCTTACTCATAGAGAAGAGTGTAGCCCTGGCCGACCTCGTTTTGGGCATAACTCTCAATCCGGCTGTTGGATCTTTGCAACCTTGGGCTCGTTGGAAAGCTTGTCTCTTGAACTTGAAGATGGCGTGGCCTATTGTCAAATCTGGTGAAGGTTGCAACCCAACTTGTCACTCTGAAAGTGACGGCCTGTGCTGGCTGAAAGTGGCAGACCTTGCTCTGATACCAAATGTTGGATCTGGAGGAGAGAGGGAGCCTTGGAGCAGCGAGCATGTGTGATTGGAAGGGCATCACTTGTGCTGAAGAATGGTTGTTTAGTCACTCAAAATGATGGAGTACATATAGAGCTAGCTCTATATGTACATATAGAGCTAGCTCTAGAGCTCTATAAGTACATATAGAGCTAGCTCTAGAGCTTGGGCAAGTCAGCCCTCTCACAAGCCACACCACTTAGCCATGGAGGCTAAGGCTCACACACTAGAGTCCATAATCTCACACAAGGGAGGAAATCAGCCTAGCAATCAGGCTGACCACTCACACACGACCTAGAGAGCTAGAGAATGCTCTCATGGCACACTCCTAGTGGTCACATAACCCACAAACCCATGGAGAATCGCCATGTGTCCATGGCTAGCACACAAGGATCTCACCTCACCNGCTAGCTCTATATGTACATATAGAGCTAGCTCTAGAGCTCTATAAGTACATATAGAGCTAGCTCTAGAGCTTGGGCAAGTCAGCCCTCTCACAAGCCACACCACTTAGCCATGGAGGCTAAGGCTCACACACTAGAGTCCATAATCTCACACAAGGGAGGAAATCAGCCTAGCAATCAGGCTGACCACTCACACACGACCTAGAGAGCTAGAGAATGCTCTCATGGCACACTCCGAATGGTCAAATCACCCACAAACCCATGGACAATGGCCATGTGTCCATGGCTAGTACACAAGGATCTCACCTCACCTAAAAAGTTAGGACAGGTATCTTTATCCTAGTCAGCACACTCTGATAAGGCAATCGTAAGACCAAGGACCTTTTTGGATATTTTCTCCCATCAGGTCTTGACCCTGGACCTCTTGCCTTTTTCTTTTCTCAGGCTAAGGCATGGAGCCATCGCCCATGGTCACCCGGAAATCGGCAGTCGATGACTCCGGAAACTACGAAAATTCATATCCCCCAATCCGACCATTGGATTGGCCTCAAACTTGGACCGTAGACAATTTGCCACCTGATCTTTCCAATGGTGAAGTCGGTTTGACGATCAGAGTAGGCATCTGGTACTTTCTTGGAACTTGCTCCTGTGGACCTCAAACTGAGCCAGATGACTCCTTTTTCCAACACTGTGCACTCTCTTGCCCATTCTGTCTTCCACCGCGCATCAGCTCCAACAGCTCCATCTGCTCCATCTGCTCCATGAGCTCCAACGGCGGGTGCTGGCACTTAGCGAACAAGGGGCAAGGATACGACCCTTGGGCCCTAACCAGGATAAGCTCTACCCTTGGAGACACGACCCTGGGTTTGCTAGTGTGCGATCTTCTCTGTTTGCAGGGGATAAACGGCTAAGGGGTAAGCGACGGATCTGCACCTTCTAAAGCGGTAGCGGAGAACATCCTACATCAGCCTACATCGGCGTCAACGAAGCAGAGAAGCAGAGAATCAGAGAAACAGTACGACGACATCCGCGATGCTCACTCTAAAGCAGGTCAATGGTGGGATGTCAAAGTTCACAGGGTTTGGTATTCCCTTGTGGAGATGGCAATTTGAGATTGTCATGAGGGTCCGTGGCTACTTGAAGATGTTCCTTGGAGAAGAGGTTGAACCTCCAAAAATAGATCCTGGATATGAAGCGTGGAGTGTCAAAAAATGGCATTGCGCTTGCAATTCTTGTGACATCAGTGCATGAGTTTCAGCATGTCCACCTCCAAGGTATCACACATGTATCAAAGCTTGTACGTATATACGAATCAACAGCTCTTATAACTGTTGGGAAAAGAGCCATCCGGCTCAGTTTCAGGTCCACAAGAGCAAGATCCAGGAAAGTACCAGATGCATGCTTCGATCGTTGATCCGACTTCCGCATCAGAAAGATCAGGTGGCAAAATGTCTACGGTCCAAGTTTGAGGCCGATCCAACGGTCGGATTGGGAGATATGAATTTTTGAAGTTTCGGGGGTCATGGACCGCCGATATCCGGGTGACCATGGGCGATGGCTCCATGCTTTAGCCTGAGAAAAGAAAAAGGCAAGAGGTCCAGGGTCAATACCTGATGGGAAAAATATCCAAAAAGGTCCTTGGTCTTAGGATTGCCTTGTCAGAGTGTGCTGACTAGGATAAAGGTACCTCTCCTTACTTTTTAGGTGAGGTGAGATCCTTGTGTGCTAGCCATGGACACATGGCGATTCTCCATGGGTTTGTGGGTTATGTGACCACTAGGAGTGTGCCATGAGAGCATTCTCTAGCTCTCTAGGTCGTGTGTGAGTGGTCAGCCTGATTGCTAGGCTGATTTCCTCCCTTGTGTGAGATTATGGACTCTAGTGTGTGAGCCTTAGCCTCCATGGCTAAGTGGTGTGGCTTGTGAGAGGGCTGACTTGCCCAAGCTCTAGCTCTATATGTACTCCATCATTTTGAGTGATTCAACAACCATTCTTCAGCACAAGTGATGCCCTTCAAATCACACATGCTCGCTGCTCCAAGGCTCCCTCTCTCCTCCAGATCCAACATTTGGTATCAGAGCCAAGTTCTACCACTTTCAGCCAGCACAGGCCGTCACTTTGAGAGTGACGGGTTGGAGTGAAACCTTCACCAGATTTGACAATCGACCACTAGATTTTCAAGCTCAAGAGACAAGCGTTCCAACGAGCCCAAGATTGCAATGATCCAACAGTTGGAATGAGAGTTATGCTCAAAACGAGGTCGGCCAGGGCTACACTCTTCTCTATGAGTAAGACTGTCGCCTTGTGATGACCATAACTCTCTTGTTTCTTTGTCAAATTTAAAAAGTGGCACATGCGAATTGTAGTATTTTTCCTAAGCTTTCCATTGGTGCAAAACTATTTGCAATCCATTGATTAGTTTGGGAGAAATACCGTTTACAAGCTGGCTGGTCTGAGTTGGAGTAGGAGCAGAAGCATACCCTGTTTTCAAGAGGGCATATCTTTCAAAATCCCCTGTTGATGACCCTGTTTTATAAGTCGATCTGAACAATTTTTAGCTGAATTTTCCAGTGAAGGGCTCGTTTTTTCAAAATTCCCAGTCTGCTGGCATCTACAGTCCATTTTCTGTTAGACAGATTTCTGGCAGAAGCAGCAGCAGAAGCAGGGGTAATGCCACCATCCAAGGGCAGCGCTGAGCATCACCAAGGCTCAAAATGGCAGCAGCTGGCGTTGTAACAACAGCCCAGCCTTTGGAGAGGCTGGAGGGACGCGCCAACTTCATGTTTTGGAAGATCCGTACACGCCTCCTTTTGGAGGAGAGGGGCTTGTGGGAGGTGGTGATCGGCGACGAGGCGGCTCCAGTTCCACAGGCAAAAGGCATCACCGCAGCGCAGGTGGTGGCGGGGAAGACGCCGCAAAAGGGTGCAGCTGATGCGGGTTCTTCTGCAAGTGTTCCATTGGCGTATGAGGAGTGGATAAAAAAGGGCAGGCAGGCCTACAGGTTCCTTGTCAACACCATCTCCAACCCGCATCTTCAGTACGTGAGTGACAAGGCTACTGCAAAGGAGGGGTGGAACACGCTGTGCAAGAAGTATGAGAGCAAGGATCTTGCATTCCTCATGCTTTTGGAGGAAAAGATGATGGCACTGAAAATGCAGGGTGGAGAATGGATGGAGGCGTATCTGGAGAGGGCAAAGGAGCTGGCAAAGCAGTTGAGATCGGCCGGCAATCCTGTGGAAGAGACGCGCTTCATCCTCCTCTTGCTGAGGGGACTCCCAACCAGCTACGACACGGTGCGAGAGACGTTGGAGTGCCAACCGACTCTCGACCTCGACTTCATCTGCACGCACTTGGTGTAGGTGGAACTGCGTCGCAATGCAGCAAAGCGCAATGGCGGCAGCAGCAGCAATGAAGCGGCTTTCATGGCCATGGGCTCACGCAACCAGCAGCAGCAGTAGTCCGGGCAGCAGAGAGGCAAGAAGAAGGGCAAGTGCCACTATTGCCAGAAAGAGGGGCACTACAAGAAAGAGTGCTTCAAGTTCAAGAGGGACCAGAAGGAGCAACAGCAGCAGCAGCAAAAGCAGCAATCTCCACAGCAACAGCAGCAGCAGTCACAGCAACGCTAGCAACAGCAGCAGCAGCAGCAGCAGAACCAGACTGGCGTGCGCCATTTTGGCAACATGAACGTGGCCAAGGAGGTGCGCGATTGTCTCTTCATGGCGAAGTCTGACATGTCGCAGAAGGAAAAGGCGGATTTGGCGTAGTACAAGGACTCGGGATGTACCAAGAGTCTGACGCACCACAAGGAGTGGTTCACGCAGCTGCTCTCCATCCCCCCCCCCGTCCGATTGCTTTGAGTGATGATCCGGTGGTGTATGCTGAGGGGATTGGGATTGTGGAGATGTGGTTGGAGACCCCGCGTGGCATTGAAGTGGGAGTTTTCCATGGCGTGCTGTATGTACCTGATGCTGCGTTCAACCTTCTCTCAGTGTCCAATCTCACCAACACAGGACGACGCGTTGTTTTTGACGATGATTGTGGCTACATCCTCGACAAGGAAACAGGAGAGGAGTTGGCCAAGTCGGTGAAGGAGGGCGACATGTACCGCCTGCTGGGGACGACCAAGATCCCGTGTGAGCAGAGTCTTGCAGCAGTGGTGTAGGCGACAGATGGCGAGATCTGGCATGCGCGCTATGGCCACATCAGCATGCGCGCCTTGCAGCAACTTCAAGCAAAGCAGATGGTGCGTGACTTTCCTACAATCTCTAACTTTGAGGAGCAATTGTGCATCGGCTGTTTGGAGGGGAAGCAACACCAAGAGGCGTTCTGTGGAGCAGGGGAGCGTGCAAAGGAGGTGTTGGAGCTGGTCCACATGGACTTGTGCGGACCGATGCAGACCCAGAGCTTTGGAGGCTCTAGGTATTTCCTGACCTTCATTGATGATTTCAGCGTTTACACCGCTGTATACTTCCTTCCTTCCAAGGACGAGTGCTTCGACAGGTTCAAGGAGTTCAAGGCCATGGTGGAGAACCAGACTAGCAAGAAGATCAAGGCGCTGCGCAGCGATCGCGGTGGAGAGTACCTGAGCAAGGAGTTCCATGACTACCTCGCAGCAGCTGGCATCAAGGCGCAGCATACCGCGCCGTACTCACCGCAGCAGAACGGTGTAGCAGAACGCACCAACCGTACCATTTTGGAGTCGGCGCGCTCCATGCTGCACGCGGCTCGACTGACCTACGACTTCTGGGCTGAAGCCGTGAGCACTGCAGTCTACATCAAGAACCGTAGTCCAACTAAGGCGCTGGAGCAGATGACGCTGTACGAGGCATAGTTCGGCAAAAAACCAAGCGTGGGTCATCTTCGAGCATTGGGCACATGCAAATGCCCAAGGAGAAGCGACAGAAATGGGACGCAAAGAGTGCGCAGATGCTGATGATTGGCTACGACGTGGCAAGCAAGGCCTATCGCCTCTACGAGAGGGATACAGGCCACGTCATCATCTGCAGGGATGTCGTCTTCAACGAGAGCAACGTCATCGGCACCAACATTGTGTGTGAAGAGGCAGCAGAACCAGCAGCTGACGAGACAGTGGGAGCATAAATCCTTCCTGACCCAGTCTCTCCTGATCCTTCCTCTACTGTGACAGTGGGAGAATCACTCTACTCTCCCATGTCTGATACAACAGCCTCATCGGCAGAAATAGAGGAGGGAGATGGAGCACTACCAGCAGCAGCAGTTGTGCAAGCAGCACCGCGCTAGCCGCCCGCTAACGCTCCAGCACCAGGTCGCAAGTACCCTCTTAGGATGCGTTACAAGCCTGGTGAGCGCGGCTATTTGTGGATGCTGCAGAAACCAGAACAGATGAACGTTCCAGTTGCAGCAGATTCAGATGAGCCAACGTCATACAAGGAGGCCATGGCTGTACCGGATGCAGCAGATTGGGCGTAAGCCGTGCAGCAAGAGATACAGTTCAGCTGGACAACGGCACATGGGAGCTGACTGAGCGTCCACCTGGACGTAAGGTGATCAAGTGCAAGTGGGTGTTCAAGAAGAAGCGGGGAGCAGATGGTAACCTGGAAAAGTACAAGGCGAGGCTGGTCGCCAAGGGCCACTCGCAGTAGGAGGGCATCGACTACACAGAAACGTTTGCCCCTGTTGCAAAGTTTGCCTCTGTACGCACGCTCCTCTCTTACGCAGGAGCTGAGGACTTCGAGGTTGACCACATGGATGTCAATACGGCATTCTTGAATGGTGACTTGGAGGAGGAGAGCTACATGGAGCAGCCGGAGGGGTTCGTCATGGATGGCCAGGAGCACCTGGTTTGTAAGCTGCAGAAGTCACTGTACGGCCTCAAGCAAGCATCGCGTGCTTGGAACCAGAAGTTGGATGCGGCGTTGCAGTGCATGGGGTTTGAGCGCAGCGAGTGTGACTACAGCGTGTATCGTTGGCAGCATGAGCATGAGATCCTCGTCATCATTGTCTATGTGGCTGACATGCTCCTCCTTTCCAACAGCATGTCTGCACTATAGGAGTTCAAGGAAGCCATGCCGGAGCGCTTCCAGATGTCTGATCTCGAAGAGGCATCATACTTCCTCGGTATCCAGATCACGCGTGATCACAAGTCATGCTCTCTCTCACTGCAGCAGAGCCGCTACATCAAGGATGTTTTGCAGCGGTTTGGCATGGCAGAGGCAAAACCCATCGGCACGCCGTTGGAGACGCGGTAGTACCTCATGAGTTTCAATGGAGAAGCAGATGCAGCCGAGCGGCAAAAGTACCAGAGCGCCGTCGGCAGTCTCATGTACCTGATGGTGGCAACCAGGCCGGACCTCGCACAGGCTGTGAGCGCTGTGAGCCAGCACATGGCTTATCCTGGACTGAAGCACCAGAAGGCAGTGAAGCGGATCTTTCGCTACCTTGCTGGAACCGTCAACGTCGGCATCACCTACAACGGCAATGACAACATCATCATTAGCTACACAGATGCAGATTGGGCTTCAAATCCTGAGACACGCAAGTCCATCTCTGGACATGTATTTCTCACGAATGGAGGTGCCATCAGCTGGTGCAGCAAGCGGCAGGTGGTCATGGTCACATCTAGTACAGAAGCTGAGTACGTATCTCTCAGCTTTGGAGCCAAGGAAGCAGTTTGGCTCCAGCGTCTCATGGCAGAGATGAGTGGGAGTGCAGCGGTTCCAGTTTCTGTGCGCGTCGACAACCAGAGCGCAATCGCACTCGCCAAGAATCGTGAGCACCATGCACGTACCAAGCACATTGATATCGCATATCATTTCATCAGGCACATGGTGTAGGAGGGTGCTATCAAGGTGGAGTTTACTCCAACCAGCAAGCAGGTCGCTGATTTCTGCACCAAGCCAGTGACCCGTGAGAAGCAGCAGTTCTGCATGAAGGCATGTGGACTCAGCCCACTCTGACTGCGGCAAAGTGGGAGATTGTTGGGAAAAGAGCCATCCGGCTCAGTTTCAGGTCCACAGGAGCAAGTTCCAGGAAAGTACCAGATGCCTGCTC
>SZWC01000300.1:165972-268417 GCA_023375785.1 Penium margaritaceum | reverse complement strand
TGAGCACCATGCACGCACCAAGCACATTGACATCGCATATCATTTCATCAGGCACATGGTGTAGGAGGGTGCTATCAAGGTGGAGTTTACTCCAACCAGCAAGCAGGTCGCTGATTTCTGCACCAAGCCAGTGACCCGTGAGAAGCAGCAGTTCTGCATGAAGGCATGTGGACTCAGCCCACTCTGACTGCGGCAAAGTGGGAGATTGTTGGGAAAAGAGCCATCCGGCTCAGTTTCAGGTCCACAGGAGCAAGTTCCAGGAAAGTACCAGATGCCTGCTCCGATTGTCGATCCAACTTCACCATTGGAAAGATCAGGTGGCGAAATGTCTACGGCCCAAGTTTGAGGCCGATCCAACGGTCGGATTGGGAGATATGAATTTTCAAAGTTTTGGGGGTCATGGACCGCCGATATCCGGGTGACCATGGGCGATGACTCCATGCTTTAGCCTGAGAAAAGAAAAAGGCAAGAGGTCCAGGGTCAAGACCGGATGGGAAAAATATGCAATAAGGTCCTTGGTCTTAGGATTGCCTTGTCAGAGTGTGCTGACTAGGATAAAGGTACCTCTCCTTACTTTTTAGGTGAGGTGAGATCCTTGTGTGCTAGCCATGGACACATGGCGATTCTCCATGGGTTTGTGGGTTATGTGACCATTAGGAGTGTGCCATGAGAGCATTCTCTAGCTCTCTAGGTCGTGTGTGAGTGGTCAGCCTGATTGCTAGGCTGATTTCCTCCCTTGTGTGAGATTATGGACTCTAGTGTGTGAGCCTTAGCCTCCATGGCTAAGTGGTGTGGCTTGTGAGAGGGCTGACTTGCCCAAGCTCTAGCTCTATATGTACTCCATCATTTTGAGTGATTCAACAACCATTCTTCAGCACAAGTAATGCCCTTCGAATCACACATGCTCGCTGCTCCAAGGCTCCCTCTCTACTCCTGATCCAACAATAACGCCTCTTCATTCTTCAAAAGCTGATTTCGATGAGGGTGAACAAGAGAGAGTCAATTTTGGACTTCCTGTTGCACTTTAAACGACTGCTGCAGCAAGTGACCTGAATGAACTGGGATATTGACACCAACATGCAGGCCATGATCCTCCTCATGGCGCTACCTGAAAGGTGGGGTCCTTAGATCACCGTCTTTGGCGGTTGCAATGAGGAGGATTTGAAATGTTATGCAATATCCGACTACGTACGTAACGGGGCCATGCGTTACAACGGTGGTGAGGCTAATATTTCAGCCTATGTTGCACAGTATGGTAGTCATGGCAATGATTCCACTTTTGGTCAGAGTCGCAGCGGAAGCGGTGGTAGTGAAAGAAAAGGCAATGGTGGCGATGGAAAGATTTCAAAACTTCCTGGGAAGTGCCATAACTGAGGCTAGCCTGGGCATTGGGCACAGGAGTGCAGGACTCCCAGAGAGCAAGACGGAGGTCATGGTGGTAGATATGAGGGTAAAAGAAAGGGTAACAAGGAGTTGATGAACATGATGGCTGAGAGCGTGCCGAGAACCAAGGGAGCGGCACTGCTCAAGCGTAGAGCCTATGGTCTCGACTCTAGCAGGAACCACCACTCTTCAAGGAAGAAGGATGAGTTCATCTCCATTGGGGACACTGAACATCGCTTCAGGTGTGCCAGCGGCAGCTTTGTCCATGTACAAGGCGAGAGAGATAAGTTGATCAGCATCAACGTGAACGTGGCTGAAAAAGACTTGAAGCTGATGAACGTTGTCTACATACCGTCTTTTGCGGCAAACCTCTTGTCAGTGTAAAAAAAAACGGACAATGACATGACGGTCGTCTTCATGGAGGAGGAGGCCGTGATTGTCAAGAATAAGCACATCAAGATCTATCCCAAGGAGAGTCTTGTCGCAGAGGTTCCAAGAGCTGATGGGCTATACGTGCTGCAGACCAAACCCCTTGAAACTACATATGAGGGATATGCGGCGGTTGAAGAGACCAAGTTTCCAAAGCTTGACGCACCAGAAGCGGTCACCATGGCGGCCAACTCCACCGACACAGATGCTGAGCCGTGGCACAGACGGTTTGGTCATGTGGCTGACAGCATACTACAAGCTATGCAGTAGCACGAAGTGGTTCACAGGATGGAGGGATGCAGGGCAACGGATGGGGGAATGTGCAAAAAGTTGTGTGAGCCATGCCTCCAAGATAAGGCAAAGAGAAAGACTTTTGAGCGTAATGGACAACGTGCGGCAGGAATCTTGGACGTGATTTACTCTGATTTGTGCGGACCATTCCACACCCCTTCGAACTGCAGCAGCAAGTATTTCTTGACCTTCATCGACGACCATAGTCGTAAGATGTGGATCTACTTCCTCAAGACAAAGGGAGGGGTCAAGGAGAAGTTGCAAGAGTTTATCGCAATGGTAGAGCGGCAGACAAGCAAGAAGGGCAAAGCACTATGCACGGAAAACGGTGGTGAGTACGAGGCATGCAAAGGATAGTTGAGCTAACACGGCATCAACCACGAGAAAACCACGTCTTATACCCCCAGAGCAATGGCATTGCCGAGCGGATGAACCAGACTATCCTCGGCATGACACGAAGCATGCTCTTCGACGCCAAACTCCCACCTCGCTTTTGGGCTAAAGCTGCAAGAACTGTTTGCTACCTTGTGAATCTGACTCTAGCAGCCGCGCTTGGAAGGCGTGGTAAGAAAGAGCAAGAGAAGTAGCTCAGGATGCTACATGAGGCTTGGCCTCATACTTGAGGGTCTTTGGCTGTACTGCGTGGACAAAGGTCCAAGCAAGAGAAGGAAGAGGCAAGCTGGATGCACGCGCTGGTTAGTGTGTAATGGTTGGATACAATACTGCACACAAGGCGTGCAAGCTATGGGACCAAGCGGCTAGAAAGCTCATAAGGAGCCGAGATGTCGAGTTTGATGAAAGGATGCTCGGTAAGGGAGAGTCGCTAGACCCTGTCCATGCTCCCAAATCAGGAGAGTGGGTTGTGTTGCTCGAGCCAGGTGATCAGGCACCAGAAAAGTGGCAGATGGTGCCAGTAAGGAATGGTGCTCCCAGGAGAGTGGGTGTGCAGGCTGACACAATGATAGACTCAGACACTAAGTCTGAGTCGTCCGAGGCCTCTGAGTCAAACTGTGAGGGTGGTGGCTCTTCCTCAATCAGCGGATCACCGGCAGCACAGGAGCAGCAGAAGCAACTAAGCCTTGAAGCACCACTAGCAACACTCCGGCGTAGTACGCGCCAGAAGAAACCTCCGCCCAAGTACGATGCTGAGAGCGCGGAATGGACCGGACTCAGGCTATGAACATGCCAGATGCGGCCAAGTGGAAGGAGGCAATGGATAGTGAACTCGCATCCATTCAAGAGAACGGAACATGGATTTTGGTAAACAGGCTCCCAAACGCACACGTGGTGGGGTCAATGTGGGTACTCCGGAAAATGCTGAAGCAAGATGGTACTATCGACAAGTACAAGGCAAGAGTTGTGGCAAAGGGGTTTTCCCAGCGTGCAGGCATAGAGTACGAGGAGACCTTCGCGCCTGTCGTCACCTTTGCCTCCATCAGATCCATGTGGGGCATCGCTGAAACAAAAGATCTGGAGGTCACCAGATGGATGTCAAGACAGCTTTCCTCTATGAGAAGTTAGACAAAGAAGTGCTGATGGAAGTACCCCAGGGAGTGAAAGCTCCAGAGGGCAAGGTTTGCAAATTGGTCAAAGCACTCTACGTGCTAAAACAGGCTCAAGGATTTGGTACAAGGAGATGGACGGCTTCATGACTGGGCTTACCTTCATGCACTACCTGAATGACCCGAGTGTCTACATGAAGGAGGATGAGCAAGGCTTGATGCTGGTTGCACTGTACGTGGATGACCTGATCATCTGCTCGTCATCAGTCGAGATATTGAACAAGTTGTAGACAGATCTCAGCAACAGGTTCAAGATGAAGGACATGGGTCCGCTCGAGTTCTACCTCGGGATAACCGTCTGCTGCAATCAAGCAACAGGCACCATAGAACTGAACCAGACCAAGTACATCAAGGAAGTCGTCCAGCACTACAACATGGAGGATTGCAAGTCCATCGGCACACCCATGACAACAGACATCAAGCTCTCCACCTCCATGAGCCTTAGCACGGAAGCAGAACGGCGTGAGATGGAGAACATTCCCTACCAGTCTGCTCTTGGTAGCCTCATGTATGCCATGGTAGGAACACGCCCTGACATTTGCTATGCTTTGGGACAAGTGAGCAGGTTTGTGGCCAATCCAGGACCACAGCACTGGCAAGCAGTCAACCGCATCATGCTCTATCTACAAAAGACACGAGACATGGGACTCCAGTGTGGAGTCTAAGAACGATCTGACATGGTGCGGCTCGTGTACTATAAAGACGCCGACAAGGGAGGAAGAATCGATGACAGAAAGTCCACCTCGGACTTTATGTGCCTCTTGAACGGTGGTGTAGTCTCTTGGACAAGCAGAAAGCAAGATTGTGTTTCCCTCTCTATCGCTAAGGCAGAGAACATCGCTCTGTCAAAAGCATGCAAGGAGACACAATGTCTACGCAGTTTGCTTGCTGAGATAAAAGTGCAACAAACAGAGGCAAGAAAGGTCCGCATCTACAACAAGAATGTCATGATGTCATCTCCCGTCGGACCAAGTACATCGACATCAAGTACCACTACTCACGCGACCTGGTTACAAAGGAGATCGTGAACCTGGAATACGTGGAGACCAGGAAGATGCTCGCAGATTGCATGACAAAGGCGTTGGACAGCAAATTGCACTCTGCAGGTACTTGAGGCATAAGTATGGTCAACGCAGCGGACAAAGACTGAGACCAAGATTGATGGAGAGAGGAGGGATCTCACTGCTAATGGAGAGAGGTGCAAGGGAGAGTTTGTTGACCTGATTTGCTCCTTGTCCATGGCCCATATTTGGACAGGTACAGGACGGACTAGGCATGCATTGCTCCCTTGGAGTAAGTCTCCTAAGTCTGGTCTAGATAGACAAGGCATGCACTGCTCCTTTGGAGCAAGTCCCCTTGAGTTAGTCTCTGGAGCGAGAGATCACTGGGTGAAATCCCAGCTCAGTGACGAATTTTCTTTGTTACCGAAAGGGGGACAAGAAGTTTCTAAGAGACATCGTAGAACATTTTAAGGTCCTTCCTGGTGGCTGGCGCCACTTGGCGGTCATAGGGAGCGCCATGTAGGCAGGAGGGATGACGCAATCCAGATTGTCCCCAAAGTGGCTCATCCAAGGAGTTACTACGCGCCTTGGTTAGAGGCTGGCTCTAGGACTATAAGAACCTATCAATTGCCTGTGATTGAGTACAGTTCTTACCTTTGAGACTCCTCACAGAGTTGTCCACCAGATACACACACTAAAGAAGCATTGGTTGGTCTAAGTCCCAAGAGTTCGCTCCTCGCGCGAAATTGACCAGGTGCTAAGGACAAAGTGCAAGGAAGTGATTCCTATGACCTGCTCAGTGTGGAACCTTGGCTCTGAGGGTGAACTCATCTCTTCGTTACAATACCAAGAGCGGTCGACGGGAACCATTGTATCGGAACCCGTTTTCTAGACCGTCAGCTCAGGCAGGTTGAGAGAAATAAGATGCAACGCTGCAGTGCATGGGGTTTGAACGCAGTGAGTGTGACTACAACGTCTATCACTGGCAGCATGGTCATGAGGTGCTCATCATCATCGTCTAAGTGGATGGCATGATCCTCCTTTCCAACAGCATGTCTGCAGTGCAGGAGTTCATGGAGGCCATGCAAGAGCGCTTTCAGATGTCTAATCTTTGGGAGGCATCATACTTCCTTGGTATCCTAATCACGCGTGACCGCAAATCATGCTCTCTCTTGTGTACCAGAGCTGCTACATCAAGGATTTCTTGCAGTGATTCAGCATGGCAGAGGCAAAACCCATCGGCACGCTGCTCGAGACGCGTCACTACCTCGTGGATCAGGAGAAGTACTAGAGCGCCGTCAGTAGTCTCATGTACCAGTAGATCGCAACTAGGCCGGATCTCGCACAGGCTGTGAGTGGTGTGAGCGAGCACATGGCGAATCCCGGACCTGAGTACCAGAAGGCAAAAAAGAAGATCTTCCGCTACCTTGCTGGAACTATCAACATCGGCATCACCTACAACGGCAATGATAACAACATCATTGGCTATACAGATACAGATTGGGCTTAAAATCCTGAGGACCGCTAGTCCATCTCTATGGGGCTAACAGCTAGTGCAGAACGCGGCACGAGGTTATGGCCAACTTAAGCAAGGAAGCTGAGTACGACTCTCTCAGCTTTCAAGCCAACGAAGGAATTTGGCTTTTGCGTCTCATGGCGGAGATGAGTGGGAGTACAGTAGATCCTGTTCGTGTGCGCGTCGACAACTGTTGGAAAAGGAGCCATTTGGCTCAGTTTGAGGTCCACTAGAGCAAGTTTCAGGAAACTACCGGGCTTCGATGGTCAATCCCATGTCTCCATTGGAAAGATCAGGTGGCAAAATGTCTATTGTAAAAGGTTGAGGCCAACCTACGTTCGGATTTCGAGATATGAATATTTGAATTTTTTGGGCTCATCGATCGCTTATATCTGATGATCATGGGCGATGGCTCCATGCCTTAGAGTTAGAAAAGAAAAAAAGACAAGAGATCAAGGGTCAAGACCTGATAGGAGAAATTTCCAGAAAGGTCCTAGATTCTTGGGTTGCCTTGTCACAGTGTGCCGACTATGAAAAAGATACCTCTCCTTACGTTTTTGGTGAGGTGAGATCCTTGTGTGCTAGCCATGGACACATGGCGATTCTCCATGGAATTGTGGGTTATGTGACCACTAGGAGTGTCTCATGAGAGCATCTTCTAGTTCTCTAGGTCATTTGTGAGTGATCAGCCTGATTGCTAGGCTGATTTCCTCTCTTATGTGACACTATGGACTCTAGTGTGTGAGCCGTAGCCTCCATGGCTAAGTGGTGTGGCTTGTGGGAGGGCTGACTTACCCAAGCTCTAACTCTATATGTACTCAATCATTTTTAGTGATTCAACAACCATTCTTCAGCACAAGTTATGCCCTTCTAGTCCTCCATGCTTACTGCTCCAAGGCTCTCCCTCTCCTCCAGTTCCAAGAACAACCAGAGCGCAATCGCACTCGCCAAGAATCTTGAGCACCATGCACGCACCAAGTACTTTGATATTGCATAGAACTTCAATAGGCACATGGTGCAATAGGGTGTTTGAAGATGGAGTTTACTCCAACCAGTAACCAGGTCACTGATTTCTACACCTAGCTAGTGACCCGTGAGAAGCAACAGTTCTGCATGAACGCATGTGGACTCAGCCCACTCTGACTGCAGCAAAGTAGGAGATTGTTGGAAAAGAAGCCATCCGGCTCAGTTTCACGTCCACAAGAGCACGTTTGAGGAAACTACGAGATGCTTCCTCCAATTGTTGATTTGACTTCACCATTGGAAAGATCAGGTGCCAAAATCTCTATGGTCTAAGTTTGAGACCGATCTTGCGATCGGATTGGGAGATTTAAATTTTCAAAGTTTCCTGTGTCATCGACCGCCGATATCAGGGTGATCATGGGTGATGGCTCCATGCCTTAGCCTGAGAAAACAAGAAGAGCAAGAGGTCCAAGGTCAAGACCTGATGGGAGAAATATCGAGAAAGGTTTTAGATCCTTGGGTTACCTTGTTTCAATATGACTAGGAAGAGCATACCTTTCCTTACTTTTTAGGTGAGGTGAGGTCCTTGTGTGCTAGCCATGGACACATGGCGATTCTCCATGCGATTGTGGGTTATGTGACCACTAGGAGTTTGCCATGAGCGCATTTTCTAGCTCTCTAGGTCGTGTGTGAGTGGTGAGCCTGATTGCTAGGCTGATTTCCTCTCTTGTGTGAGATTATGGACTTTAGTCTATGAGCCTTAGCCTCTATGGCTAAGTGGTGTGGCTTGTGAGAGGGCTGACTTGCCCAAGCTCTAGCTATGTATGTACTCCATTGTTTTTAGTGATTCAACAACGATTCTTTAGTACAAGTGATGCCCTTCCAGTCCTACGTTTTTGCTGGTCCAAGGCTCCCTATCTCCTCCAGTTCCAACAATTGGTATCAGGGCCAAGTTCTGCCACTTTCAGTGAGTACAGGCAGTTACTTTGAAAGTGACCGGCTAGGGTGAAATCTTAACCAAATTTCACAATCAACCACGAGATTTCATGTTCAAAAGACAATCTTTCCAACGCGCTCAAGATGGCAAAGATCAAACATTTGGATTGAGAGTTATGCTTAAAACGAGGTCGGCAAGGGCTACATTAATTTCTCTGATCCATTTTTTGTCAGACAGATTTCTGGCAGAAGCAGCAGCAGAAGCAAGATTAGCGCCCCCCACTAAAGGGTAGCACTCAGCATCACCAAAGCTCAAAATGGCAGTAAGAGGCGTGATAACAGTAGCTTAGCCCTTGGAGAGGCTGGAAGGACGCGCCAATTTCACATTTTGGAGGATCCGTACCCGCCTCCTTCACCTAGTTTATGTTGACCTGATATGCTCCTTGTCCATGGCTGATATTTTGACAGGCACAGGACGCACTAGGCGTGCAATTCTCCTTTGGAATAAGTCCCCTTAATCTGGTCCAGATAGACAAGGCATGCATTGCTCCTTTGGAGCAAGTCCTCTTGGTCTAATCTGGATAGTATAGCGAGCAAACACTACCTACGACAACTCCTTGTGGCTTAGACGTTCCAGATATAGTTTGTGGAGCGGGAGGTCACTCGGTGAAATCCCAACCCGGTGACTAATATTCTTTGTGACCAAAAGGGGGACTGGAAGGTTCTAAGAAATATCTTACAACATTCCAAGGTCGAACTTGGTGGTTTGCGCCACTTGGCAGTCACACAGAGCGCCATGTTGGTTGGGGGTATGATGCTATCCAGATTGTCTGGGTGGGCATGGGTGATGGCTCCATGCCTTAGCCTTAGAAAAGAAAAAGGCAAGAGGTCCAGGGTCAAGACCTGATGGGAGAAATATACAAAAAGGGTCCTTGGTCTTAGGATTGCCTTGTCAGAGTGTGCTGAATAGGATAAAGGTACCTCTCCTTACTTTTTAGGTGAGGTGAGATCCTTGTGTGCTAGCCATGGACACATGGCGATTCTCCATGGGTTTGTGGGTTATGTGACCACTAGGAGTGTGCCATGAGAGCATTCTCTAGCTCTCTAGGTCGTGTGTGAGTGGTCAGCCTGATTGCTAGGCTGATTTCCTCCCTTGTGTGAGATTATGGACTTTAGTGTATGAGCCTTAGTCACCATGGCTAAGTGGTGTGGCTTGTGAGAGGGCTGACTTGCCCAAGCTCTAGCTCTATATGTACTCCATCATTTTGAGTGATTGTATAACCATTCTTCAGCACAAGTGATGCCCTTCCAATCACACATGCTCGCTGCTCCAAGGCTCCCTCTCTCCTCGAGATCCAACATTTGGTATCAGAGCCAAGTTCTGCCACTTTCAGCCAGCACACGGGTTGGGGTCAAACCTTCACCAAATGTAATGATCGACCACTGGAACTTCAAGTTCAAAAGACAAGCTTTCCAACGGGTCCAAGATCGCGAAGATCCAACGGTCGGATGGAGAGTTATGGTCAAAACGAGGTCGGCCAGGATTACACTCTTCTCTATGAGTAAGACTATCGCCTTGTGATGACCATAACTCTCTTGTTTCTTTGTCAAATTTAAAACGTGGCACATGCGAATTGTAGTATTTTTCCTAAGCTTTTGATTGGAGCAAACATATTTGCATTCCATTGATTCGTTTGGGAGAAACACCGTTTACAAGCTGGCTGGTCTGAGTTGGAGTAGGAGCAGAAGCATACCCTGTTTTCAAGAGGGCATATCTTTCAAAATCCCCCGTTGATGACCCTGTTTTATGGGTCGATCTGAAAGTTTTTGAGCTGAATTTTCCAGTGATGGGCTCGATTTTTCCAAATTCCCAGTCTGCTGGCATCTACAGTCCATTTTTTGTCAGACAGATTTCTGGCAAAAGCAGCATCAGAAGCAGGGGTAGCGCCGCCATCCAAGGATAGCGCTGAGCATCATCAAGGCTCAAAATGGCAGCAGCTGGCGTTGTAACAGCAGCCCAGCCTTTGGAGAGGCTGGAGGGACGCGCCAACTTCACGTTTTGGAAGATCCGTACCCGCCTCCTTTTGGAGGAGAGGGGCTTGTGGGAGGTGGTGAGCGGCGACGAGCCGGCTCCAGTTCCACAGGCAAAAGGCATCACCGCAGCGCAGGTGGTGGCGGGGAAGACGCCGCAAAAGGGTGCAGCTGATGCGGGTTCTTCTGCAGCTATACCAGCGGCGTATGAGGAGTGGAAGAAGAAGGACAGGCAGGCCTACAGGTTGCTTGTCAACACCATCTCCAACCCGCATCTTCAGTACGTGAGTGACAAGGCTACTGCAAAGGAGGGGTGGGACACGTTGTGCAAGAAGTATGAGAGCAAGGATCCTGAATTCCTCATGCTTTTGGAGGAAAAGATGATGGCGCTGAAAATGCAGAGTGGTGAAGGGATGGAGGCATATCTGGACAGGGCAAAGGAGCTGGCGAAGCAGTTGAGAGCGGCCGGCAACCCTGTGGAAGAGACGCACTTCATCCTCCTCTTGCTGAGGGGACTCCCAACCAGCTACGACACGGTACGAGAATCGTTGGAGTGCCAGCCGACTCTCGACCTCGACTTCATCTGCACGCACTTGGTATAGGTGGAAATGCGTCGCAATGCAGCAAAGCGCAATGGCGGCAGCAGTAGCAGTGAAGCAGCTTTCATGGCCATGGGCTCACGTAACCAGCAGCAGCAGCAGTCTGGGGAGCAGAGATGCAAGAAGAAGGGCAAGTGCCACTATTGCCAGAAAGAGGGGCACTACAAGAAAGAGTGCTTTAAATTCAAGAGGGACCAGAAGGAGCAGCAGCAGCAACAGCAAAAGCAGCAATCTCCACAGCAACAGCAACAGCAGTCACAGAACCGCCAGCAGCAGCAACAGCAGCAGAACCAGACTAGTGTGCGCCATTTTGGCAACATGAACGTCGCCAAGGAGGTGCGCGACCGCCTCTTCATGGCGAAGTCTGACATGTCGCAGAAGGAAAAGGCGGATCTGGCGTGGTACAAGGACTCGGGGTGTACCAAGAGTCTGACGCACCACAAGGAGTGGTTCACGCAGCTGCTCTCCATTCCTCCTCGTCCGATTGCTTTAGGTGATGATCGGGTGGTATATGTTGAGGGGATTGGGATTGTGGAGATGTGGTTGGAGACCCCGCGTGGCATTGAAGTAGGAGTGTTCCATGGCATGCTGTATGTGCCTGATGCTGTGTTAAACCTTCTCTCAGTGTCCTCCCTCACCAACACAGGACTGCGCGTCGTTTTTTACGATGATTATGGCTACATCCTCGACAAGGAAACAGGAGAGTTGGCCAAGTCGGTGAAGGAGGGCGACATGTACCGCCTGCGGGGTGTGACCAAGATCCCACGTGAGCAGAGTCTTGCAGCAGTGGTGCAGGCGACAGATGGCGAGATCTGGCATGCGCGCTACGGCCACATTGGCATGCGCGCCTTGCAGCAGCTTCAAGCAAAGCAGACGGTGCGTGACCTGCCTACCATCTCTAACTTTGAGCAGTAGTTATGCATCGGCTGTTTGGAGGGGAAGCAGCACCGCGAGGCGTTCTCTGGAGCAGGAGAGCGTGCGAAAGAGGTGTTGGAGCTGGTCCACACGGACTTCTGCGGACCGATGCAGACCCAGAGCTTTGGAGACTCTAGGTATTTTCTCACCTTCATTGATGATTTTAGCCGTTTCACTGCTGTGTACTTCCTTTCCTCCAAGGACCAGTGCTTTGACAGGTTCAAGGCCATGGTGGAGAACCAATCTGGCAAGAAGATCAAGGCGTTGCGTAGCGACCACGGTGGAGAGTACCTGAGCAAGGAATTCCGGGACTATCTCGCAGCAGCTAGCATCAAGGCGTAGCGTACCGCGCCATACTCGCCGTAGCAGAACGGTGTAGCAGAACGCGCCAACCGTACCATTGTGGAGTCGGCGCGCTCCATGCTACACGCGGCTCGGCTGACCTACGACTTCTGGGCTGAAGCCGTGAGCACCGCGGTCTACATCAAGAACCGCAGTCCAACTAAGGCGTTGGAGCAGATGACGCCGTACGAGGCGTGGTTCGGCAAGAAACCAAGCGTGGGTCATCTCCGAGCATTTGGGAGCCTGGTGCACATGCACGTGCCCAAGGAGAAGCAATAGAAATGGGACGCAAAGAGTGCGCAGATGCTGATGATTGGCTACGACGTGGCAAGCAAGGCCTATCGCCTCTACGAGAGGGATACAGACCACGTTATCATCTCAAGGGATGTCGTCTTCAACGAGAGCAACGTCATCGGCACCAACATTGTGTGTGAAGAGGCAACAAAACCAGCAGCTGACGAGACAATAGGAGCAGAAATTCTTCCTAACCCAGTTTCTCCTGATCCTTCCTCTACTGTGACAGTGGTAGAATCACTCTACTCTCCCATGTCTGATGTAGCAAATACAGTAGCTTCATCGGCAGAAGCACAGGAGGGAGATGTAGCACCACAAGCAGAAGCAGTTGTGCCAGCAGCACCGCGTCAGCCGCCTGCTAACGCTCCAGCACCAGGTCGGAGGTACCCTCTCAGGGTGCGTTACAAGCCTGGTGAGCGTGGCCATTTCTGGATGCTGCAGAAACGAGAACAGATGAGCATTGCAGTTGGAGCAGATTCAGATGAGCCAACGTCATACAAGGAGGCCATGGCTGCACCGGATGCAGCAAATTGGACGCAAGCCGTGCAGCAGGAGATACAGTCGCAGCTGGACAACGGCACGAGGGAGCTGACTGAGCGTCCACCAGGACGTAAGGTGATCAAGTGCAAGTGGGTGTTCAAGAAGAAGCGGGGAGCAGATGGTAACCTGGAAGAGTACAAGGCGAGGCTGGTCGCCAAGGGCTACTCGCAGCAAGAGGGCATCGACTACACAGAAACGTTTGCTCTTGTTGCAAAGTTTGCCTCTGTGCGCACGCTCCTCTCTTATGCAGCAGCTGAGGACTTCGAGGTTCACCACATGGATGTCAAGACGGCATTCTTGAATGGTGAGTTGGAGGAGGAGATCTACATGGAGCAGCCGGAGGGGTTTGTCATGGATGGCCAAGAGCACCTGGTTTCCAAGCTGCAGAAGTCGCTGTACGGCCTCAAGCAAGCGTCGCGTGCTTGGAACCAGAAGTTGGATGCGGCGTTGCAGTGCATGGGGTTTGAGCGCAGCGAGTATGACTACAGCGTGTATCGCTGGCAGCATGAGCGTGAGATCCTCATCATCATTGTCTATGTGGATGACATGCTCCTCCTTTCCAACAGCATGTCTGTACTGTAGGAGTTCAAGGAAGCCATGTAGGAGCCCTTCCAGATGTCTGATCTCGGGGAGGCATCATACTTCCTCGATATCCAGATCACGCGTGACAGCAAATCACGCTCTCTCTCACTGCAGCAGAGCCGCTACATCAAGGATGTTTTGCAGCGGTTTGGCATGGCAGAGGCAAAACCCATCGGCACGTCGCTGGAGACGCGGCAGTACCTCGTGAGCTTTAATGGAGAAGCAAATGCAGCCGGGCGGCAGAAGTACCAGAGCGCCGTCGGCAGTCTCATGTACCTGATGGTGGCAACCAGGCCGGACCTCGCACAGGCTGTGAGCGTTGTGAGCTCACACATGGCTAATCCCGGACCAGAGCACCAGAAGGCAGTGAAGCGGATCTTCCGCTACCTTGCTGGAACCATCAACGTCGGCATCACCTACAACGGCAACGACAACATCATCATCGAGTACACAGATGCAGATTGGGCTTCAAATCGTGAGACCCGCAAGTCCATCTTTGGACATGTATTTCTCATGAATGGAGGTGCCATCAGCTGGTGCAGCAAGCGGCAGGTGGTCGTGGCCACCTGGAGTACAGAAGCTGAGTACGTATCTCTCAACTTTGGAGCCAAGGAAGCAGTTTGGCTCCAGCGTCTCATGGCAAAGATGAGTGGGAGTGCAGCAGTTCCAGTTCCTGTGCGCGTCGACCAGAGCGCAATCGCACTCGCAAAGAATCCTGAGCACCATGCACGCACCAAGCACATTGACATCGCATATCACTTCATCAGGCACATGGTGCAGGAGGGTGCTATCAAGCTGGAATTTACTCCCACGAGCAAGCAGGTCGTTGTTTTCTGCACCAAGCCAGTGACCCGTGAGAAGCAGCAGTTCTGTATGAAGGCATGTGGATTCAGCCTACTCTGACTACGGCAAAGTGGGAGATTGTTGGGAAAGGAGCCATCCGGCTCAGTTTCAGGTCCACTGGAGCAAGTTCCAGAAACGTACCAGATGCTTGCTATGATTGTCAATCCGACTTCATCATTGGAAACATCAGGTGCCAAAATGTCTACGGTCCAAGTTTGAGGCCGATCCAACGGTCGGATTGGGAGATATGAATTTTCGAAGTTTCAGGGGTCATTGACTGTCGATGTCTGGGTGGGCATGGGTGATGGCTCCATGCCTTAGCCTGAGAAAAGAAGAAGGCAAGAGGTCCAGGGTCAAGACCTGATGGGAGAAATATCCTAAAAGGGTCCTTGGTCTTAGGATTGCCTTGTCAGAGTGTGCTGACTAGGATGAAGGTACCTCTCCTTACTTTTTAGGTGAGGTGAGATCCTTGTGTGCTAGCCATGGACACATGGCGATTCTCCATGGGTTTGTGGGTTATATGACCACTAGGAGTGTGCCATGAGAGCATTCTCTAGCTCTCTAGGTCGTGTGTGAGTGGTCAGCCTGATTGCTAGGCTGATTTCCTCCCTTGTGTGAGATTATGGACTTTAGTGTGTGAGCCTTAGCCTCCATGGCTAAGTGGTGTGGCTTGTGAGAGGGCTGACTTGCCCAAGCTCTAGCTCTATATGTACTCCATCATTTTGAGTGATTGAACAACCATTCTTCAGCACAAGTGATTCCCTTCCAATTACACATGCTCGCTGTTCCAAGGCTCCCTCTCTCCTCCAAATCCAACAAGTGGGCCATCGAAGGAGCAGTTGCGCGCCTAGGCTAGAGGCTTGCTCTAGGACTATAAGAACCTGTCAGTTGCCTATCATTGAGTACAATTCTTATCCTTGAGACTCATAATAGAGTTTTCCACCAGAGACAGACACTAAAGAAGCATTGGTTGGTCTAAGCTCCAGGAGTTTGCTCCTTGCGTAAAAGTGACCAGGTGCTAAAGACACAGTGCAAGGAAGTGATTTCCATGAATTACTCATAGTGGAACCTTGGTTGTGAGGGTGATATCATCTCTTGGTTGCAATACCAGGAGCGGTGGACGGGAACCATTGTTTCGGAACCCGTTTTCTTAGCCGTTGTCTAAGGCAAAATGACAAAGGCTTATTGGCTCACACTGACTAGTTGTAAGGTTCGCTTCTGTGCTTCTCTTGTCCTCTCTTTCTTGCAGGGCACATCAGCTCCATCAGCTCCATTTGCTCCATGTGCTCCATCAACTCCAACGGCGGATGCTGGCACTTAGTAAACAAGGGCCAACGATAATCTCCGTCCTTCGAAGTACGACCCTTGTGTCCTAACAAGGATAAGCTCTTCCCTTGGAGGCATGCTCCTGATCGCTAGTGTGCATTCTTCTCTATTTGGAGGTGATGAACGGCTAAGAGTTAAGCTACAGATCTGTATCTTCTAAACCGGTTGCATACAACAGCCTTCATCAGCCTACATTGGACACACCAAAGCAGAGAAGTAAAGATGCAGAGAAGCACTATGACAACACCGGTGACGCTCACTCTCAATCAGGTGAATGGTGGGATGTCAAAGTTGACAAGATTTGATTTTTCCTTGTGGAGATGGCAATTTGAGATTGTCATGAGGGTGCGTGGCTACTTGAAGATGTTCCTTGGAGAAGAGGTTGAACCTTTAGAAACAGATCCTAGATATGAAGCATGGAGTGTAAAAAATGACATGGCGCTTGCGATTCTCGTGACATGAGTGCATGAGTCACAACATGTCCACCTCCAAGGTATCAAATATACATGAAAGGCTTATGAGAAGCTTACACGTGTACAACAATCAACGGTTGTCGCAAATCGCCTCTTCATCCTTCAAAACCTGATTTCAATTGAGGGTGAGCGAGGGAGAGCCGATTCCGGACTTCTTGTTGCAGTTTGAAGTACTACTGCAGCAAGTAACCCAAATGAACTGGGAAATTAACACCAACATGTAGGCCATGATTCTCCTCATGGCGCTATCTGAAAGCTGGGGTCCTCTCATCATCGTCTTTGGCGATTAGAAGGAGGAGGAATTTGTCAACCTGCCTTTGGCGACGGTCTGGAAAACGGGTTCCAACACAATGGTTCCCGCCGACCGCTCTTGGTATTGCAACCAAGAGATGATATCACCCTCACAGCCAAGGTTCCACACTAAGCAGTTCATAGGAATCACTTCCTTTCACTGTGTCCTTAGCACCTGGTCACTTTTGCGTGAGGAACGAACTCCTGGGGCTTAGACCAACCAATGCTTCTTAAGTGTATGCCTCTGGTGGACAACTCTGTGAGGAGTTTCAAAGGTAAAAACTGTACTCAAGGACAGGCAACTGACAGGTTCTTATAGTCCTGGAGCCAGCTTCTAGCCTAGGCGCATAGTGGCTCCTTGGATGAGCCACTTTGGGGGAAATCTGGATTGCGTCATCCCTCCTGCCTACATGGCACTCCCTGTGACCACCAAGTGGTGCCAACGACCTGGAAGGACCTTGGAATGTTCTAAGATGTCTCTTAGAACCTTCCTGTCCCCCTTTTCATCACAAAGAAAATTAGTCACCGGGCTCGGATTTGACCCAGTGACCTCTCACTCGAGAGACTACCTCTGGAACGTCTAAGCCACAAGGAGTTGTCCTAGGTAGTATTTGCTTGCAATACTATCCAGATTAGACCAAGGGGACTTGCTCCAAAGGAGTAGTGCATGCCTTGTCTATGTGGACCACAGTTAGGGGACTTACTCCAAGGGAGAAGTTATGCCTTGTCCGTCTTGTGCCTGTCCAAATATCAGCCATGGAGAAGGAGCATATAAGATAAAGAAGCTCTCCCTTGCACTTGTATCCATTAGCTGTGAGTGTTGGAAGAGGAGCCATCCGGCTCAGTTTCCGGTCCACAGGAGCAAGTTCCAGGAAAGTACCAGATGCCTGCTCAGATCGTCATTTTGACTTCGCCATTGGAATGTCTACGGTTCAAGTTTGAAGCGGATCCAACAGTCGGATTGGGAGATATGAATTTTCGAAGTTTTCGGGGTCATCGACCACCGATATCCGGGTGACCATGGGTGATGGCTCCATGCCTTAGCCTGAGAAAAGAAAAAGGCAAGAGATCCAGGGTCAAGACCTGGTGGGAGAAATATCCAAAAAGGTGCTAGATTCTTGGGTTGCCTTGTCAGAGTGTGCTGACTAGGAAAAAGGTACCTCTCCTTACGTTTTAGGTGAGGTGAGATCCTTGTATGCTTGCCATGGACACATGGCCATTCTCCATGCGATAGTGGGTTATGTGACTACTAGGAGTGTGCCATGAGAGCATTTTCTAGCTCTCTAGGTTGTGTGTGAGTGGTCAGTCTGATTGCTAGGCTGATTTCTTCCTTTGTGTGAGATTATGGACTCTAGTGTGTGAGCCTTAGCCTCCATGGCTAAGTGGTGTGGCTTGTGAGAGGGCTGACTTGCCCAAGCTCTAACTCTATGTGTACTCCATCATTTTGAGTGATTAGATAACCATTCTTCAGCACAAGTGATGCCCTTCCAGTCCCACATGCTCGCTGCTCCAAGGCTCCCTCTCTCCAGTTCCAACAGTGAGATCTCTCCTCTCTCCAGTAGTCTTGGCCTCAGTCTTCGTCCGCTGCGTTGACCATACTGATGCCTCAAGTACCTGCAGAGTGGAATTTGCTGTCCATTGCCTTTGTCATGGAATCTGTGAGCATCTTCCTGGTCTCCACAAATTCCAGGTCCACAATCTCCTTTACGACCAGGTTGCGTGAATAGTGGTACTTGATGTCGATGTGCTTGGTCCGCCGCAAGATGACATCATCTTGTGCCATTTTAATGGCGCTCTTTTTGTCGATGCGGAACATTGTTGCCTCCGTTTGTGGCACTTTCATCTCCGCAAGCTAACTGGGTAGCCATTGTGTCTCCTTGGATGCTTTTGACAGAGCAATGTATTTCGCCTCAACGTTAGAGAGGGAGACATGGTCTTGCTTGCCAAACAGACTGCACTACCATTCAAATGGCATAGAAAGCCCGAGGTGGACTTTCTGTCATTTATTCTTCCTCCCTAGTCGGCGTCTGTATAGCACACTAGCCACAGCGGGTCAGATCTTTCTTGGCCTCCAATCTGGAGTACCATGTGTGGCTCTTCTGAAGATAGCGCATGATGTCAACCTGTCTGAGGCAATGGTCTAGAAAACAGGTTCCAACAAAATGGTTCTCACCGACCGCTCTTGGTATTGTAATAAAAAGATGATATCACCCTCAGAGCCAAGATTCCACACTGAGTAGTTCATCGGAATCACTTCCTTACACTGTTTTCTTTTGCACAAGGAGCGAACTCCTGGGCCTTGACCAACCAATGCTTCTTTAGTTTCTGCCTCTGGTCGACAACTCTCCTACGAGTCTCAAAGGTAAGAACTGTACTCAATGACATGCAACTGAAAGGTTCTTACAGTCCTAGAGCTAGCCTCTAGCCTAAGCACACAGTGGCTCCTTGGATGAGCCACTTTGGGGGCAATCTAGATTACGTCATCCTCCCTGCCTACATGGCGCTCCTTGTGACTACCAAATGGGGTGAGTCACAAGGAAGGACCTTGGAATGTTCTAAGATGTCTCTTAGAACCTTCCTTTTCCCCTTTTGGTCACAAAGAAAATAAGTCACTGGGCTTGGATTTGACCTAGTGACCTCTCGTTCCAGAGAGTAACTCTGGAACGTCTAAGCCACAAGGAGTTGTCCTAGGCAGTGTTTGTTGGCTAAACTATCCAGATTAGACCAAGGGGACTTGCTCCAAAGGAGCAGTGCATGCCTTATCTATCTGACCAGACTTAGGTGACTTGCTCCAAGGGAGCAGTGCATGCCTAGTCCGTCTTGTGCTTGTCCAAATATCAGCCATGGACAAGGAGCATCTCCGGTCAACAAACTCTCTGTTGCACCTCTGTCCATCAGTTGTGAGATCTCTTCTTTCTCCAGCAGTCGTGGCCTTAGTCTTCGTCTGCTGCGTTGACCATACCGATGCTTCGAGTACCTACAGAGTGTTATTCGCTGTCCACTGCCTTTGTCATGCAATCTGCGAGCATCTTCCTGATGTCGATTTGGTTGGTCCGCTGGGAGATAACATCATCCTATGCTATTTTCATGGCGCTATTGTTGTCGATGTGGACCTCTATTTCTTCCGTCTATGGCACTTTCATCTCGGCAAGCAAACTACGCAGCCATTGTATCTCCTTGTATGCTTCTAACAGAGCAATGTACTCTGCCTTAGCGATAGAGAGTGACACACTATCTTGCTTTCTGCTTTTCCAAGAGATTGTACCACCATTCAAGAGGCACAGAAAGCCCGAGGTGGACTTTCTGTATTCGATTCTTCCTCCACAGTCGACGTCTGTGTAGCACACCAGCCGAAGCGGGTCAGATCCTTCTTCGCCTCCAAACAATAGTCCCATGTATCGGGTCTTCTGTAAGTAGCGCATGATGCAATTAACTCTTTGCCAGTGCTTTGGTCCTCGATTGGCCACAAACCTGCTCTTTTGTCCTACAGCATAGCAAATGGCAAGGCATGTTCCTATCATGGCATACATGAGGCTGCAAATAGCAAACTCGTAGGGAATGTTCTCCATCATTCACCGTTCTACTTCCCTGCTGGCGCTCATGGAGGAGGAGAGCTTGATGCTGTTGTCATGGGTGTGCTGATGGGCTTACACTCCTCCATGTTGTAGTGCTTGAGGACCTCCATGATGTACTTGGTCTGGTTTAGCTCGATGGTACGTGCTGCTCGATCTGGTAGACCTCCAGATCGTTTGCTGCACCGATACCCAACATGGATCTGATGGAGGCAAAGGTGACGACAGATGAGATGTTTCCTCGTACTCTGAGCCTACACACTACAAAAAGCCCTTCGCCACAACTCTTGCCTTGTACTTGTCGATATTACCATCTTGCTTGAACGTTTTTCGGAGTACTTACTTTGACCCCACCACATGTGCGTTTGGGGGCCTGTGTACCATGACCCATGTTATGTTCTCTTCAATGGATGCAAGTTTGCTATCCATTGCCTCCTTCCACTTGGTCGCATCTAGCATGTTCATAGCCTCCGTTAAGGTCACAGGCTCTCCCTGAGCCAAACATGACCAGTTGAGTCCGGTCCATTCCGCACTCTGAGCATTGTACTTAGGTGGAGGTTTCTGTTGGCGCATATTATGCCGGAGTGTTGCTGATGGTAATTCAAAGCTAAGTTGCTTCTATTGCCCCTACGCTGCCAATGATCCGTTGTCTGAGGAAGAGCCAACGGCCTCAGAGTTTGACTCAGACTCAGTGTCAGAGTCCATCATTGTATCAGCCTGGATAGCCGCTCTCCCTACAACACCATCCTTCACTGGCACCATCTGCCAGTTTTTTGGTGCCTAATCACCTGATTCGAGCAACACAACCCACTCTCCTGATTTCGGAGCATGGACAAGGTCTAGCGACTCTCCTTTGTCGAGCGTCCTTTCATCAAACTCGACATCTCCGCTCCTGATGAGCTTTCTTGCCGCTTGGTCCACAGCCTTAACGCCTTGTGTGTGGTGTCGTATCCGACCATTAGACACTTACGAGCATGTGCATCCAGCTTGCCACTTCCTTCTCCTACTTAGACCTTTGCCCAGGCAGTACAGCCAAAGACCCTCAAGTGTGAGGCATCTGGCTTCTTCCCTGACCAAGCCTCTTGTGGCGTCCTGAGCTGCTTCTCTTGTTGCTTCTTACCACCCCTTCCAAGCGCGGCTACCGGAGTGAGATTCACAAGGTAGCAAGCAGTTCTTGCAACTTCAGCCCATAAGCGATGTAGGAGTTTGGCATCGAAGTGCAAGTTTTGTGTCATGCCGAGGATAGTCTGGTTCATCCACTTTGCAATGCCATTGCTCTGGGGGATGGAAGGCGTGGTGGTCGGTGGTGGATGCCGTGTTGGCTCAACCAGCCTTTGCACGCCTCGTACTCACCACCGTTGTCTGTGCGCAGTGCCTTGACCTTCTTCCTTGTCTGCCACTCTACCATCACGACAAACTCTTGCAACTTCTCCTTGACCTCTCCCTTCGTCTTGAGGAAGTAGATCCATATCTTGCGACTGTGGTCATCGATGAAGGTCAAGAAATACTTGTTTCCGCCGTTCCAAGGGCTGGGGAATGGTCCACACACATCAGAGTGAATGAGGTCCAAGATTGCTGCCGCACGTTGCCCATTATGTTCAAAGAGCTTTCTTTTTGCCTTGCCTTGAAGGCATGGCTCACAAAGCTTTTGTATATTCCTTTCATGAACCACTTCGTGCTGCTGCATAGCTTGCAGTGTGCTGTCGGCCACATGCCCAAACCGCCTGTGCCATAGCTAAACATTTGTGTTGCTGGAGTTGGCCGCCATGGTGACCGCTTTTTGGGCAACATCAGGCTTTGGAGACTTGGGCTCTTCAATCGTCGCATATTCCTCATTTGTACTCTCAAGAGGCTTAGTCTATACATGTAGAGCCCGTCAACTCTTGGGATCTGTGCAACAAGACTCTCCTTGATGTCCTTGTTCTTGACAATCACGGCCTCCTCCTGTGTAAAGACGACCGTCATGTCGTGGTATGTGATTTTAGATACTGACAATAGGTTTGCCGCAAAAGACGGCATGTAGAGGACGTTCTCCAACTTCAAGTCTTTTTCAGCACCGTTCACGTTGATGTTGATCAACTTATCTCCCTCGCGTTGCGCATGGACAAGGCTGCTGTTGGCACACCTGAAGCGACGTTCAGTATCCCCGATGAAGATGAACCCATCTTTCTCCCTTGGAGAGTGATGGTTCGTGGCGGAGTCGAGCCCGTAGGCTCCATGCTTGAGCAATGCCGCTCCCATCATTGTCCGACACGCTCTGAGGAATCATGTTTGTCAACTCCTTCATACCCTTTCCTTTGCCCTTTAATTTACCACCATGATCTCCGTCTTCGTTCTTGGGAGCCCTGCACTCCCGTGACCAATGCCCAGGCTTGCTACACCAAGAGAGGTCGGCGGGAACCATTATGTCGGAACCCGTTTTCTAGACCGTCGCCACAGGCAGGTTCACAAAGGGTTATGGAACCACACTGGCTAGTTGTAAGGCATGCTTCTTCGCACTCTCTCGCCCTCTCTGTCTTGCGGTTTAGGGTTTAGGGTTATTGATATAGGGTTTAGGAATCACTTCCTGAGAAGCCTGGGCATGAAGAACCGTATGCTGCACAGTACGGTGGTCGTGGCAACAATTCATCTTGTGCTCAGAGCAGCAGCGGAAGCGGTGGCGGTGGAGGAAAAGGTAATGGTGGCTGTGGAAAGAGTTCAAAGCGTCTGTTTGAAAAGGAGCCATCCGGCTCAGTTTCAGGTCCACAGGAGCAAGTTCCATGAAAGTACCACATGTCTGCTCCGATTGTCGATCCGAATTATCTATTGGAAAGATCAGGCAGAAAAATGTCTACGGTCCACGTTTGAGGCAAACCCAACGGTCGGATTGGGAGATATGAATTTTTGAAGTTTTCGGGGACATCGACCGCCGATATCCGGGTGACTATGGGCGATGGCTTCATGCCTTAGCCTAAGAAAAGAAAAAGGCAAGAGGTCCAGGGTCAAGATCTGATGGGACAAATATCCAAAAAGGTCCTTGATTCTTGGTTGCCTTGTCTGAGTGTAGTGACTAGGAAAAAGGTACCTCTCCTTGCTTTTTAGATGAGGTGAGATCCTTGTGTGCTAACCATGGACACATGGCGATTCTCCATGGGATTGTGGGTTATGTGACCACTAGGAGTGTGCCATGAGAGCATTTTCTAGCTCTCTAGGTCGTGTATGATTGGTCAGCCTGATTGCTAGGCTGATTTCCTCCCTTGTATGAGATTATCGACTGTAGTGTGTGAGCCTTAGCCCCCATGGCTAAGTGGTGTGGCTTGTGAGAGGGCTGACTTGCCCAAGCTCTAGCTCTATATGTACTCCATCATTTTGAGTGATTCAACAACCATTCTTCAGCACAAGTCATGCCCTTCTAGTCCCACATGCTCGCTGCTCCAAGGCTCTCTCTCTCCTCCGGTTCCAATAGCATCCTGGGAAGTGCCATAACTGTGGAGCCATACGTGCCTATGCCTTCTAGGCTGACGTAGTGAGCACTGCGGTGTACATCAAGAACCGCAGTCCAACCAAGGCCCTTAAGCAGATGACACCGTACGAGGCATGGTTCGGCAAGAAGCCAAGCCTGGGTTATCTTCGCGCCTTTCGGAGCTTGGCACACATGCACGTATCCAAGGAGAAGCGGCAGAAAGAGGTAGCAAAGAGCACACAGATGCTGATGATCGGCTATGACATGGAAAGCAAGGCGTATCGTCTGTACGGGAGGGATACTAGCCAAGTCATCATCTCCACAGATGTTTTCAATGAAAGCAACGTCATTGGCACCAACATCATCTGAAAAAGGTAGCAGAAGCAGCAGTTGACGATGTAGTAGAAGCGGATATTCTCCCTGACTCTGTCTCTCGTAACCCTTCCTTTATTCTGATAGTGGGAGAACAACTCTACTCCCCCATGTCTGATGCAGCACATACAGCGACCTCATCGGCAGAAGTAAAGGAACAGTTGGCCAGCAGTACCGCGCCAGCCGCCTGTTAACGCTCTAGCACCAGGTTATAGCTACACTCTCAGGGTGCGCTACAAGCCTAGTGAGTGCGGGCATCTTTGGATGTTGCAAAAACCAGATCAGATGAATATCGTAGTTGTAGTAGATTCAGACGAGCCAACTACCTACAGGGAGGCCATGGTTGCACCAGATGTAGCAGATTGGACGGAGTCTGTGTAGTAAGAGATACAGTCGCAGCTTGACAATGGTACGTGGGAGATGATTGAGTGTCCAACTAGACGCAAGGTTATCAAGTGCAAGTGGTTATTTAGGAGAAGAAGGGCGCAGATAGCAACCTGGAAAGTACAAGGTGAGGCTGGTCGCCAAGGGCTACTCGTAGCAAGAAGGCATCGACTACAGAGAAGCCTTGGCTCCTGTTGCAAACAGTGCCTCTGTGCACACGCTCCGTTCTTATGCAACAGCTGAGGATTTCGAGATTCACCACATGGACGTCAAGACGGCATTCCTGAACGATCACCTGAATGAGGAAATCTACATGGAGTAATCAGAGGGATTCGTCATGGATGGCCAAGAGTACCTTGTTTGCAAGCTACAGAAGTCGCTATACGGCCTCAAGTAAGCGTCGCGTGCTTGGAACCAGATATTGGATGCTGCGCTGTAGTGCATGGGGTTTGAGCGCAGTGAGTGTCACTAAAGCGTTTATCGTTGGCAGCACGGTCATGACGTGCTCATCACCATCATCTATGTGAATGACATGCTCCTCCTTTCCAACAGCATGTCTGCACTATGAGAGTTCAAGGAGACCATACAGGAGCGCTTCTAGATGTCTGATCTTAGGAGGCATCATACTTCCTCGGAATCCAGATCGCGCGTAACTGCAAATCACGCTCTCTCTTAATACAGCTGAGCAGCTAACTCAAGGATGTCTTGCAGCAGTTCGGCATGGCAGAGGCTAAACCCATCGGCACGCTGCTAGAGACGTGGCAGTACCTCGTGAGCTTCAATGAAGGCAGATGCAACAATGCGGCATAAGTACCAGAGTGCCGTCGACAGTCTCATCTACCTGATGGTGGCCACCAGGCCGTACCTCGTACAGGCTATGAGCGCTGTGAGCCAGCACATGGCTAATCCCAGACCTGAGCACCAGAAGGCAGTGAAGCGGATCTTCTGCTATCTTCCTAGAACCATCAACATCGGCATCACCTACAATGGCAATGATAACAACATCGTTGACTACACAGTCGCAGATTGGACTTGAAACCCTAAGGACCCCTGTAACAAATAGATGGGAAGCTTGGCCCACTGGGCCAAAACCGCAATAGTTAAGGGTCTCCGACCCTCAACTCATTCCATTCGTCGCCCATAGACAAGGACCCACGTTCGAGCCATGTGGCACACCTCGCGCTACATTCCTCCCATACAGGAATCGACCCGCCCCCGATGTCCACAATGGGTGTCGTACCCCGGCGCTCTCATACCAAATGTTGGATTTGGAGGAGAGAGGGAGCCTTGTAGCAGCAAGCATGTGGAACTGGAAGGGCATCACTTGTGCTAAAAAATGGTTCTTGAATCACTCAAAATGATAGAGTACATATAGAGCTAGAACTGAGACAAGTCAGCCCTCTCACAAGCCACACCGCTTAGCCATGGAGGCCAAGGCTCATACACTAGAGTCCACAATCTCTCACAAGAGAGGAAATCAACCTAGCAATCAGGCTGACCACTCACACACGACCTAGAGAGCTAGAAAATGCTCTCATGGCACACTCCTAGTGGTCACATAATCCACAATCCCATGGAGAATCGCCATGAGTCCATGGCTAGCACACAAGGATCTCACCTCACCTAAAAGGTAAGAAGAGGTACCTATTTCCTAGTCAGCACACTCTGACAAGACAACCCAAGAATATAGGACTTTTTTGGATATTTCTCCCATGAGGTCTTGACCGTAGACCTGTTGCCTTTTGTCTTTTCTCAGGCTAAGGCATGGAGCCACTGCCCATGGTCACCCGGATATCGGCATTCGATGACCCCAGAAACTTCAAAAATTCATATCTCCCAATCCAACCATTGGATAGGCCTCAAATTGGGACGTTAGATATTTTGCCATCTGATCTTTCTAATGTTGAAGTCGAATTGACGATCGAGGGAGGCATTTGGTAGTTTTGTGGAACTTGCTCTTGTGGACCTGAAACTGAACCGGATGGCTCCTTTCCCAATAATCTCCCACTTTGCCGTAGTCATTGTGGGCCGAGTCCACATGCCTTCATGCAGAACTGCTGCTTCTCACGGGTCAATGGCTTGGCGTAGAAATCAGTGACCTGCTTGTTGGTTGGAGTAAACCCCAGATTGAAAGCACCCTCCTGCACCATATGCTTGATGTAGTGATATGCGATGTCAATGTACTTGGTGTGTACATGGTGCTGAGGATTCTTTGTGAGTGCGATTACGCTCTGGTTGTTGATGCGCACAGGACCTGGAACGGCTATACTCCTTCCGCCATGAGACGCCGAAGCCAAACTGCTTCCTTAGCTCCAAAGCTGAGAGAGACATACTCAGCTTCCGTGCTTGAGGTGGCCATGACCACCTGCCGCTTGTTGCACCAGCTGATAGCCCCACCATCCATGAGGAACACATGTCCAGAGATGGACTTGCGGTCCTCACGGTTTGAAGCCCAATGTGCGTCTGTGTAGCCGATTATGATGTTGTCGTTGCTGTTGTAGGTGATGCCGATATTGACGGTTCGAGCAAGGTAGCGGAAAATTCGCTTCACTGCCTTCTGGTGCTCAGGTTCGGGGTTTGCCATGTGCTTGCTCACAACGTTAAGAGCATGTGCGAGGTCCAACCTGGTTGCAACCATGAGGTACATGAGACTGCCGATGACGCTGTGGTACTTCTGCCGCTCAGCTGCATCTGCTTCTCCATTGAAGCTCACGAGGTACTTCCGCGTCTCGAGCGGCGTGCCGATGGGTTTTTCCTCTTCCATGCCGAACCGCTGCAAGACATCCTTGATGTAGTAGCTCTACTGCAGTGAGAGAGAGCGTGATTTGCGGTCACGCGTGAACTGGATACCGAGGAAGTATGATGCCTCCCGGAGATCAGACATTTGGAAGCGCTCCTGCATGGCCTTCTCGAACTCCTGTAGTGCAGACATGCTGTTGGAAAGGAGGAGAATGTCATCCACATAGACAATGATGATGAGCACCTCATGACCATGCTGCCAGCGATAGACGCTGTAGTGACACTCGCTGCGCTCAAACCCCATGCACTACAATGCCGCATCCAACATCTAGTTCCAAATACACAACGCTTGCTTCAGGCCGTAGACCGATTTTTGCAGCTTGCAAACCAGGTGCTCTTGGCCATCCATGACGAACCCCTCTGGCTGCTCCATGTAAATCTCCTCCTCCAGGTCATCGCTCAGGAATGCCGTCTTGACATCCATGTGGTGGACCTAAAAGTCCTCTGCTACTCCATAAGAAAGGAACGTAGGCACAAAGGCAAACTTTGTAACAGGAGCAAAGGTTTCCGTGTAGTCGATGCCTTGCTACTACGAGTAGCCCTTGGCGACCAGCCTCGCCTTGTACTTTTCCAGGTTACCATCTGCTACCCGCTTTTTCTTGAACATCCACTTGCACTTGATCACCTTCCGTCCAGGTGGACGCTTAGTCAGCTCCCATGTACCGTTGTCGAGCTGCGACTTTACCTCCTGCTACACACCTTGTGCCCAATCCGCTGCATTTAGTGCAGCAATGGCCTCTTTATACGACGTCGGCTCATCAGAGTTTGCTGCAACTTCGAAGTTCATGTGGTCTTGTTTTTGGAGCATCCAGAAATGTCCGCGCTTACCCGGCTTGTAGGGCAATGTGAGAGGGTAGTTTGACCTAGTACTGGAGCGTTAGCAGGCGACTGGCGTGGTGCTGCTGGTACAACTGCTCCTGGCGATGGTGGTGCATCTTCTTCCTCTGCTTCTACCGCTATATCTGCTGCATCAGACATGGGAGAATAGGCTGGTCCTCTCACTGTCACAGTGGAGGATGCATCAGGAGAGACTGGGTCAAGAAGGATATCTGCTCCCACTGCCTTGTGGGTTGCTGCTTTTACTACCCCTTCACACACAATGTTGGTGCCGATGACGTTACTCTCGTTGAAGACGGCATCCTTGGAGATGATGATGTGGCCTCTATCCCTCTTGTAGAGGCAACACAACTTGCTTGCCACGTTGAAGCCAATCATCAGCATCTGCGCGGTCTTCGCATCCCACTTTTGCTACTTCTCCTTTGGCACGTGCATGTGCGCCAAGCTGCCAAACGCCCGAAGATGACCCACTCTCGGCTTCTTGCTGAACCACGCCTCGTACGGCGTCATCTGCTCCAGGGCCTTGGTTGGACTACGGTTCTTGATGTACACCGCAGTGCTCACTATTTCGGCCCAAAAGTCGTAGGTCAATCGAGCTTCGTGAAGCATGGAGGGCGCCGACACAACGATGGTGTGGTTGGCGTTTTCTCCTACGCCGTTCTGGTGCGGCGAATGTGACGCGGTACGCTATGCTTTGATGCCTGCTACTGCGAGGTAGTCCTGAAACTCCTCGCTCAGATACTCTCCACCGCGGTCGCTGTGCAGCATCTTGATTTTCTTGCCAGTCTGGTTCTCCACCATGGCCTTGAACTCCTTGAACGTGTCAAAGCACTAGTCTTTAAAGGAAAGTACACTCTAGTGTAACGGCTGAAATCATCAATGAAGGTGGGAAAATACCTAGAGCCTCCAAATCTATGGGTCTGCATCGGGCCACACAAATCTGTGTGGACTAGCTCTAGCACCTCCTTCGCGCGCTCCCTTGCTCTAGAGAACGCCTCGTGATGCTGCTTCCCCTCCAAACAGCCGATGCACAACTGCTGCTCAAACTTAGAGATAGTGGACAAGTCACGCACAATCTGCTTTGTTTGAAGTTGCTGCAAGGCGCGCATGCCGATGTGGCCGTAGCGCGCATGCCAGATTTTGCCATCTGTGGCCTGCACTGCTGTTGCAAGACTCTGCTCGCGTTGGATCTAAGTCGCTCCCAATAGGCGGTACATGTCGCCTTCCTTCACCGACCTGGCCAACTCCTCCCGGGTTTCATTGTCGTGGACGTCGCCATAGTCATCGTCAAAGACGACTCGCAGTCTTGTGTTGGTGAGAGAGGACACTCAGAGAAGCGTGAACGCAGTATCAGGTACATACAGCACGCCATGGAACACTCCCATTTTAATGCCACGCGGAGTCGCCAACCACATCTACACAATCCCAATCCCCTTAGCATATACAACCCGATTATCACGCAAAGCAATCGGTCGAGGAGGAATAGAGAGCAGCAACGTAAACCACTCTTTGTGGTGCGTCAGACTCATGGTACACCCACAGTCCTTGTACCATGCCAGATCCGCCTTTTCCTTTCGTGACATGTCAGATTTCGCCATGAAGAGGCGGTCGTGCCTCTCCTTGGCCACGTTCATGTAGCCAAAATAGTGCACGTTGGTCTGGTTCTGTTGTTGCTGCTGCTGCTGCTGACCTTGCTGTGACTGGTGCTGCTATTGCTGTGGAGATTGCTGCTTTTGCTACTGCTGCGACTACTCTTTCTGGTCCCTCTTGAACTTGAAGCACTCTTTCTTGTAGTGCACCTCTTTCTAGCAATAATGGTACTTGCCCTTCTTCTTGCCTTCATGCTGCCCGGATTGTTGCTGCTGTTGGTTGCGTGACCCCTTGGCCATGAAAGCTGCTTCACTGCTGCTACTCCCGCCATTGCGCTTTGCTACATTACGACGCAGCTCTACCTGCACCAGGTACGTGCAGATGAAGTCCAGGTCGAGAGTCGGCTGGCATCCTACGTCTCTCGCACCATGTCATAGCTCGTTGGGAGTCCCCTCAGCAAGAGAAGGAATAAACGCGTGTCTTCTACAGTGTTGCCGGCCGCTTTCAGCTTCTTCGTAAGCTCCTTTGCCCTTTCCAAGTATGCCTCCATCCCTTCGCCACCCTGCATTTTCAACGCCATCATCTTCTCCTCCAGGACCATGAGGAATGCAGGATCCTTGCTCTCATACTTCTCGCACAACGTATCCCACCCCTCTTGTACAATAGCCTTGTCACCCACGTACTGAAGATGTGGGTTGAAGATGGTGTTGACAAGCAGCCTGTAGGCCAGCCTGTCCTACTTCTTCTACTTCTCATATGCCACCGCTGCAGTTTTAGATGAACTTGCATCTGTTGCACCTTTGTGGGGCGTTTTCCCTGCCACCACCTATGCTGCAGTGATTCCTTTTGCCTGTGTAGGCGGCGTTCGCTCGTCGCCACTCACCACCTCCCAAAAACCCCTCTCCTCCAAAAGGAGGCGGGTACAGATATTCCAAAACGGGCTCCGTTTGCACCAATGGAAAGCTTGGGAAAAATACGAGCAGGCTCCGTTTGCAAAAACGGAGCCTGCTGTTTTCCGAAAGAGCTGGTGCTTACAAACACTAGCAGGCTCCGTTTGCACCAATGGAAAGCTTGGGAAAAATACTTCAATTCGTATGTGCTACTTCGTAAATTTGACAAAGAAACGAGAGTTATGGTCATTAGAAGGCGACAGTCTTACTCACAGAGAAGAGTGTAGTCCGGGCCGACCTCATTTTGATTATAACTCTCCATCCGACCGTTGGATCTTTGTGATCTTGGGCTTGTTACAAAGCTTGTCTCTTGTACTTGAAGATTGCATGATGGATATTGAAATTTTCTGAGGATTTACCCCCAACTTGTCACTCTCAAAATGACCGCCTGTGCTGGGTGAAAGAGGCAGAACTTGGCTTTGATACCAAGTGTTGGAACTGGAGGAGAGAGGGAGCCTTGGAGCAGCAAGCATGTGGGACTGGAAGGGCATTACTTGTGCTGAAGAATCGTTGTCAAATCACTCACAATGATGGAGTACATATAGAGCTAGAGCTTGGGCAAGTCAACCCTCTCACAAGCCACACCACTTAGCCATGGAGGTTAAAGCTCACGCACTAGAGTCCATAATCTCACACAAGAGAGGAAATCAGCCTAGCAATCAGGCTGACCACTCACACACGACCTAGAGAGTTAGAAAATTCTCTCATGGCACACTCCTAGTGGTCACATAACCCACAATCCCATGGAGAATCGCCATGAGTCCATGGCTAGCACACAAGGATCTCACCTCACCTAAAAAGTAAGGAGAGGTACCTTTTTCCTAGTCAGCACACTCTGACAAGACAACCCAAGAATCAAAGACCTTTTTGGATATCTCTCCCATCAGGTCTTGACCGTGGACCTCTTGCCATTTTCTTTTGTCAGGTTAAGGCATGGAGCCATCGCCCATGGTAACCTGGATATCAGAGGTCGATGACCCCGGAAACGTAAAAGATTCATATCTCCCAATCCTACTGTTGGATGCGCCTGAAACTTGGACCATAGACATTTTGTCACCTGATCTTACCAATGGTTAAGTCGGATGGACAATCAAAGAAGGCTTTTGGTAGTTTCTTGGAACTTGCTCATATAGACCTGAAACTGAGCCGGATGGCTCCTTTCCCAACAACCCCAAGTCCATCTGTGGACATGTGTTCCTCATGAATATCAGCTGGTGCAGCAAGCGGCAGGTGGTCGTTGCCGCCTCAAGCACGGAAGCTGAGTATGCCTTTATCAGCTTTGGAGCCAAGGAAGCAGTTTGGCTTCTGCGTCTCATGGGGGAAATGAGTGGGAGTCCATCATTTCCAGTTCCTGTGCGCATCGACAACCAGAGCGCAATCGCACTCGCCAAGAATCCTGAGCTGCATGCATGCACCAAGCCCATTGACATCGCATATCACATCATTAGCCACATGGTGTATGAGGATGCTATCAAGCAGGAGTATACTTCAACGAGCAAGCAAGTCGCTGATTTCTTCACCAAGCTAGTGACTCGTGAGAAGTAGCAGTTCTGCATAAAGGCATGAGGATTCAGCTTACTCTGACTGTGGCAAAGTGTGAGATTTTTGGGAGAGGAGCCATCCGGCTTAGTTTTAGGTCCAAAGAAGAAGTTCCAGGATACTACGAGATGCCTCCTCTGACCGTCATTCCGACTTCTCCATTGGAAAGATCAGGTGGCAAAATGTCTATGGTCCAAATCGAGGCCGATCGAACGGTCGGATTTGGAGATATGAATTTTCAAAGTTTCGAGGGTCATCGACTGTCGATATTTGGGTGACCATGGGCGATGGCTCCATGCCTTAGCTTGAGGAAAGAAAACAGGGAAGAGGTTCAGGGTCAAGTTCTGTTGGGAGAAATATCCAAAAAGGTCCTAGATCTTTGGTTGCCTTGTCAAAGTATGCTAACTATGAAAAAGGTACCTCTCCTTGCTTTTAAGGTGATGTGAGATCCTTGTGTGCGAGCCATGGACACATGGCAATTCTCTATGGGATTTTGGATTATGTGACCACTAGGAGTGTGCCATGATAGCATTTTCTAGCTCTCTAGGTTGTGTGTGAGTAGATAGCAGATGGTGCTTATCTTGCCCACTATCTCTAACTTTGAGAAGCAGTTGTGCATCGGCTGTTAGGAGGGCAAGCTCCATCGCAAGGCGTTCTATGGAGCAGGTGAGTGCGCGAAGGAGGAGCTGGAGCTCGTCTTCTCAGACTTGTGTGGCACGATGCACGTCCAGAGCTTTGGAGGCTCTAGGTGTTTACTCACCTTCATTCATGATTTCAGCCGTTGAGAGGTTGAAGGAGTTCAAGGTAATGGAAGAGAACCAAAATGGCAAGAAGATCAAGGCGTTGCATAGTGGCAGTGGCGCAGACTACCTCAGCAAAGAGTTCCAAGAATACCTCGCAGCAACAGGCTTCAAGGCGCAACGGACCGCGCGATACTCGCCGTATCATATTGGCATAGCAAAAGGCGCAAAGTGTACCATCCTTCAGTCAATGCGCTCCATGGTGCACGCGACTTGGCTCATGTATGACTTCAAGGTCAAAGCAATGAGCAATGCGGTGTACATCAAGAATCGCAGTCCAACCAAGGTCCTGGAGCAGGTGACGCCTTAGGAGGCATGGTTTCGTAAGAAGCCAAGCGTGGGTCATCTTCGCGCGTTTCGTAGCTGGGCGCACATGCACGTGCCCAAGGAGAAGCGGCAAAAATGGGACACGAAGACCACACAGATGTTGATGATCGGCTATGTTGTGGTACGCAAGGCGTATCGTCTGTACGAGAGGGATACTGGCCATGTCATCATCTCTAAGGATGTCATTTTCAACGAAAGTGATGTCATCGGTCAAACATCATCTACAAAGAGGTTGCAGAATCAGCAGCTCATGAAATAGTAGGAGCAAACATTCTCAGTGACCCTGTCTCTCCTGAACCTTCTAGTGTGACAGTAGAGGAAGAAGCACTTGAACCACTCTACTCTCCCATGTATAATGAAGCAGATACAGCGGCCTCATCGGCATAAGCAGAGGAACAAGATGCACCACCATCATCAGGAGTAGCTGTGCCAGCAGCACCGCGCCAGACGCCTGCAAATGCTCTAGCCTCGTGAATCAGGTCGAAGGTACCTTCTCAGGGTGCGCTACAAGCCTCGTGAACGCGATGCATTTCTCGATGCTCCAAAAACCAGACCAGATCAACATTGCAGTTGCGGCAGACTCTGATGAGCCAACGTTGTTCAAGGAGGCCATGGCTACACCAGATGAAGCAAATTGGATGGAAACTGTGCAGCAAGAGATACAGTCCCAACTCATCAATGGTCCATGGGAAGTGACTAAGCGTCCACCTCGACGCAAGGTAATCAAGTGCAATTGGGTATTCAAGAAGAAGAGGGACGCACATGGGAACCTCAAAAAGTACAAGACGAAGTGGTTGCTAAGTGCTACTCGTAGCGTTAAGGCATCGACTCTATGGAAACCTTTGTTCCTATTGCAAAGTTTGCCTCTGTATCCACGCTTCTTTCTTATAGAGCTCTTGAGGACTTCGACATTCACCACATGGATGTCAAGACGACATTCTTCAACAGTGACTTGGAGAAGGAAATCTACATGGAGCAGCCGGAGGGATTCATCATGGATGGCCAAGAGCACCTAGTTTGCAAGCTATAGAAGTTGTTGTACGACCTCAAGCAAGCGTCGCGTGCTTGGAACCAGAATTTGGATGCGGCGCTGTAGTGCACGAGGTTTGAGCGTTGTGAGTATAACTACACCGTCTATCGCTGGTAGCATGGTCATGAGGTGCTCATCAGTATTGTCTATGTGGATGACATGCTCCTCCCTTCCAACAGCATATCTGTACAGGAGGAGTTCCAAGAGGCCATGCATGAGTGCTTCTAGATGTCTAATGTCGGGGAGGCATCATACTTCCTCGTTATCCAAATCATGCGTGACCGCAAATCACGCTCTCTCTCACTCAAGCAGAGCCGCGACATCAAGGATGTCCTATAGTAATTTGGCATGGCAGAACCCGAGCCCATCAGCACGCCGCTGGAGACACAGCAGTACCTCGTGAGCTTCAATGGAGGAGCGGAAACAGCTGACCGGCAGAAGTATAAGAGCAACGTCGGTAGTCTCATGTACCTGATGGTGGTAACCAAGACGGAACTCACGCAGGCTGTGAGCGCTTTGAGCCAGCACATGGCTGATCCCGGACCTTAGTACCAGAATTCAGTAAAACGGATATTCTCCTACCTTCCATGAACCATCAACATCGGCATCACCTACAACGGCAACGACAACATCATCGGCTATACAGATAGACCATGTGAACTTGCTCGAGGCGACGGTCTTGAAACGGGTTTTGACACAATGATTCCCGCCGACCGCTCCAGGTATTACAACCAAGAGATGATATCACCCTCAGATCCAAGGTTCCACACTCAATAGTTCATAGAAAACACTTCCTTGTACTATGTCCTGAGACCTGGTCACTTTCGCGCAAGGAGCGAACTCCTGGGGCTTAGACCAACCAATGCTTCTCTAGTGTCTGCCTTTGGTGGACAACGTTTTTAGGGATCTCAAATAAAAACTCTACTCAATGACAGGGAACTATCAGGTTCTTATAGTTCAAGAGCCAGCCTCTACCCTAGGCACGCAGTGGCTTCTTGATGAGCCACCTAGGAGGTGTTGGATCTGGAGGAGAGAGAGTCTCTTGGAGCAGCGAGCATGTGGGACAGGAAGGGCATCAGTTGTGCTGAAGAATGGTTGTTGAATCACTCAAAATGATGGAGTGCATATAGAGTTAGAGCTTGGGCAAGTCAGCCCTCTCACAAGCCACACCACTTAGCCATGGAGGCTAAGGCTCACACACTAGAGTCCATAATCTCACACAAGGGAGGAAATCAGGCTAGCAATCAGGCTGACCACTCACACACGACCTAGAGAGCTAGAAAATATTGGATTTGGAGGAGAGAGGGAGCCTTGGAGCAGCGAGCATGTGTGATTGGAAGGGCATCATTTGTGCTGAAGAATGGTTGTACAATCACTCAAACTGATGGAGTACATATAGAGCGAGAGTTAGGGCAAGTCAGCCCTCTCACAAGCCACACCACTTAGCCATGGAGGCTAAGACGCACACACTAGAGTCCATAATCTCACACAAGGGAGGAAATCAGCCTAGTAATCAGGCTGACCACTCACACACAACCTCGAGAGCTAGAGAATGCTCTCATGCCATACTCCTAGTGGTCACATAACCCACAAACCCATGGAGAATCGCCATGTGTCCATGGCTAGCACACAAGGATCTCACCTCACCTAAAAAGCAAGGAGAGGTACCTTTATCCTAGTCAGCACACTCTAACAAGGCAATCGTAAGACCAAGGGCCTTTTTGGATATTTCTCCCATCAGGTCTTGACCCTGGACCTCTTGCCTTTTTCTTTTCTCAGGTTAAAGCATGGAGCCATCGCTCATGGTCACCCGGATATCGGCGGTCCATGACCCCCGAAACTTTGAGAATTCATATCTCCCAATCCGACCGTTGGATCGGCCTCAAACTTGGAGCGTAGATGTTTTGCCACCTGATCTTTCCAATGGAGAAGACAGATTGATGATCGGAGCAAGCATCTGGTACTTTCCTGGAACTTGCTCCTGTGGACCTGAAACTGAGCCAGATGGCTCCTTTTTCCAACAGAAAATGCTCTCATGGAACACTCCTAGTGGTCACATAACCCACAATCCCATGGAGAATCACCATGTGTCCATTGCTAGCACACAAGGATCTCACCTCACCTAAAAAGTAAGGAAAGGTACCTTTATCCTAGTCAGCACACTATGACAAGGCAATCCTAAGACCAAGGACCTTTTTGGATATTTCTCCCATCAGGTCTTGACCCTGGATCTCTTGCCTTTTTTTTTTCTCAGGCTAAGGCATGGAGCCATCACCCATGGTCATCCGGATATCGGCGGTCGATGACCCCAAAAACTACGAAAATTCATATCTTTCGATCCGACCGTTGGATCGGCCTCAAACTTGGACCGTAGACATTTTGCCACCTGATATTTCCAATGGTGAAGTTGGATTGACGATCGGACCAGGTATCTGGTGCTTTCTTGGAACTTGCTCCTGTGGACCTGAAACTGGGCCGGATGGCCTAGTTTCAGGTCCACAGGAGCAAGTTCCAATCCTTTCCCAACAGGAGGCAATCTGGATTGCATCATCCCCCCCCGTCTACATGGCGCTCCCTGTGACGGCCAAGTGCTGCTAGCCACCAAGAAGGACCTTGGAATGTTCTAAGATGTCTCTTAGAAGCTTCATGTCCCCCTTTTGGTTACAAACAAAATGAAGCACTGGACTGGGATTTGACCCAGTGACCTCTCGCTCCAAAGACTAATGTTGGAACGTCTGTCACAAGGAGTTGTCCTAGGAAGTGTTTGCTCAATACACTATCTAGTTTAGACCAAGGGGACTTGCTCCAAAGGAGCAATGCATGCCTTGTCTATCTGGACCGGACTTAGGAGACTTCATCAAAGGGAGTAGTGCATGCCTAGTCCGTCTTATGCCTGTCCAAATATCAGTCATAGACAAGGAGCATATCAGGTCAACAAGCAGAAGGCAAACCCATCGGCATGCCGTTAGAGACGCGATAGTACCTCATGAGCATCAATGTAGAAGCGGATGTAGCTGAGCACCAGAAGAACCAGAGCGCTGTCGGCAATTTCATGTACCTTATGGTGGCAACGAGGCTTGACCTCGGACAAGTTGTGAGCATTGTGAGCAAGCACATGGTGAACCATACACCTGAGCACCGAAACGCAGTGAAGCGATCTTCCGCCACGTTGCTAGAACTCTCAACATCAGCATCACCTACAACAGCAACAACAACAACATTTGCTAAATAAACGCAAATCGGGTTTCAAATCCTGAGGACCATAAGTCCATCTCCGGACATGCCTTTCTCATGAATGGCGGGGCCATCAGCTGGAGCAGCAAGCGGCAGGTGGTCGTTGCCACCTTCAGCACGTCAGGTACATACGTCTCTCTCGGGTTCGGAGCCAAGGAAGTAGTTTGGCTTCAATGTCTCATGGTGGAGATTAGTGGGAGTGAAGCAATTCTGGTTCCTCTACGCGTCGACAACCAGAGCGTAAGCATACTCGCCAAGAATCCGGAGCACCATGTATGCATCAAGGATATTGACATTGCGTATCATTGCATAAGGGACATGGTGCAAGATGTCGTTCTCAAGCTGGAGTTTATTTGAAGCAGCAAGCAGGTTGCTGATTTCTCTACCAAGCAAGAGACCTGTGAGAAGCAGCAGCTCTGCATGAAGGCATGTTGACTCAGCGCACTCCAACTATGGCAAAGAGGAAGATTATTGGAAAAGAAGCCATTCGGCTCAGATTTAGGTCCACAAGAGCAAGTTCCAAGAATTCATCAGATGCATGCTCTGATAGTCAGTCCGACTTCTTCATTGGTCCAAGTTTTAGGCCGATCCAACAATCAAATCGGGAGATATGAATTTTTGAAATTTCCACGATCTTGGACCGCCAATCTCTGTGTGTCCATGGGTGATGGCTCTATGCGTTTATGAAAAGAAAAAAAAGCAAGAGGTCTTCGGTCAAGACATGATGGGAGAAATATCCAAAAGGTCCAAGAGTGTGCTGACAAGGAAAAAGGTATCTCTCCTTGCTTTTTGGGTGAGGTGAGATCCTTGTGTGCTAGCCATGGACACATGTCGATTCTCCATGGGGTCATGAGTTACGAGACCACAAAGAGTGTGCCATGAAAGCATTTTCTAGCTCTTTAGGTTGTTTGTGAGTGGTCTGTTTGATTGATAGGCTCGTTACTGTTGGAAAAGGAGCCATTCGGCTCAGTTTGAGGTCCACAAGATCAAGTTCCAGGAAACTACCGGATGCATATTCTGATCGTAGATCCGACTTCACCATTGGAAGGATCAACTGGCAAAATGTCTATGATCCAAGTTTTAGGCCGATCCAACATGTGGACTAGGACATATGAATTTGGAAGTTTCCGAGTCATCGACCGCTGATATCTGGGTGACCATGGGCGATGGCTCCATGCCTTAGCTTGAAAAGAGACCAAAAGGGAAGAGGTCCAGGGTTTAGACCTGATGAAAGAAATTTCCAAAAGGTCCTAGATTCTTGGATTACCTTGTCAGAATATGCTGACTAGGAAAAATGTACCTCTATTAACGTTTTAGGTGAAGTGTGGTCCTTGTGTGCTAGCCTTGGACACATGGCAATTCTCCATGGAATTGTGGGTTATGTGACCACTAGGAGTGTGCCATGAGAGGATTTTCTAGCTTTCTAGGTTGTGTGTGAGTGGTCTTCCTGATTGCCAGGCTGATTTCATTTCTTGTGTGAGATTATGGACTCTAGTGTGTGAGCCTTAGCCTCCATGGCTAAGTGGTGTGTGGCTTGTGAGAGGGCTGATTTTCCCAAGCTCTATTTCTTTATGTAGTCCATCATTGTGAGTGATTCAATAACCATTCTTCAGCATAAGTGATGTCCTTCTAGTCATACATGTTTGCTGCTCCAAGGCTCCCTCTCTCCTCTTCTTCCAACAATTATCTTTTTTCTGTGCGATTATGGACTCTAGAATGTGAGCCTTTGCCTCCATGGCTAAGTGGTGTTTCTTGAAAGAGGGCTGACTTGTCTTAGCTCTATTTCAAAATCTATTCCATCATTTTGAGTGATTCCATAACCATTCTTTAGCACAAATGATGCCTTTTCTGTTGACGTTATATTCTCGTCGTCCATATCTAACTTCAGGAAAGGCACGGGCCGGACTAGGCATGCACTGCTACCTTGGAGTTGTTGGAAAAAGAGCCATCTGGCTCAGTTTTAGGAGAGCAACGAGAGCAAGTTCCAGGAAATTACCAGATGTCTACTCCAATTATCAATCCAACTTTTGCATTGGAAAGAGCAGATGGCAACATGTCTACGGTCCAAATTTCAGGCCGATCCAACGATCGGATTGGGAGATATGAATCTTCAAACTTTCAGGGTCATCGACCGCCGATATCTGGATGACCATGGGCGATTGCTCCATGCCTTCGCCTAAGGAAAGAAAAAGGCAAGAGGTCCTGGGTGAAGACTTGATGGGAGAAATATCCAAAAAGGTCCTAGATTCTTGGGTTGCGTTGTCAGAGTGTGCTGACAAGGCGACCCACAATCCCATGGAGAATCGCTATGTGTCCATGGCTAGCAAAGAAGGATCTCACCTGACCTAAAAAGTAAGGAAAAGTACCGTTTTCCTAGTGAGCACACTCTGAGAAGGCAATCCAAGAATGAAGGACCTTTTTTGGATGTTTCTCCTATCAGGTCTTGACCCTGGATCTCTTGCCTTTTTCTTTTCTCAGGCTACGGCATGGAGTCATCGCCCATGGTCATCCGGATACCAGTAGTCGCTGACCCCGGACACTTAGAAAATGCATATATCTCAATCTGACTGTTGCATCCGCCTCAATTCTGGACGGTACACATTTTGCCACCTGATCTTTCCAATGGTGAAATTAAATTGACGATCAGAGCACGCATCTAGTAGTTTCCTAGAACTTTCTCCTCTGAACCTGAAACAAATGGCAAAATCGGGCATGCGCACTACGGCTTCATCAGCATGCGTGCCTTACAACAAGTTATAACAAAGTAGATGGTGTGTAACTTACCCACCATCTCTAACTTGGAGGAGCAATTGAACATCGGCTATTTGGAGGAAAAGCTGCGTCGCGAGGCGTTCTCTATGATAGGAGTGCTCGCAAAGGAGGTACAGGAGCTGGTCTACATAGATTTATGTGGCCCGATGCAGACCAAGAGCTCTCGAGGCTCTAGGTATTTTCTTACCTTCATGGATGATTTCAGCCGTTACACTGCTATGTACTTCCTTTCCTCCAACGACCATTGCTTTGATAGGTTCAAGGAGTTCAAGGCCATGGTCGAGAACCAGACTGGAAAGAAAATCAAGGCGCTGCGCAGCGACGGTAGTAGAGAGTACTTGACCTAGGAGTTCCAGGACTACCTCGCAACAGCAGGCCTCAAGGCACAGCACACCGCGCCATACTCGCCGCAGTTGAATGGCGTAGCACAACGTGCTAACCGCACCATCGTTGAAACGGTGCGCTCCATGATGCACGCGGCTCGACTCACCTATGACTTATGAGCCGAAGGAATGAGCACTGCAATGTACATCAAGAGGCGCATTCCAACCAAGGCCCTGGAGCAAATGACGCCGTACGAGGCATGGTTCGGCAAGAAGCCAAGCGTGGGTCATCTTCGCGCGTTTGGTAGCTTGGCGTCCATGCACGTGCCGAAGGAGAAGGGGCAGAAATGGGACGCGAAGAGCATTCAAATGCTGATGATCGGCTATGACGTGGCAAGCAAGGCATATCGTCTTTACGAGAGAGATACTGGCCATGTCATCATCTCCAGGGATGTCCTTTTCAAGGAAAGCAACGTCATCGGCACCAACATCATCTGCGAAGAGGCAGCAGAACCAACAGCTGCTGAAGGAATGGGAGGAAACATTTTCCCTAACCCCGCCTCTCCTGAACCTTCCTGTACTGTGAGAGTGGGAGAACCAGTATATTTCTCCATGTTTGATGTAGGAGATACTACGGCCTCATCGTCAGAAGCAGAGGAAGAACATGCACCACCATCTACAAGAGTAGTTGTGCTAGGAGCATTACGACAGCTGTATGCTGACGCTGTAGTACAAGGTCGGAGGTACCCATTCAGGGTGTGCTACAATCCTGGTGAGTGCGGGCATTTCTGGATGCTTCAAAAACCACACCAGATAAATCTCGCAGTTGTAGGAAATGCAGATGAGTAGAGGTCGTACAAGGAGGCCATGGCTGTACCAGATGCAGCAGATTGGGCGCAAATTGTGTAGAAGGAGATACAGTCGTAGCTTGAAAATGGTACTTGGGAGTTGACTGAACGTCCACCAGGACGCAGGATGATCAAGTACAAGTGGGTGTTCAAGAATAAGAGGGGCGCAGATGGCAACCTCGGAAAGCACAAGGCGAGGCTGGTTGCCAAGGGCTACTCGCAGCAGGAAGGCATAAACTACAAGGAAACCATTGCCCCTGTTGCAAAGTTTGCCTCTGTGCGCACGCTCTTTTCTTATGCAACAACTGAGGACTTCGAGATTCACCACATGCATATCAAGACTACATTCTTGAATGGTGACTTGGAGGAGGAAATCTACATGGAGCAGCTGCAGGGATTCGTCGTGGATGGCCAGGAATACATGGTTTGCAAGCTGCAAAAGTCGCTATACGGCCTCATGCAAGCGTCGCATGCTTGCTTGCTTCTTGGTTCAGCAAGAAGCCGAGCGTGGATTATCTTCGCAACTTTGGCACACATGTACGTACCCAAGGAGAAGCGGCACAAATGGGACGCGAAGAGTGCACAGATGCTGATGATTAGTTGTGATGTGGCAAGCAAGGTATATCGCCTCTACAAGAGGGATACTGGCCACGTCATCATCTCCAGGGATGTCGTTTTCAACAAAAAGAACGTCATTGGCACCAACATTATCTGCGAAGTGGCACCAAAACCAGCAGCTGACGAAGTAGTGGCAACAGACATTCTTCTTGACACCATCTCTCATGACCTTTCCTCTACTGTAACATTGAGAGAACCACTCTATTCTCCCATGTCTGATGTAAGAGATATACCGGTCTCATCAGTAGAAGCAGAGGAAGAAGATGCACCATCATTAGCAGCAGCAGTTGTTCCAACAGCATTGCGCCAGCCGCCTGCTAACACTCCAGTACCAAGTTGCAAGTACCCTCTCAGGGTACGCTACAAGCGTGGTAAGCGCGAGCATTTTTGGATGTTGAAAAAACCAGATCAGATTGTCAACTTGCCTGAGGCGACAGCCTAGAAAACGAGTTCCTGCACAAAGGTTTCCGCCGACCACTCTTCGCGCAAGGAGCGAACTCTTGGGGCTTAGACCAACCAATGTTTTTTTAGTGTCTGCCTCTGGTGGACAACTCTGTTAGGAGTCTCAAAGGTAAGAACTGTACTCAATGATAGGCAACTGACATGTTCTTATAGTCTAAGAGCCAGCCTCTAGCCTAGGCGCGTAATGGCTCGTTAGATGAGCGACTTTTGGGGCAATCTGGATTGCGTCATCCCCTCTGCCTACATGGCGCTCCCTGTGACCGCCAAGTGGCGCCAGCCACCAGGAAGGACCTTGGAATGTTCTAAGATATCTCTTAGAATCTTCCTGTCCCCCTTTTGCTCACAAAGAAAACTAGTCATCAGGCTGGGATTTGACCCAGTGACCTCTCGCTCCAGAGACTAACTATGGAACGTCTAAACCACAAGGAGTTGTCCTAGGTAGAATTTGCTGGCTATACTATCCAGATTAGACCAAGGAGACTTGCTCCAAAGAAGCAGTGCATACCTTGTCTATCCTGACCACACTTAGGGGACTTACTCCAAGGGAGCAGTGCATGCCTAGTCCGTCCTGTGCCTGTCTAAACATCAGCCATGGACAAGGAGCATATCAGGTCAATCAGCTCTCCGTTGCACCTCTGTCTACCAACTGTGAGATCTCTCCTCTCTCCACGAGTCTTGGCCTCAGTCTTCATCCCCTGCATTGACCATACCCCTGCGTTGACCATAGCGAGAGCAATTCGCTGTCCAGCGCCTTTGTCATGCAATCTGCGAGCATCTTCTTGGTTTCCACGTATTCCAGGTCCACGATCTCCTTTGCGACCAGGTCCCGTGAGTAGTGGTATATGATGTCGATGTGCTTGGTCCGCCGGGAGATGACATCATCCTGTGCAATTTTCATGGCACTCTTGTTGTCGATGCGGACCTCTGTTGCCTTGCTTTGTGGCACTTTCATCTCGGCAAGCAAAGTGCGTAGCCACTGTGTCTCCTTGCATGCTTCAGACACAGCGATGTACTTTGCCTCAGCGGTAGAGAGGGAGATATAGTTTTGCTTTCTGCTTGCCCAAGAGATTGTACAATCATTCAAGAGGTACACAAAGCCTGAGGTGGACTTTCTATCATCGATTCTTCCTCCCCAGTCGGCGTCTGTGTAGCACATCAGCCGCAACGAGTCAGATCCTTCTTGGCCTCTAAATTGGAGTCCCATGTGTCGGGTCTTCTGTATAGAGCGCATGATGCGCTTGAGTGCTTCCCAATGCTGTGGCCCTAGATTGGCCACAAACATGCTCACTTATCCCATAGCATAGCAAATGTCAGAGCGTGTTCCTACCATGGCATACATAAGGCTACCAACAACAGACTGGTGGGGATTGTTCTCCACGTCACGTCGTTTTGCTTACGTGCTGTGGCTCATGGAGGAGGAGAACTTGATGTCTGTTGTCTTGGGTGTACTGATGGGCTTGCAGTCCTCCATGTAGCGCTTGAGGACTTCCATGCCGCACTTGGTCTTGTTCAGCTCAATGGTGCCTGCTGCTCGATTGCGATGGACGGCTATCCCGAGGTAGAACTCTAGCGGAACCATCTTGAACCTGTTGCTGAGATCTGTCTTCAGATTGTTCAATAGCTCGACCCATAACGAGCAGATAATCAGGTCATCCATGTACAGTGCAACGAGCATCAAGCCTTCCTCATCCTCCCGCACATAGACATTAGGGTCATTCTGGCAGTGCGTGAAGGTAAGCCCGGCCATGAAGCTGTCCACCTCCTTCTACCACATCCTTGGGGCCTGTTTCAGCCCATAGAGTGCTTTGACCAATTTGCAAACCTTGCCTTTTCGAGCTTTCACTCCCTCGGGCACTTCCATCAGCACTTCTTTGTCTAGCTTCCCCTAGAGGAAAGCTGTCTTGACATCCATCTGGTGGACCTTCAGATGTTTTGCAACAGCGATGTCCAACATGAACTTATGGAGGCAAAGGTGACAATAGACGGGAAGGTCTCCTCGTACTCTTAGCCTGTACGCTGGGAAAGTCCCTGCGCCATCATGTTTGAACTTTTTCCAGAGTACCTATTTTGATCCCACCACGTGTGCGTTTGGGAGCCTCTCCACCAGAACCCATGTTCCATTCTCGTAAATGGATACGAGTTCGCTATCCACTGCCTCCTGCCACTTGGCTGCATCTGGCATGTTCATAGCCTCCGTTACGGTCACAGGCTCTCCCTAAGCCAAGCATCACCAGCTGAGTCTGGTCCATTCCGAACTGTCAGCATCGTACTCGGGCGGAGGTTTCTTCTGGCACGTACTATACCGGAGAGTTGCTGGTGGTGCTTCAAGGCTTAGTTGCTTCTGTTGCTCTTGCGCTACCGGTGATCCGCCGTTTGAGGAAGAGGCACCGGCCTCAGAGTTTGAATTAGAGGCCTCGGACGACTCACACGCAGTGTCAGAGTTCGTCGCTGTGTCCGCCTACACAGCTTCTCTCCTTGGAGCACCATTCTTCAATGGCACCCTCTGCCAGTTTTCTAGTGCCTGATCACCTGACTCGAGCAATACATCCCACTCTCCTGATTTAGGAGCATGGACAGGATCTAGCGACTCTCCCTTGCCGAGCATCCTTTCATCAAACTCGACATCTCGGCTCCTGATGAGTTTTCTAGCCGCTTCGTCCCACAGCTTGTATGCCTTGTATGCCATGTCGTATCCGACCATTACACACTTACGAGTACGTGCATCCAGCTTGCCACTTCCTTCTCCTGCTTGGACCTTTGCCCAGGCAGTACATCCAAAGATCCTCAAGTGTGAGGCATCTGGTTTCTTCCCTGACCAAGCCTCCTGTGGCGTCCTAAACTGCTTCTCTTGCTGCTTCTTACCACGCCTTCCAAACGCGGCTGCCGGAGTGAGATTCACAAGGTAGCAAGCAGTTCTTGCAGCTTTTGCGGAGAAAGCAAGGTGGGAGTTTAGCGTCAAAGAGCATGCTCCGTGTCATACCGAGGATAGTATGGTTCATCCGCTTGGCAACGCCATTGCTCTGGGGGTCTTAGGAGTGGTGGTCGTTGGGAAAAGAGCCATCTGGCTCAGTTTTAGGTCCACAGGAGCAAGTCCCAAGAAACTAACAAATGCCTTCTCGACAGATCAGGTGGTGAAATGTCTACGATTCAAGTTTTAAGCTGATCCAACGATCGGATTGGACGATATGAATTTTCAAAGTTTCTGGGGTCATCGACTGCCGATATCTGGGTGACCATGGGTGATGGCTCCATGCCTTAGCCTGAGAAAAGAAAAAGGCAAGAGGTCCACGGTGAAGACCTGATGGGAGAAATATCCAAAAAGATCCTAGATTATTGGGTTGCCTTGTCAGAGTGTACTGACTAGGAAAAAGGTACCTCTCCTTACTTTTTAAGTGAGGTGAGATCCTTATGTGCTAGCCATGGACACATGACGATTCTCCATGGGATTGTGGGTTATGTGACCACTAGGAATGTGTCATTAGAGCGTTTTCTAGCTCTCTAGGTTGTGTGTGAGTTGTTAGCCTGATTGCTAGGCTCCTTTCCTTCCTTGTGTGAGATTATGGATTCTACTATGTGAGCCTTAGTCTCCATGGCTAAGTGGTGTGGCTTGTGAGAAGGCTGACTTACCCAAGATCTAGCTGTATATGTACTCCATCATTATGAGAGATTCTATAACCATTCTTCAGCACAAGTGATGCCCTTCCAGTTCCACATGCTCGCTACTCCAAGGCTCCCTCTCCTCTCCAGTTCCAACTGTGGTTTGGTGGTTGATGCCGTGTAGGCGCAACCCACCTTTGCACGCCTCGTATTCATATCGTTGTCCGTGCGCAGTGCCTTTACCTTCTTGCTTGATTGCCGCTCTACCATCGCGACAAACTCATGCAGCTTCTCCTTGACCTCTCTTTTCGTCTTGAGGAAGTAGATCCATATCTTGCGACTATGGTCATCGATGAAGGTCAAGAAATGCTTGCTGCTGCCGTTCGATGGAGTGCGGAATGGTCCACACACATCAGAGTGAATCAGGTTCAAGATTGCTGCCGCTTGTTGTCCATAACGCTCAAAGGGCTTTCTCTTTGCCTTGCCTTGGAGGCTTGGCTCACATAGCTTTTTGCACTTCCCCTCATCCTTGGCCTTGCATCCCTCCATCGCATGAACCACTTCGTGCTGCTCCATAGCTTGCAGTGTGCTATCGGCCACATGGCCAAAACGCCTGTGCCATAGCTTAGCATCTGTATTGGTGGAGTTGGCCGCCAGGGTGACGGCTTGAGGTGCAATATCAGACTTTGGAGATTTGGACTCTTCAACCGCCACATATTCTAAGTTGTAGTTTGAAGGGGTTTGGTTTGCAGCACGTACAGCCCATCAACTCTTGGGACCTGTGCGAGAAGACTCTCCTTGGGATAGGAGATCTTGATGTCCTTGTTCTTGAAAATCACGGCCTCCTCCTCCGTGAAGAGGACCGTCATGTCGTGGTCCGTGATTTTGGACACTGACATAAGGTTTGTCGCAAAACACGGCATGTAGATAATGTTCTCCAGCTTCAAGTGTATTTTAGCACCGTTCACGTTGATTTTGATCAACTTATCTCCCTCGCCTTGCGCATAGACAAGGCTGCCGTTGGCACACCTGAAGCAACGTTCGGTATTCCCAATGGAGATGAACCCATCCTTCTCCTTTGAAGAGTGGTGGTTCGTGCCAGAGTCGAGCCCATAGGCTCCACGCTTGTGCGGTGCCGCTCCCTTGGTTGCCAGGAACCTCTTAGCCATCACGTTCGTCAACTCCTTCTTACCCTTTCCTTTACTCTCATATCTACCACCATGATCTCTGTCTTTTTTCTTAGGAGCCCTGCACTCCCGTGCCCAATGGCAAGGCTTGCCACATTTATGGCACTTCCTAGGACGCTTTGAACTCTTTCCACCGCTACCATTGCCTTTTCCTCCATCGCCACCGCTTCTGTTGCTTTTGTGAACAGAAGAGGAATTGTTGCACCATTCACCGTACTGTGTAGCACAGGCAGAAATGTCAACCTCATTACTACCGCGACGGATTGCCTCGTTGCGCACGTACTCGGACACTGCCTCAAACGTCAAATCCTACTATTTCTAATCGCCAAAGACGGTGATCAGAGGACCCCAGCTTTCAGGTATGGCCATAAGGAGGATCATGGTCTGCATGTTGGTGTAGATTTCCCAGTTCATTTGGGTCACTTAATGCAGCAGTCGTTCAAACTACAGCAGGAAGTCTGGAATCGACCCTCCCCCGCTGACCCTCTTCGAAATCATTTTTTGAAGGATGAAGAGGCGATTTGCGATAGCCGTTGATTGCTGTACACATGCAAGCTTCTCATAAACCTTTGATGCATGTGTAATACCTTGGAGGTGGACATGGTGTGACTCATGCACTTATGTCACAAGAATCGCAAGCCCCATGTCATTTTTGACACTCCACGCTTCATATCTAGGATCTGTTTTTGGAGATTAAAGCTCTTCTATAAGGAACATCTTCAAGTAGCCACGCACCCTTATGAAAATTTCAAATTGCCATCTCCACAAGGGAAAACCAAACCCTATGAACTTTGACACCATTGACCTGCTCAAGAGTGAGCGTCGCGGGTGTCGTCATAGTGCTTCTCTGCTTCTCTGCTTATCTGCTTCGTTGAAGCCAATGTAGGCTGATGTAGGCTGTTGTCTGTTGACGGTTTAGAAGGTGCAGATCCGTAGCTTACCCCTTAGCCGTTCATCGCCTGCAAACAAAGAAGAACGCGCACTAGCAAACCCAGGGTCGTGCCTCCAAGGGTAGAGCTTATCCTGGTTAGGACCCAAGGGTCGTACCTCCAAGGGCAGAGCTTATCCTTTGCCCTTTTTTGCTAAGTGCCAGCACACGCCGTTGGAGCTGATGGAGCAAATGGAGCTGATCGAGCTGTTGCGTGTTGCAAGACAGAGAGGGCGTAAGAGTGTGTAGAAGCGTGCCTTGCAATTAATCAGTGTGGACCCATAACCCTTTGTCAACCTGCCTGAGGTGACGGTCTTGAAAACGGGTTCTCACAGAATGATTCCCGCCGACCGCTCTTGGTATTGCAACTAAGAGATGATATCACCCTCAGAGCCAAAGTTCCACACTGAGTAGTTCATAAGAATCACTTCCTTGCACTGTGTCCCTAGCACCTCGTCACTTTCGCGCGAGGAGGGAACTCCTGAGGCTTGGATTAACCAATGCTTCTTTCGTGTCTGCCTCTGGCCGACAACTCTATGAGGAGTCTGAAAGGTAAGAATTATTCTCAATGAGTGTCCTCAATTGAGATGACCTCATCCTTCTCTCTTGAAGAGTCGTGGTTCATGCCAGAGTTGAGCCCTTAGGATCCACGCTTGAGTAGTTCATTCCTGGATCTAAGAATGGATTCGGATTCACGAATCCGAATCCAAGTCTGGCTTAGATTCACGAATCCGAATCTGGATTCGCGAATCCCAAGGATTCACGAATCTTTTCTGGATCCTATATGTCATTTCAAGAAAAAATCCTCTTAACTACCATAGAAAACCCTGTTTTCCATGTTGAAACTACTACAAAAAGATTCACGAATCCCGGATCGAATCCTGTTGAAGGATTCGGATCTGGGTTCATGAATCTGGTTCACGAATCTGATTTGGATCTGGGTTCACGAATCTGATTCACAAATCCTAGGATTTGGTGTGCAGCCTTATTCGTGCCAGAGTTGAGCCCTTAGGATCCACGCTTGAGTTATGCCACTCCCTTGGTTTTCGGCATGCTTTTAGTCATCATGTTTGTCAACTGCATCTTACCCTTTCTTTTGTCCAGGTTCCTACTACCATTGTATCTGTCTCCGTGGGAGCTTTATACTTCCGTACCCAATATCCAGGCTTCCCGCTGTTATGGCACTTCCAAGGACGCTTTGAACCCTTTCACTACCACCATTGCCTCTTCCTCCATTATTACCGCTTCCGCTGCCGCTCAGACCAATAAAGGAGTTGTTACCACTGCCACCATGCTGTGTAGCAAAGGCTGTTTTGCTAGCATCACTGTCACTGTGACACATGGCGTCGTTGCGCACGTACTCAGACACTACCTTATACGTCAAATATTTATCCTTCCAATCGCCAAAGACGGTGATCAAAGGATCGTAGCTTAAAGGTAGCACAAAATGAAGCATCATAACCTGCATGTGGGTGTCAAATTTCCAGTGAATTTGGGTCATTTGCTGTCGTAGTCCTTCAAACTACTGTATGAAGTCCAAAATCGACTCTCTATTGCTCACCTTGATCGAATTCAGCTTTTGAAGGATAAAGAGGTGATTTGCAAGAGCCTTTGATTAGTGTATGTGTATGAGCTTTTCACAAGCCTTTGATGCATGTGTGATACATTTGAGGTGCACATGTTGTGACTCATGCAGTGATATAACAAGAATCGCAAGTGACGTGTCATTTTTGACAGTCCACGCTTAATATGCAGTGTCTATTTTTACAGGTTCAACCACTTCTCAAAGGAACATCTTGAAGGAGCCAAGCACCCTCAAAATCTATCCTTGTGAATTTTCATGTCCCACTGTTGACCTGCTCAAGAGGAAGCGTCGTGGGTGTTATCATCATGTTTTTCTACTTCTCTACTTCTCTTGTTCTCTGTTTTGTTGAGGCCAATGTAGGCTAATATAGGCCATTGCCACCGATTTAGAAGGTGTACATCCGTTGCTTACCCTTGAGTCATTGAGAACCTGCAAACAGAGATGAACGCATTCTAGCAAACCTAGAATCGTGCCTCCAAGGGCAGGGCTTATCCTTGGCCTTTGTTCGATAAGTGCCAGCACTTGCCGCTGGAGCTGATGGACCATATGGAGCAGATGGAACTGATGGAGTTGATGGAGCTGATGCAGGCTGCAAGATAGAGAGGACGAGAGAGTGTGCACAAACGTGCCTTAGAAGTAGTCAATATGGGCCCATAAGCCTTTGTCTACTCGCCTAAGACAATGGAATAGAAAATAAGGCCGACATAATGGCACTTGCCGTCCGATCCTACTATTGGAACTAGGAGGAGATATGACCCCGAGAATCATGGTTCCACTCTAAGCGGTTAGTAGGAATCACTTTCTTGCATTATGTCCTTACTGACTAGTCACTTTTGCACAAGGAGCTTACTCCTTGGGCTCAGACCATCCAATGTTTTTTTAATGTCTACTTGTGGTGGACAACTCTGTGAGGAGTATGATGTTGGGAAAGGAGCCATCCGGCCCAGTTCAGGTCCACAAAAGCAAGTTGCAGGAAATTACCAGATGCCTTCTTCGATTGTCAATCGGACTTCACTATTGGAAAGATCGGGTGGCAAAATGTCTACTGTCCAAGTTTGAGGCCGATCCAACGGTCGGATTGGGAGATATGAATTTTCGTAGTTTTCGGGGTCATTGACCGTCGATATCCGGGTGACCATGGGCGATGGCAGAGATCCAGGGTCAAGACCTGATGGGAGAAATATCCAAAAAGGTCCTAGATTCTTGGGTTGCCTTGTCAGAGTGTGCTGACTAGGAAAAAAGTACCTCTCCTTACTTTTTAGGTGAGGTGAGATCCTTGTGTGCTAGCCATGGATACATGGCGATTCTCCATGGGATTGTGGGTTATGTGACTACTAGGAGTGTGCCATCAGAGAATTTTCTAGCTCTCTAGGTCGTGTGTGAGTGGTCAGCCTGATTGCTAGGCTGATTTCCTCCCTTATGTGAGATTATGGACTCTAGTGTGTGAGCCTTAGCCTCCATGGCTAAGTGGTGTGGCTTGTGAGAGGGCTGACTTGCCCAAGCTCTAACTCTATATGTACTCCATCATTTTGAGTGATTCAATAACCATTCTTTAGCACAAGTGATGCCCTTCCAGTCCCACATGCTCGCTGCTCCAAGGCTCCCTCTCTCCTCCAGATCCAACATTTGGTATCAGAGCCAGATTCTACTACTTTCAGCCAGCACAGGCCGTCACTTTGAGAGTGACGGGTTGGGGTAAAACCATCACCACAGTTGACAATATAACACAAGATGTTATTGTTTAAGAGACAAACGTTCCAACGAGCCCAAGATCTTGAAGATCCAGCGGTCGGATTGAGAGTTATGCTCAAAACGAGGTCGGCCAGGACTGGACTCTTCTCTCTGAGTAAGACTGTCGCCTTGTGATGACCATAACTCTCTTGTTTCCTTGTCAAATTTAAAACGTAGCACATACGAATTAAATTATTTTTTCTTAGCTTTCCATTAAAGCAAAAATATTTGCATTCCATCAGTACGTTTGGGAGAAACGCCGTTTACAAGTTGACTGGTGTGAGCTGGAGTACAAGCAGAAGCATACCCTGTTTTCAAAAGGGTATATCTCTCAAAATCCCCTGTTGATGACCCTGTTTTATGTGTCGATCTGAAAGCTTTTGATCTGAATTTCCCAGTGGTGGGCTTAGTTTTTCCAAATTCCCACTCTGTTGGCCTCTACAGTCCATTTTCTGTAAGACAGATTTCTGGCCGAAGCAACAGCAGAAGCAGGGGTAGCGCCGCCACTCAAGGGCAGCGGTGAGCATCACCAAGGCTCAAAATGGCAGCTGCAGGCGTGGTAACAGCAGCCCAGCCCTGGAAAGGCTGGAAGGACGCACCAATTTCACGTTTTGGAAGATCCGTACCCGCCTCTTTTTGGAGGAGAGGGGCTTGTGGGAGGTGGTGAGCAGCGACGAGCGCGCTCCACCCACAGGCAAAAGGCATCACCGTAGCAGAGGTGGTGGCGGGGAAGACGCCGCTGAAAGGTGCAGCAGATGCAAGTTCATCTACAACTACAGCAGCGATATATGAGGAGTGGAAGAAGAAGGACAGGCAGGCCTACACGCTGCTTGTCAACACCATCTCCAACCCGCATCTTCAGTACGTGAGTGACAAGGCTACCGCAAAAGAGGGGTGGGACACGTTGTGCAAGAAGTATGAAAGCAAGGATCCTGCATTCCTCATGCTTTTGGAGGAGAAGATGATGGCGTTGAAAATGCAGGGTGGCGAAGGAATGGAGGCGTACTTGGACAGGGCAAAGGAGCTGGCGAAACAGCTGAAAGCGGCCGGCAACCCTGTCGAAGACACGCGCTTCGTTATCCTCTTGCTGAGGGAACTCCCAACGAGCTATGATACGGTGCGAGAGACGTTGGAGTGCCAGCCGACTCTCGATCTCGACTTCATCTGCACGCACCTGGTGCAGGTAGAACTGCGTCGCAATGCAGCAAAGCGCAATGGCGGCAGCAGCAGCACTGAAGCAGCTTTCATGGCCATGGGCTCACGCAACCAGCAGCAGCAGCAATCCGGGCTGTAGAGAGGCAAGAAGAAGGGCAAGTGCCACTATTGCCAGAAAGAGGGGCACTACAAGAAAGAGTGCTTCAAGTTCAAGAGGGACCAGAAGGAGCAGCAGCAGCAGCAGCAAAAGCAGCAATCTCCACAGCAACAGTAGCAGCAGTTTGTGCAACGTCAGCAGCAGCAGCAACAGTAGCAGAACCAGACTGGCGTGTGCCATTTTTGCAACATGAACATTGCCAAGGAGGTACGCGACCGCCTCTTCATGGCAAAATCTGACATGTCGCAGAAGGAAAAGGTGGATCTGGCGTGGTACAAGGACTCGGTATGTACCAAGAGTCTGACGCACCACAAGGAGTGGTTCACGCAGCTGCCCTCCATTCCCACCCGTCCGATTGCTTTGGGTGATGATCGGATGGTGTATGCTGAGGGGATTGGGATTGTGGAGATGTGGTTGGAGACCCCGCGTGGCATTGAAGTGGGAGTGTTCCATGGCGTGCTGTATGTGCCTGTTGCTGCGTTCAACCTTCTCTCAGTATCCTCTCTCACCAACACAGGACTGCGCATCATTTTTGACGATGATTATGGCTACATCCTCGGCAAGGAAACAGGAGAGGAGTTGGCCAAGTCGGTGAAAGAAGGCGATATGTACCGCCTGCTGGGGGCGAACAAGATCCCGCGTGAGCAGAGCCTTGTAGCAGTATTGCAGTCCACCGATGGCGAAATTTGGCATGCGCGCTACGGCCACATCGGCATGCGTACCTTACAGCAACTTCAAACAAAGTAGATGGTGCGTGACCTGCCCACCATCTCTAACTTCGAGCAGTAGTTGTGCATCGGCTGTTTGGAGGGAAAGCAGCATCGCGAGGCGTTCTCTGGAGCAGGAGAGCGCGCGAAGGAGGTACTGGAGCTGGTCCACACAGACTTGTTTGGCCCGATACAGACCCAGAGCTTTGGAGGCTCTAGGTATTTCTCACCTTCATTGATGATTTCAGCCGTTATACTGCTGTGTACTTCCTTTCCTCGAAGGACCTGTGCTTTGACAGGTTCAAGGAGTTCAAGGCCATGGTGGAGAAACAGACTGGCAAGAAAATCAAGGCGCTGTACAGCGACCGCGGTAGAGAGTACCTAAGCAAGGAGTTCTAGGACTACCTCGCAGCAACAGGCATCAAGGCGCAGCGTACCGCGCCATACTCGCCGCAGCAGAACGACGTAGCAGAATGCGCGAATCGCACCATAGTTGAGTCAGCGCGCTCCATGCTACACACGGCTCGGATCACCTACGACTTTTGGGCGGAAGCAGTAAGCACTACGGTGTACATCAAGAACTGCAGTCCAACCAAGGCCTTGGAGCAGATAATGCCGTACGAGGCGTGGTTCGGCAAAAAGCCGAGCGTGGGTCATCTTCGCGCGTTTGGCAGCTTGGCACACATGCATGTGCCAAAGGAGAAGCGGCAAAAGTGGGACGCGAAGAGCGCGTAGATGCTGATGATTGGCTACGACGTGGCAAGCAAGGTGTATCGCCTCTATGAGAGGGATACAGGCCACGCCATCATCTCGAAGGATGTCGTCTTCAACAAAAGCAACGTCATCGGCACCAACATTTTCCGTGAAGAGGCAACAGAAGCAGCAGCTGACAAAGCAGTGGGAGCAAATATTCTTCCTGACCCAGTCTCTCCTGATCCTTCCTCCACTGTGACAGTGGGAGAACCAGCCCACTCTCCCATGTCTGATGCAGCAGATACAGCGGCCTCATCGGTAGAAGCAGAGGAAGAAGATGCACCACAATCAACAGGAGAAGTTGTACCGGCAGTACCGCGTCAGCCGCCTTCTAACGCTCGAGCACGAGGTTGGAGGTACCCTCTGAGGGTGCGCTACAAGCCTGGTGAGCGCGAGCATTTCATGATGCTCCAAAAACCAGACCAGATGAACGTCGCAGTTGCAGCAGACTCTGATGAGCCGACGTCGTACAAGGAGACCATGGCAGAACCAGATGCAGCACATTGGGCACAAGCTATGCAGCAAGAGATACAGTCACAGCTCGACAACGGTACGTGGGAGCTGAGTGAGCGTCCACCTGGACAAAAGGTGATCAAGTGCAAGTGGGTGTTCAACAAGAAACGGGGAGCAGATGGCAACCTGGAAAAGTACAAGGCAAGGCTGGTCGCCAAGGGCAACTCGCAACAGGAAGGCATCGAAACCTTTGCCCCTATTGCAAAGTTTGCCTGTATGCGTACGCTCTTTCCTATGTAGCAGCAGAGGACTTTGAGGTCCACCACATGGACGTCAAGATAGCGTTCCTGAACGGTGACCTCGAGGAGGAGATTCACATGGAGCAGCCGGAGGGGTTCGTCATGGATGGCCAGGACGACCTGGTTTGCAAGCTGCAGAAGTCGCTGTACGGCCTCAAGCAAGCGTCGCGTGCTTGGAACCAGAAGCTGGATGCGGCGTTGCAGTGCATGGGGTTCGAACGTAGTGAATGTGACTATAGCGTCTATCGCTGGCAGCATGGTCATGAGGTGCTCATCATCATCGTCTATGTGGATGACATGCTCCTCCTTTCCAACAGCATATGTACATTGGAGGAGTTCAAGGAAGCCATACAGGAGCGCTTCTAGATATCTGATCTCGGGGAGGCATCATACTTAAGGGTGCACACCGAGTAAGATTCCCCGATCCCAGATTGGATTTGGATTCACGAATCCGAATGCAAGTTTGGCTTTGATTCACGAATCCGAATCTGGATTCGCGAATCCGAAAGATTCACGAATCTTTTCCGAATCCTATGGGTGATGGCAGTTATAACTCCTCTAATCTGCCACATAAATCCCTGTTTTCCATGTCGAAACAATAGGGAAAAGGATCTCTGAATCCTGAATCGAATCCTCATGAAGGATTTGGATCCCCGAATCCGAATCTTTACCCGGGTTCACGAATCTTATTCACAAATCCTAGGATTTGGTGTGCAGCCTTAATCATACTTCCTCGGTATCCAGATCACGCATGACCGTAAATCTCGCTCTCTCTCCCTACAGTAGAGCCATTATATCAAGGATGTCTTGACGCAGTTCGGCATGGCAGAGGCAAAACCCATCGGCACGCCACTGGAGACGCGGCAGTACCTCGTGACCTTCGATGTCATTCTGGCCTCACCATTGGAAAGATTAGGTGGCAAAATGTCTATTGTTGAAGTTTCAAGCCGATCGAACGGTCAAATTGGGAGATATGAATTTTCGAAGTTTCCGGGATGATCGACAACCGATATCTGGGTGATCATGGGCGATGCCTCCATGCCTTAGCCTGAGAAAAGAAAAAGGCAAGAGGTCCAGGGTCAAGACCTCATGGGAGAAATATCCAAAAAGGTCCTAGATTCTTGAGTTGCCTTGTCAGAGTGTACTGAATAGGAAAAAGGTACCTCTCCTTACTTTTTAAGTGAGGTGAGATCCTCGTGTACTAGCCATGGACACATGGCGATTCTCCATGGGATTGTGGGTTATGTGACCACTTGGAGTGTGCCATGAGAGCATTTTCCAGCTCTAGGTCGTGTGTGAGTGATGAGCCTGATTGCTAGGCTGATTGTCTCCCTTGTGTGAGATAATGGACTCTAGTGTGTGAGCCTTAGTCCATGGCTAAGTGGTGTGGCTTTTGAGAGGGCTGACTTCCACAAGCTCTAGCTCTATATGTACTCCATCATTTTGAATGATTGATCAACAATTCTTGAGGACAAGTGATACCCTTCCAGTCCCACATGCTCACAGCTCTAGGGCTCCCTCTCTCCCCCATCTCCAACACTTGGTATCAGAGCCAAGTTCAGCCAGTTTCAGCCAGTACAAGGCGTCACTTTGAGAGTGACAGATTGGGATGAAATCTTCACCAAATTTGACAATCGACCACAATATCTTCAATTTAAAAAAACAAGCTTTCTAACGAGTTCAAGATCGCGAAGATCTTACATATGGATTGACAGTTATGCTCAAAACGAGGTGAGCCAGGGCTATTCTCTTCTCTCTGAGTAAGACTGTTGCCTTTTGATGACCATAACTCTCTCGTTTCTTTGTCAAATTGAAAAAGTAGCATATACAAATTGAATTGTTTTTCCTAAGCTTTCCATTGGTGCACAAATACTTGCATTCTATTGGTACGTTTGGGAGAAACGCCGTTTACAACCTGGTTGGTGTGAGCTGGAGTAGGAGCAGAAGCATACCCTGTTTTCAAAGGACATATCTCTAAAAAATCCCCTGTTGGTGACCTAGTTTATGGGTCTATCTGAAAGGTTTTGAGCTGAATTTTGCAGTGGAAGGCTTAGTTTGTTAAAATTCCTAGTTTGCTGGTCTCTACAATCCATTTTCCGTGAGACATATTTCTGGCAAAAACAGCGGCAGAAGGAGGGGAAGCGCCTCCACTCAAGGGCAGCGCTGAGTATCACCAAAGCTCAAAATGGCAGCAGCAGGCGTGGTAATAGCAGCCCAGCCCTTGGAGAGGCTGGAAGGACGTGCCAACTTCACGTTTTGGAAGATCCGTACTTGCCTCCTTTTGGAGGAGAGGGGCTTCTAAGAGGTGGGGAGCAGCGACGAGCGCGCTGCGCATGCATAGGCAAAAGGCATCACCGCAGTAGAGGTGGTGGCGGGGAAGACGCCGCAGAAAGGTGCAGAAGATACATCTTCATCTACAACTGCAGCGGCGGCATGTGAGGAGTGGAAGAAGAAGGACAGGCAGGTCGTTGTCAACACCATCTCAAACCCGCATCTTCAGTACGTGAGTACCAAGGCTACTACAAAAGAGGGGTGGGACACGTTGTGCAAGAAGTATGAGAGCAAGGATCTTGCATTCCTCATGCCTTTGGAGGAGAAGATGATGGCATTGAAAATACAGGTTGGCAAAGAGATGGAGGCATACTTGGACAAGGCAAAAGAGGTGGCGAAGCAGCCGAAAGCACAATGGAAGACACGCGCTTCGTCCTCCTCTTGCTGAGGGGACTCCCAACGAGCTGTGACACGGTGCGAGAGACGGATTGTCAGCCGACTCTCGACCTGGACTTCATCTAGACGCACCTGGTGCAGGTAGAACTCCATCGCAATGCAGCAAAGCACAATGGCGGTAGCAGCAGCAGTGAAGCAGCTTTCATGGCCATGGGCTCTTACAACCAGCAGCAGCAGCAGTCCGGGCAGTAGAGAAGCAAGAAGAAGGGCAAGTGCCACTATTGCCAGAATTGGGGTACTACAAGAAAGAATGCTTCTAGTTTAAGAGGGACCAGGAAGAGCAGCAGCAACATCAGCAAAAACAGCAATCTCTAGAGCAACAGCAGTTGCTGTCATAGTAACGTTAGCAGCAGCAGCAGAACCAGATCAGCGTGCACCATTTTGGCATCACGAACAAGGCCAAGGAGGTACGCAACCGCCTCTTTATGGCGAAGTCTGACATGTCACAGAAGGAGAAGGCGGATCTGGTGTGGTACAAGGACTCCGGGTGTACCAAGAGCCTGACGCACCACAAGGAGTAGTTTACGTGGTTGTTCTCCATTCCCCCTCGTCCGATTGCTTTGGGTGATGATCGGGTGGTTAATGCTGAGGGGATTGGAATTATGGAGATGTGGTTGGAGACCCCGCGTAGCATTGAACTGGGAGTGTTCTATGGCGTGCTGTACGTACCTAATGCTGCATTAAATCTTCTCTCAGTGTCCTCTCTCACCAACACAAGACTATGAGTCGTCTTTAACGATGACTATGGCTACATCCTTGACAAGAAAACCGAAGAGGAGGTGGCCAAGTTGGTGAAGGAAGGCGACGTGTACCGCCTGTTGGGGGCGACCTAGATCCCGCGCGAGCAGAGTCTTGGAGCAGAGGTGCTAGAGCTGGTCCACAAAGACTTGTGTGGCCCGATGCAGACCCAGAGTTTTGGAGGCTCTAGGTATTTTCTCACCTTCATTGATGATTTCAGCCGTTACACTGTTGTGAACTTCCTTTCCTCCAAGGGCGAGTGCTTTGACACGTTCAAGGAGTTCAAGGCCATGGTGGAGAACCAGAGTGGTAAGAAAATCAAGGCGCTGCGCAGAGACCGTGGTAGAGAGTATCTGAGTAAGGAGTTTCGGAACTACCTCGCAGCAGCAGGCATCAAAGCGCAACGCACTGCGCCATACTCGCCCCAGCAGAACGGCGTAGCAGAACATACCAACCGCACCATTGTTGAGTCGGCATGCTCCATGCTGCACGCGGCTCGGTTGACATACGACTTTTGGGCAGAAGTAGTGACCACTGCGGTGTACGTCAAGAACCGTAGTCCAACCAAGGCCCTAGAGCAGATGATGCCGTACAAGGCGTGGTTCGGCAGGAAGTCGAGCGTAGTTCATCTTCGCGCGTTTGGCAGCTTGGCGCACATGCACATAGTAAAGGAGAAGCGGCAAAACTGGGATGCGAAGAGTGTACAGATGCTCATGATTGGCTGCGATGTGGGAAGCAAGGCGTATCGCCTCTACGAGAGGGATACAGGCCACGTCATCATCTCCAGGGATGTCGTCTTCAATGAGAGCAACGTCATCAGCACCAATATTGTCTGTGAAGAGGCAGTAGAAGCAGCAGCTCACGAGGAAGTGGGAGCAGATATCCCTCCTGACCTAATCTCTCCTAATCCATCCTCCACTGTGACAATAGGAGAAATAGTCTATTCGCTATGTCTGATGCAGCAGATACAGCGGCCTCATCGGCATAAACAGAGAAAGAAGATGCACCACCATCAGCACAAGCAGTTGCGCCTGTAGCACCGCGCCAACCGCTTGCTAACGCTCCGGCACCAAGTCGGAGGTACCCTCTCAGGGTGCGCTACAAGCCTGGTGAGCGCGGGCATTTATGGATGCTCCAAAAACCAGACCAGATGAGCATCGCAGTTGCAGCAGACTCTGATGAGCCGACGTTGTACAAGGAGGCCATGGCTAAACCAAATGTAGCAGATTGGGCGAGAGCTATGCAGTAGGAGATACAATCGCAGCTCGACAACGGTAGATGGGAGGTGACTGAGCGTCGACCTGGACGTAAGGTGATAAAGTGCAAGTAGGTATTGAAGAAGAAACGGGGAGCAGATGGCAACCTGGAAAAGTACAAGGCGAAGCTGGTCACCAAGGGCTACTTGCAGTAGGAAGGCATCGCTTACACAAAAACCTTTGCGCCTATTGCAAAGTTTGCCTCTGTGCGTACGCTCCTTTCCAATGCAGCAGTAGAGGACTTTGAGGTCCACCACATGGACGTTAAGATGACGTTCCTAAACGATGACTTGGAGGAGGAGATTTACATGGAGCAGCCAGAGGGATTTGTCATGGATGGCGAGGAGCACCTGGTTTGCATTCTGTAGAAGTCGTTGTACGGCCTCAAGCAAGCATCGCGTGCTTGGAATCAAAACTTGGATGCGACGTTGCAGTGCATGGGGTTTGAGCACAGCGAGTGTGACAACTGCGTCTATCGCTGGCAGCATGGTCATGAGGTACTCATCATCATCGTCTATGTGGATGACATGCTCCTCCTTTCCAACAGTATGTCTGCATTGTAGGAGTTCAAGGAGGCCATGCAGGAGCGCTTCCAGATGTCTGATATTGGGGAGGCATCATACTTCCTGGGTATCCAGATCACTCATAACCTCAAATCACGTTTTCTCTCACTGTAGCAGAGCCGCTCTATCAAGGTTGTCTTGCAGCGGTTCGGCATGGCAGAGGCAAAACCCATCGGCACGCCGTTGGAGAAGCGGCAGTACCTCGTGAGCTTCAATGGAGACGCGGATGCAACTTAGCGGCAGAAGTACCAGAGTGCCGTCAGCAGTCTCATGTACCTCATGGTTGCAACCAGGCCGGACCTCGCACAGGCTGTTAGCACTTTGAGCCAGCACATGGTAAACCCCGGACTTGAGCACTAGAAGACAGTGAAGTGGATTTTCCGCTACCTTGCTGGAATCATCAACATCGGCATCACCTACAACGGCAACGACAACAACATCCTCGGCTATACAGACGTAGATTGACCTGCAAAACCCTAAGGACCGCAAGTCTATCTTTGGACATGTATTCCTCATGAATTTTGGAGCCATCAGCTGGTGCAGCAAGCGGCAGGTGGTTGTGGCCACCTCAATGACTGAAGCTGAGTACCTCTCTCTCAGCTTTGAAGCCAAGGAAGCAGTTTGGCCTCAGCGTCTCATGGCGAAGATGAGTGGGAGTGGAGCAATTATAGTTCCTGTGCACGTCGACAACCAGAGCGCAATCACACTCGCCAGGAATCCTAAACACCATGACGCACCAAGCACATTGACATCGCATATCACTTCATCAGGCATATGGTGCAAGAGGGTGCTATCAAGCTAGAGTTTACACCAATAAGCAAGCAGGTCGCTGATTTGTGCACCAAGCCAGTGACCCGTGAGAAGCAGCAGTTCAGCATGAAGGCATGTACACTCCGCCCACTCAGACTGCGGCAAAATGGGAGATTGTTGGGAAAGGAGCCATCCGGCTCAGTTTCAGATCCACAGGAGCAAGTTCCAGGAAACTACCAAAATCTTGCTTCGGTCATCAATGTAACTTCAACATTAGAATGATAAGGTGGCAAAATATTTATGGTCAAAGTTTCAAGCTGATCCAACGGTTGGATTGGGAGATATGAGTTTTTGAAGTTTCCGGGGTCATCGACCGCCGATATTCAGGTGACCATGGACGATGGCTCCATGCCTTAACCTGAGAAGAGAAAAAAGGTAAGAGGTCTAGGGTCAAGATCTGATGGAAAAAATATCCAAAAAGGTCCTAGATTTTTGGGTTGCCTTGTCAGAGTGTGCTGACTAGGAAAAAGGTATCCCTCCTTACTTTTTAGGTGAGGTGAGATCCTTGTGTGCTAGCCATGGACATATCGCGATTCTCCATGGGGTTGTGGGTTATGTAACCACTAGGAATGTGTCATGAGAGAATTTTCTAGCTCTCTAGGTCGTGTGTGATTGATCAGCCTGATTGCTAGGCTGATTTCCTCCCTTGTGTTAGATTATAGACTGTGATATGTGAGCCTTAGCCTCCATGGCTAAGTGATGTGGCTTGTGAGAGGACTGACTTGTCCAAGCTCTAGCTCTATATGTACTCCATCATTTTGAGTGATTGAACAACCATTCTGCAGGACAAGTGATGCCCTTTTAGTCCCACATGCTCCCTGCTCTAAGACTCCCTCTCTCCTCCTGTTCCAAAAGAAACTTCCTAGGTAGAATTTAGAAGATTTATCATGTTTTTATCCAAATTACACCCGTGGACAAGGGATGTATGAGATTGAAATCAGTCTCCATTGTATCTCTAATCATTTATTATACATCTTCTATCTGCTTTTCTTGGCCTTTAGTTATTTTCTGCAGCATTAATGAGATCAATCCTTGTGATGCCTATAGAGTAAAAATTGTTATGAAAAGAGTTGGTCATGCAATTTGCAAGTATCCTCTTGTTCTCCATGTAGCATGTTTCATCATTCCATAACATGATAGTTATATTCCTCCATAGCCATATTCATGTTGCCAACGTGAATTACACCTTTTCTATTCTAATATTGGTGTTATTAACACTACCATGACTCTTGGTCTTGGTATGAAGTTCTTGTTGTTATTAATACAATGGCGATGACTTATGCTGTTATTGCTCCTTGTTCCTCTTAAAACTAAACCATTGTTTCTAGTAGTGAAACTTGCTTTTCTTCTTGCCTTGCCTCTAGACTTTTGATGCTCCAAGTTATGTGAGCTTTGGATTATCAAGGCTGTATTAATACAAGAGTAGCCAAAGCACTTCTTATACTATAATCCATGTTGCCTTCGACTTCCGACTTTTGGGGTAAAAGTCTAAGTCGGAGAGTCGGTCAAAGTCGACTTAAGATCGACTTAGACATTGGCAATGGAATATAGTTCATGAGTTGCTGGTTCCAACGCAATTTGAATCGCTAAATTCCATTAACATTTGAGGAAGTTATGACTGTTCAAACTTGGGGTGTGCATAAACACCTCATGCAGCTACATTTTGTTTCCAAATGGCTTCCTAGGATATCACATACATGTTACATATGCAGTCCATGAAGTGTTGAAAGACACGTAAATAATGTTTTTCACAATAGTGTACTTGAGACACAGTATTTGGCACACAATAATGAGCCTCCTAACCAGTTGGAGGAAAACCGACTTCCGACTTGGCTCATCAGGAGCCGACTTCCGACTTTCGACTTCCGACTTGGCCATCGACTTCGACTTCCCAAAGTCAACATGGACTATAATACAATCTGCTTGTTTTGAATTTTGTGCAAATGATCTCATAGTATACTATAGCACATTGCCAATCACACAACAAGAGGAGAAGAAGGAAGTACATCTCTTCCAGAAATGTTTTGGTCGCTTTTATTTGCTTTTCTTGACATTTTTCACTATCCACATACATCTCCAACTTCAAACCATTGCGTACTTTCAATAACCTCATCTTATGTTCTAAGAATACGAGTTCCTTACTTTTCTACTTCCACATTATATCCCATCCCTCCTCTATAGGAGCCTTTTCTTTCAGGCAATGATGATGCGGGATGTTGACCTGATATGCTTCTTGTCCATAGCCGACATTGACAGAGGCATAGGACGGACTAGGCATGCACTGCTCCCTTGGAATATGTCCCTTAAGTCTAGTCAAGATAGACGAGGCATAAACTACTCTTTTAAGGCAAGTCCCCTTGTTCTACACTGGTTAGTACAGCCACCAAACACTACCCAGGACAACACCTTGTGGCTTTGACATTCCACAGTTTTTCTCTGTGGGGAGAGGTCACTATGTCAAATCCCAGCCGAGTGACTACCTTTCTTTGTGACCAAAAGGAGGATTCTAAGGTTCTAAGAGACATCTTAGAACACTCCAAGGTCCTCCGTGGTTGCTTGTACCACAAGGAGCGCAATGTGGGTAGGGGGAGGATGCAATCCAGATAATCCATAAAGTAGCTCATATAAGAAGCCATTTCGCGCCTAAGCTAAAGGCTGGCTCTAGGACTATAAGAACCTTTCAGTTGCGTGTCATTGATAACACCTCTTACCTTTCACACTCCTCACAAAGTTCTCTGTCAGAGGTACACACTAAAGAAGACTTGGTTGGTTTAAGCCCGAGGAGTCAGCCCCTCGTGCGAAAGTGACCAGGTGCTAAGGACATAATTAAAGAAATGATGGCTATGAAGTGCTCAGTGTAAAACGATGATTGTGAGGGTGATACCTTCTCCTAGTTGCAAGACTAGGAGCACACAGCAAGTGCGATTGTATCGGCCTTCCTTTCTAGTCCATTGCCTTTGGCCGGTTGACTAAGGGTTATGGAACCACACTGAATAGTTGTAAGGCATGCTTCTGTTGGATCTGGAGGAGAGAGGGAGCCTTGGAGCAGCGAGCATGTGGGACAGGAAGGGCATCACTTGTACTTAAATATGGTTGTTTAATCACTCAAAATGATGGAGTACATATAGAGCTAGAGCTTGGGCAAGTCAGCCCTCTCACAAGCCACACCACTTAGCCATGGAGGCTAAGGCACACACTAGAGTCCATAATCTCACACAAGGGAAGAAATCAGCCTAGCAATCAGGCTGACCACTCACATACGACCTAGAGAGCTAGAAAATGCTCTCATGGCACACTCCTAGTGGTCACATAACCCACAATCCCATGGAGAATCGCCATGTGTCCATGGCTAGCACAGAAGGATCTCACCTCACCTAAAAAGTAAGGAGAGGTACCTTTTTCGTGGTCAGCACACTCTGACAAGGCAACCCAAGAATCTAGGACCTTTTTTTGGATATTTCTCCCATCAGGTCTTGACCATGGATCTCTTGCCTTTTTCTTTTCTCAGGCTAAGGCATGGAGCCTTCGCCCATGGTCACCCGGATATCGGCGGTCGATGACCCCGAATACTTCGAAAATTCATATCTCCCAATCCGACCGTTGGATCGGCCTCCGACTTGGATCGTAGACATTTTGCCACCTGATCTTCCCATTAAATAAGTCAGATTGACGATCGGAGTAAGCATCTCGTACTTTCCTGGAACTTGCTCCTGTGGACCTGAGACTGAGCCAGATGGCTCCTTTTCCAACAATCTCCCACTTTGCCGCAGTCAGAGTGGGCTGAGTCCACATGCCTTCATGCAGAACTGCTGCTTCTCACGGGTCACTGGCTTGGTGCGCAAATCAGCGACCTGCTTGCTCATTGGAGTAAACTCCAACTTGATAGCACCCTCCTACACCACATGCCTGATGAAATGATATGCGATATCAATGTGCTTGGTGCGTGTATGGTGCTCAGGATTTTTGGCGAGTGCAATTGCGCTCTGGTTGTCGATGCGCACAGGAACTGGAACTACTACACTCCTACTCATCTCTGCCATGAGACGGTAAAGCCAAACTGTTTCCTCGGTTCCAAAGCCGTACTTGAGGTGGCCACGACCCCCTGCTGCTTGCTGCATTAGCTGACGGCTCCACCATTCATGAGGAACACATGTCGAGAGATGGACTTACGGTCCTCAGGGTTTGAAGCCCAATCTGTGTCTGTATAGCGGATGATGCTGTTGTCGTTGCCGTTGTAGGTGATACCGATGTTGATGGTTCCAGCAAGGTAGCGGAAGATCCGCTTCACTGCCTTCTGGTGCTCAGGTCCGGGGTTTGCCATGTGCTGGCTCACAGTGCTAACAGCTTGTGCGCGGTCCGGCCTGGTTGCAACGATCAGGTACATGAGGCTGCCGACGGCGCTCTAGTACTTCTGCCGCTCAGCTGCATTTGCTTCTCCATTGAAGCTCACGAGGTACTGCCGCGTCTCGAGCGGCGTGCCGATGGGTTTTGCCTCTGCCATGCCAAACCGCTACAAAACATCCTTGATGTAGCGGCTCTACTACAGCGAGAGAGAGCAAGATTTTCGGTCACGCTTGATCTAGATACCGAGGAAGTATGATGCCTCCCCGAGATCAGACATCTGGAACCGCTCCTGCATGGCTTCCTTGAACTCCTACAGTGTAGACATGCTGTTGGAAAGGAGGAGCATGTCATCCACATAAACGATGATGATGAGCACCTCATGGCCATGCTGCCAACGATACACGTTGTAGTCACACTCACTGCGCTCAAACCCCATGCACTGTGACGTTGCATCCAACGTTTGCACGCGACGCTTGCTTGAGGCCGTACAACGACTACTGCAGCTTGCAAACCAGGTGCTCCTGGCCATCCACGACGAACCCCTCCGGCTGCTCCATGTAGATCTCCTCCTCCTAGTCAATATTCAAGAATGCCGTCTTGACATCCATGTGGTGAACCTCGAAGTCCTCAGCTGCTGCATAAGAGGAGCGTACGCACAGAGGCAAACTTTGCAACAGGGGCAAAATCTTTTGTGTAGTCAATGCCCTCCTGATGCGAGTAGCCCTAGGCGACCAGCCTCGCCTTGTACTTTTCCAGGTTACCATCTGCTCCCCGCTTCTTCTTGAACACCCACTTGCACTTGATCACCTTACGTCCAGGTGGACGGTCAGTCAGCTCCCACGTGCCATTGTCCAGCTGCAACAGTATCTCCTACTACACAGCTTGTGCCCAATCTTCTGCATCTGGTGCAGCCATGACCTCCTTGAACGACCTCGGCTCATCAGAGTCTGCTGCAAGTGCGACGTTCATCTCGTCTGGTTTCTGGAGCATCCAGAAATGCCCGCACTCACCAGGCTTGTACCGCACCCTGAGAGGGTACCTCCGACATGGTGTTGAAGCGTTAGCAGGCGGCTGACGCAGTGCTGCCAGCACAATTGCTTCTACTGATGGCGGTGCATCTTCTCCCTGCTTCTGCCGATGAGGCCGGTGCATCTGCTGCATCAGACATGGGAGAGTAGACTCGTTCTCCCACTATCAGAGTGGAGGAAGGATCAGGAGAGGCTGGGTCAGGAAAGATTTCTGCTCCCACTACCTCGTGAGCTGCTGCTTCTGCTGCCTCTTCATAGACAATATTGGTGCCGATGACATTGCTCTCGTTGAAGACGACATCCTTGGAGATGATGACGTGTCTGGTATCCCTCTCGTAGAGGTGATACGCCTTGCTTGCCACGTCGTAGCCAATCATCAACATCTGCGCACTCTTCACGTCCCACTTTTGCCGCTTCTCCTTTGGCACGTGCATGTGCGCCAAGCTGCCAAACGCGCGAAGATGACCCACGCTCGGCTTCTTGCCGAACCACGCCTCGTATGGCGTCATCTGCTCCAGGGCCTTGGTTGGACTACGGTTATTGATGTACACCGTAGTGCTTACTGCTTACGCCCAAAAGTCGTAGGTGAGCTGGGCCGCGTGCAGCATGGAGCACGCCGACTCAACGATGGTGTGATTCGCGCGTTTTGCTACGGCGTTCTGCTGCGGCGAGTATGGCGCAGTGCGCTGCGCCTTGATGCCTGCTGCTGTAAGGTAGTCCTGGAACTCCTTGCTCAGGTACTCTCCACCGCGGTCGCTGCGCAGCGCCTTGATTTTCTTGCCAGTCTGGTTCTCCACCATGGCCTTGAACTCCTTGAACCTGTCAAAGCACTGGTCCTTGGAGGAAAGGAAGTACACAGCAGTGTAACGGCTGAATTTATCAATGAAGGTGAGAAAATACCTAGAGCCAACGAAGCTCTGGGTCTGCATCGGGCCACACAAGTCTGTGTGGACCAGCTCCAGCACCTCCTTTGTGTGCTCTCCTGCTCCAGAGAACGCCTCGTGATGGTGCTTTCCCTCCAAACAGCCGATACACAACTGCTGCTCGAAGTTAGAGATGGTGGGCAAGTCACGCACCATCTGCTTCGTTTGAAGTTGCTATAAGGCGCGCATGCCGATGTGGCCGTAGCACGCATGCCAGATTTCGCCATTGGTGGCCTACACCACTGCTGCAAGGCTCTGCTCCTGCGTGATCTTGGTCGCCCCCAGCAGGCGGTACATATCGCCTTCTTTCACCGACCTGGCCAAGTCCTCTCCTGTTTCCTTGTCAAGGATGTAGCCATAGTCATCGTCAAAGACGACGCGCAGTCCGGTGTTGGTGAGAGAGGACACTAAGAGAAGGTTGAACGCAACATCACGCACGTACAGCACGCCATGGAACACTCCCACTTCAATGCCTCGTGGGGTCTCCAACCACATGTCCACAATCCCAATCCCCTCAGCATACACCACAAGATCATCACCTAAAGCAATCGGACAGGGGGGAATGGAGAGGAGCTGCGTGAACCACTCCTTGTGGTGCGTTAGACTCTTGGTGCACCCCGAGTCCTTGTACCACGCCAGATCCGCCTTTTCCTTCTGTGACATGTCAGGTTTCGCCATGAAGAGGCGGTCGCGCACCTCCTTGGCGACGTTCATGTTGCCAAAATGGCGCACGCCAGTCTGGTTTTACTGCTACTACTGCTGTTGCCGACGTTGTGACTCCTGCTACTGTTGCTGTGGAGACTGTTGCTTTTGCTACTGCTGCTGCTGCTCCTTCTGGTCCCTCTTGAACTTGAAGCACTCTTTCTTGTAGTGCCCCTCTTTCTGGCAATAGTGGCACTTTCCCTTCTTCTTGCCTCTCTGCTCCCCGGTTTGTTGCTGCTACTGGTTGCGTGAGCCCATGGCCATGAAAGCTGCTTCACTGCAACTGCTACCGCCATTGCGCTTTGCTGCATTGCGACGTAATTCTACCTGCACCAGGTGCGTGCAGATGAAGTCGAGGTCGAGAGTCGGCTGGCACTCCAACGTCTCTCGCACCGTGTCATAGCTCATTGGGAGTCCCCTCAGCAAGAGGAGGACGAAGCGCGTGTCTTCGACAGGGTTGCCGGCCGCTTTCAGCTGCTTCACCAGCTCCTTTGCCCTGTCCAAGTACGCCTCCATCTCTTCGCCACCCTGCATTTTCAACGCCATCATCTTCCTCTCCAAAAGCATGACGAATACAGAATCCTTGCTCTCATACTTCTTGCACAACGTGTCCCACCCCTCTTTTGCAGTAGCCTTATCACTCACGTACTGAAGATGCGGGTTGGAGATGGTGTTGACAAGTAGCCTGTAGGTCTCACTGTCCTTTTTCCACTCCTCATATGCCGCTGCTGTAGTTGTAGATGAACTTGCATCTGCTGCACCTTTCTGCGGTGTCTTCCCCACCACCACCTCTGCTGCGATGATGCCTTTTGCCTGTGGAGGCAAAGCGCGCTCGTCGCTGCTCACCACCTCCCACAAGCCCCTCTCCTCCAAAAGGAGGCGGGTACGGATCTTCCAAAATGTGAAGTTGGTGCGTTCTTCTAGCCTCTCTAAGGGCTGGGCTGCTGTTACCATGCCTGCTGCTGCCATTTTGAGCCTTGGTGATGCTCAGCACTGCCCTTGAGTGGCGGCACTACCCCTGCTTCTGTTGCTGCTTCAGCCAGAAATATGTCTGACAGAAAATGGACTGTAGAGGCCAGTAGGCTAGGAATTTGAATACATTGAGCCCACCACTAGAAAATTAAGCTGAAAACCTTTCATATCAACCCATAAAACAGGGTCTTCAACAGGGGATTTTCAGAGATATGCCCTTTTGAAAACAGGGTATGCTTCTGCTCCTACTCCAGCTCACACCAGCCAGCTTGTAAACGTCGTTTCTCCCAAACGTACCAATCGAATGCAAATATTTTTGCACCAATGGAAAGCTTACAAAACATACGTCAATTCGCATGTGCTACTTTTTAAATTTGACAAAGAAACAAGAGAGTTATGGTCATCACAAGGCGACAGTCTTACTCAGAGAGAAGAGTGTAGCCCTGGCCGACCTCGTTTTCAGTATAACTCTCAATCCGACTGTTGGATATTCGCAATCTTAAGCTCGTTGGGAATCGTTTCTCCTGAACTTGAAGATCTTGTGGTCGATTGTCAAATTTGGTGAAGGTTTCACCCCAACCTGTCACTCTCAAAGTGACGCCCTATGCTGGCTGAAAGTGGCAGAACTTGGCTCTGATACCAAATGTTGGATCTGGAGGAGAGAGGGAGCCTTGGAGCAGCGAGCATGTCGGACTGGAAGGGCATCACTTGTGCTGAAGAATGGTTGTTTAATCACTCAAAATGATGGAGTACATATAGAGCTAGAGCTTGGGCAAGTCAGCCCTCTCACAAGCCACACCACGTAGCCATGGAGGCTAAGGCTCACACACTAGAGTCCATAATCTCACACAAGGGAGGAAATCAGCCTAGCAATCACGCTGACCACTCACACACGACCTAACGAGCTAGAAAATGCTCTCATGGCACACTCCTAGTGGTCACATAACCCACAATCCCATGGAGAATCGCCATGTGTCCATGGCTAGCACAGAAGTATCTCACCTCACCTAAAAAGGAAGGAGAGGTACCTTTTTCCTAGTCAGCATACTCTGACAAGGCAACCCAAGAATCTAGGACCTTTTTGGATATTTCTCCCATCAGGTCTTGACCCTGGATCTCTTGCCATTTTCTTTTCTGAGGCTAAGGCATGGAGCCATCGCCCATGGTCACCCGTATATCGGCGGTCGATGACCTCGGAAACTACGAGAATTCATATCTCCCAATCCAACTGTTGGATCGGCCTCAAACGTGGACCATGTACATTTTGCCACCTTATCTTTCCAATGGTGAAGTTGGATTGACGATCGGAGTAGACATCTGGTACTTTCCTGGAACTTGCTCCTGTGGACCTGAAACTGAGCCCGATGGCTCCTTTTCCAACACTCACACACGACCTAGAGAGCTAGAAAATGCTCTCATGGCACACTCCTAGTGGTCACATAACCCACAATCCCATGGAGAATCGCTACGTGTCCATGGCTAGCACACAAGGATCTCACCTCACCTAAAAAGTAAGGAGAGGTACCTTTTTCCTACTGAGTACACTCTGACTAGGCAACCCAAGAATCTAGGACATTTTTTGGATATTTCTCCCATCAGGTCTTGACCCTGGATCTCTTGCCTTTTTCTTTTCTCAGGCTAAGGCAGAAAGCCATCGTCCATGGTCACCCGGATATCGGCAGTCGATGACCCCGAATACTTCGAAAATTCTTATCTCCCAATCCGACCGTTGGATTGGCCTCAACCTTGGACTATAGAAATTTTGCCACCTGATCTTTCTATTGGTGAAGTGAGATTGACGATCGGAATAGGCATCTGGTACTTTCCTAGAACTTGCTATTTTGGACCTGAAACTAAGCCAGATGGCTCCTTTTCCAACATATATGATGTCGATGTGCTTGGTCCGCCGGGAGATGACATCATCCTGTGCCATTTTCATGGCACTCTTGTTGTCGATGCGGACCTCTGTTGCCTTGCTTTGTGGCACTTTCATCTCGGCAAGCAAAGTGTGTAGCCACTGTGTCTCTTTGCCCGATTAAGACACAGCGATGTACTCTGCCTCAGCGGTAGAGAGGGAGATATAGTTTTGCTTTCTGCTTGCCCAAGAGACTGTACCACCATTCAAGAGGTACACAAAGCCCGAGGTGGACTTTCTGTCATCGAGTCTTCCTCCCCAGTCACCATCTCTGTAGCACATCAGCCGCAACGGGTCAGATCCTTCCTGGCCTCCAAACTGGAGTCCCATGTGTCGGGTCTTCTGTATATAGCACATGATGCGCTTGAGTGCTTCCCAGTGCTGTAGCCCTAGTTTGGAAAGCAAACTAGCTCACTTGTCCCATAGCATAGCAAATGTCAGAGCGTGTTCCTACCATGGTATACATAAGGCTACCAACAGCAGACTGGTGGGGATTGTTCTCCACCTCACGTCGTTCTGCTCGCGTGCTGGGGCTCATGGAGGAGGAGAACTTGATGTCTGTTGTCATGGGTGTACTGATGGGCTTGCAGTCCTCCATGTTGTAGCGCTTGAGGACTTCCATGCTGCACTTGGTCTTATTCAACTCAATGGTGCCTGCTGCTTGATTGCGGTGGACGGCTATCCCGAGGTAGAACTCTAGCGGAACCATGTCCTTCATCTTGAACCTGTTGGTGGATCTGTCTTCAGCTTGTTTAATAGCTCGACCGATGACGAGCACATAATCAGGTCATCCACGTACAGTGCAACCAGCATCAAGCCTTCCTCATCCTCCCGCACATAGACACTAGGATCATTCTGGCAGTGCGTGAAGGTAAGCCCGGCCATGAAGCTGTCCACCTCCTTGTACCACATCCTTGGGGCCTGTTTCAGCCCGTAGAGTGCTTTGACCAATTTGCAAACCTTGCCTTCATGAGCTTTCACTCCCTCGGGCACTTCCATCAGCACTTCTTTGTCTAGCTTCCTGTAGAGGAAAGCTGTCTTGACATCCATCTGGTGGACCTTCAGATGTTTTGCAGTAGCGATGTCCAACATGGATCTCATGGAGGCAAAGGTGACGAAAGACGGGAAGGTCTCCTCGTACTCTCAGCCTGTATGCTGGAAAGCCCCTGCGCCATCATGTTTCAACTTTTTTCGGAGTACCCATTTTGATCCGACCACGTGTACGTTTGGGAGGCTCTCCACCAGAACCCATGTTCCATTCTCTTAAATGGATACGAGTTTGCTATCCACTACCTCCTGCCACATGGCCGCATCTGGCATGTTCATAGCCTCCGTTACCGTCACAGGCTCTCCCTAAGCCAAGCATGACCAGCTGAGTCTGGTCCATTCCGAACTGTCAGCATCGTACTCGGGCAGAGGTTTCTTCTGGCACGTACTATACCAGAGAGTTGCTGGTGGTGCTTCAAGGCTTAGTTGCTTCTAATGCTCCTGCGCTGCCGGTGATCCGCCGTTTGAGGAAGAGGCACCAGCCTCAGACTTTGATCAGGTGGCAAAATGTCTACGGTCCAAGTTTGAGGCTGATCCAACGGTCGGATTGGGAGGCATGTGGACTCAGCCCACTCTATAAAACGGGTTCCGAAACAATGGTTCCCGTCGACCGCTCTTGGTATTGCAACCAAGAGATGATATCACTCAGAGCCAAGGTTCCCCACTGAGCAGTTTATAGGAATCACTTCCTTGCACTGTGTCCTTAGCACCTGGTTACTTTCGCGCGAGGAGCAAACTCCATGGGCTTAGACCAACCAATGCTTCTTTAGCGTCTCCCTCTGGTAGACAACTCTGTTAGGAGTCTCAAATGTAAGAACTATACTCAATAACAGGCAAATGACAGGTTCTTATAGACCTAGAGCCACCCTCTAGCCTAGGCGCGTAGTGGCTAATTGGATGAGCCACTTTCGGGCAATCTGGATTGCGTCATCCCCCCTGCCTACATGGCGCTCCGTGTGACCGCCAAGTGGTGTCAATAACCAGGATGGACCTTGGAATGTTCTAAGATGTCTCTTAGAACCTTCGTGTCCCCCTTTTGGTCGCAAAGAAAATTAGTCACCAGGCTGAGATTTGACCCAGTCACGTCTCGCTCCAGAGGCTAACGCTGGAAAATCTAAGCCACAAGGAATTGTCCTAGGTAGTATTTGCTGGCTTTACTATCCAGATTAGACCAAGGGGACTTGTTCCAAAGGAGCAGTGCATGCCATGTCTATCTCGACCGGACTTAGGGGACTTACTCCAAGGGAGTAGTACATGCCTGGTCCGTCCTGTCCAAATATCAGCCATGGACAAGGAGCATATCAGATCAACACAAAGTCAGTACTCCGGAAAACGTTCAAGCAGGATGGTACTATCGATAAGTATAATGCAAGAGTTGTGGCGAAGGGGTTTTCACAGCGTGCAAGCTCTGTGTACGAGGAGTCCTTTGCGCCTGTCGTCACCTTTGCCTCTATCAGATCCATGTTGAGCATTGCTGCTGCAAAAGATCTGGAGGTCAACCAGATGGATGTCAAGACAGCTTTCCTCTATCGGAAGCTAGGCAAAGAATTGCTGATGTTTGCAAACTGTTCAAAGCACACTAAGGGCTGAAACAGGCCCCAAAGATGTGGTACAAGGAGATGGACGGCTTTGTTACCAAGCTCACCTTCACGCAATGCCAGATTGACCCTAGTGTCTTTGTGGAGGAGGAAAAGCAAGGCTTGATGCTGGTTGCACTGTCCATGGATGACCTGATCATCTGCTCTTCATTAATCAAGCTGTTGAACAAGCTGAAGACAGATCTCAAAAACAGGTTCAAGATGAGGGAAAAGGGTCCGCTTGAGTTCTACCTAAGTACAGCCGTCCACCCTTATCTGTTGGGAAAGGAGCTATCCGGTCCAGTTTCAGGTCCACAGGAGCAAGTTCCAGGAAAGTACCAGATGCCTACTCCGATCGTCAATCCGACTTCACCAATGCGATGATCAGGTGACAATATGTCTACAGTCCAAGTTTGAGGCCGATCCAACGGTGGGATTAGGAGATATCAATTTTCGTAGTTTTCGGGGTCATCGACCGCCGATATCTGGGTGACCATGGGCGATGGCTCCATGCCTTAGCCTGAAAAATGAAAAAGGCAAGAGATCCAGGGTGAAGACCTGATGGGAGAAATATCCAAAAAGGTCCTAGATTCTTGGGTTGCCTTGTCAGAGTGTGCTGACTACAAAAAGGTACCTCTCCTTACTTTTTAGGTGAGGTGAGATCCTTGTGTGCTAGCCATTGACACATGGCGATTCTCCATGAGTTTGTGGGTTATGTGACCACTACGAGTGTGCCATGAGAGCATTTCCTAGCTCTCTAGGTCGTGTATGAGTGGTCAGCCTGATTGCTAGGCTGATTTCCTCCCTTGTGTGAGATTATGGACTCTAGTGTGTGAGCCTTAGCCTCCATGACTAAGTGGTATGGCTTGTGAGAGAGCTGACTTGCCCAAGCTCTAACTCTATATGTACTCCATCATTTTGAGTGATTCAACAACCATTCTTCAGCACAAGTGATGTCATTCCAGTCCCACATGCTCGCTGCTCCAAAGCTCCCTCTCTCCATAAGTTCCAACATTTGGTATCAAATCCAAGTTCTGCCACTTTCAGCCAGCACAGGCCGTCAATTTGAGAATGACGGGTTGGGTCAAACCTGCACTAGAGGGGCTTGTGGGAGGTGGTGAGCGAAGACGAGCGCGCTCCGCCTCAACAGGCAAAACGCATTACCGCAGCAAAGGTGGTGGCGAGGAAGATACCGCAGAAAGGTGCAGCAGATGCAAGTTCATCTACAACTGTAGGAACGGCATATGAGGAGTGGAAGAAGAAGGACAGGTAGGCCTACAGGCCGCTTGTCAACACTATCTCCAACCCGCATCTTCAGTACGTGAGTGACAAGGCTACTACAAAACAGGACTGCGCGTCGTCTTTGACGATGACTATGGCTATATCCTCGACAAGGAAACAGGAGAGGAGTTGGCCAGGTCGGTGAAAGAAGGCGATATGTACTGCTTGCTGGGGGCGACCAAGATCCCGCGTGAGCAGAGCCTTGCAGCAGTGGTGCAAGCCACCGATGGCAAAATCTGGCATGCACACTACGGCCACATCGACATGCGCACGTTACAGCAACTTCAAACCAGTGTTGGCCTTGGCCCATCGCCCATCGATGCCCATCGATGCCCATCGATCCATCGATGGACCCCTATCTGGGGGCATCGATGGGGCCCCTCATGCAAGGGGCACAGAACTGCCCAGAACTGCACACGTGCTTTGGTTTTGGGCACATTCACAACATGTATATGGAATTCACAACTTCTACAGAAGTACATTAAAGTCTAGAATGACACCATTATCATTGTTTCATCCATTCCATGCACTCTGGCATTGCAATACATAATGCAACAGTCACATTCATATCCTACTATCCACACACATTCATGTGGCCTTATGTACAATGGTTTGCAATTGTTAGCACTTGTATGACTTCTCTGCATCCATGTCCACTTCACAGACTACATTGCTTGAATCTCCAAACAAGCACAAGCAAACATTGCAAAGGGGAGTGGAGCAAACATTGCTTGATAGAATGATCCAGGACAAGTGACAAGTGAGTATGACAATGACAATGAGAATGAAAATCCACTTCTACTTCTGCTTACGCTTTGCTGCCTTCAATGCAGCAGCCCTGATTGCTACAGCTGCTGCACGCTTCACAGCTGCTGCTTTGGCTGCACCAGGCTTTGCTGTGGCCCTTGCAGCAGGTCCAACTCTGGAGGCTGTAGTGGATCCCTTGCGTTTAGGTGATACTGCAGTATCCTGTATCCCTTTTTCTGTACCTGGTGTCTCTCCTGCTGCACTGGCAGCAGCTGGCACGTCCTGGACATGTCCACCTTCACACCCTTCACCCTGCCCACCCCCTTCACCCTGCCCACCCCCTTTACCCCCTTCACCCTGCCCATCCCCTTCACCCCCTTCACCTCCCCCACCCCCTCCACCCTGCTTGTTGGTGGCTCCCTTGTCTGCTCTTTGCTCTCTGCCCTGTCCATGTGCAACTCCCTCATCCTTCTCTTTCTCCCCTTCATCATCATCCTCCTCGTCCCCAGCTCCCTCGTCCCTGGGAACCTTGTTGGATGATGGAGTCACCTGCTCACGGACACGCACAGGCCGGGCATGTGGCATCCCTGGAAGATCTGTCATGACACGCACGGTTGCCATAACCTCCACAACATCATCTTCTATTGCTGGAAGCTCCTCTTCCTCCTCTTCTCCCTCATTTTCACTCTCCATGTCATCCTCGGGCTCAATGAGAACCCCTTCCTCTTCCACAATGTCTCCATCGTCCTCACTTGCTTCTGCTTCTTCATCTGCTCCTGCCTCTGCAACTGCTTCTGCTTCAGCTGCTGCTGCAAGCCTTGCTGCTGCCCTCTTGCCCCCAGTCCGCCCATACTGCTTCCGCAATCGCAAGTTGCAGCGAACCAAGAGCTCCAGCGTCTCCACCTTCAGCCTGTTGCGCCTGGCAGTGTGAATCAGCTCGTGCGTTGAAAAAACACGCTCACACTCAGAGGATGCGCATGGCTGAGACAAGACTTTCAAGGCAAGATTGCGCAGCACAGGCAAGTGGCACATGTAGTTCACGTGCCACTCGACCGCTGTCATCGTACCACACTGCACCTTGGCAACAGCTACATTGGCCTTAGCATTCCGTCGCGGGGTGACCATGGGATCCGTATCCACCATCGTCTGGGCTTTCTGGAATGCCCCAATCTCCTTCATCACTTGGTCCTGGTTATTTTCTGGAACCAGCGCCTCAACAACCATCTGCCAAGCTGCCAAAGTGGTGTTGTCCTGTGATAGGTCATTGCCGAAGTGCTCTGGGTGGAGACGGCGAGCAGCAACATACAAAGGACAAGACATGTCCTTCGACCAGCGTGCCTCAAGCCTGCCAAGCACAAAGTTGACATGATTTTCTGTAACCCTCCGAGGCTTCCTATCCTTCTTCACAAAGAGACTCTTCAGAGACTCAGCACAGTCCAGCAGCCCCTCATAAATCTCACCCACACTCCCACCTGGCTTGTCCGCAACCCTCAGGAGTACAGTCAGTGGCTGCAACAGCTCTTTCAGCTGACGCACCTGAACCCTGAAGACCTTCCTCCTGATAAAGCGCCTCACCTCCCTCTTCCTCGACCAAAAGCTGGCATCGTGGTGAGAACCAATCTGCTTCCACACATCCAGTCCAACGAACGTCTCCAACTCCTCACGAAGCTCCAGAAGCCTCTCGACCATGGAGAAGACCGATGCAAACCGAGTGTCGCACCGGTTCTTCAATACCTTGCCGCCTGTCTTCTCATTGAGCCACGTCCTTGGCATCGCGTTGTTCCTGAAAAAAGCAACAATCTTCTCACACCGTCCAATGACACTTGCACCCCACGCAGATTTCCCCACATCCTTCATGATGAGGTCCCCGTTGTGTGCACAACATCCCTGGAAGAACAGTCGTAGATACGTTTCCCGCAGCTCTGTGAATGCCTTCTTGTTCACTGATGCGTTGTCGCAGATGACAGAAACAACCTTGTCATCTCCCACCATCTCAATAGCTGCCTCGATCATGCAGGCCACGTGGTCTGCGTCCCGGGTCAATCCACTTGCGTCGCGAGAGAAGAGGTGCACAGAACCCATGGCGTTCACAGCCATGGCGTTGTAGATTGGTCTGACCTGCCGGTCAGACCACTCGTCTATGGCTAGACTGCACCCATAAGTGCTCCAACCCTGCTTCAAAGGAGCGTCAAGTGCTTCCAGCTCCTTGTCCAGCTTTGGAAGCAGGTCACCCACCACAGTGGACCTTGCAGGCAGCCGGAAAGCAGCAGTGACCTTCTTGGCATTTTTTATGACCTCCATCAGCACTGCCTCACGGCAGAAAGAGATGGGCAGGGCTGAGATGCACATCAACTTGACAACGCTGAGCTGGCACTTTTCGTTGTTGGACCGGTCTGAGTGCTCAATCATCGTAGACTGCCGAAAGCTAGCTGCCTTGTTGATGTCAAAGACGGGAACCTCACCCTGCAAGGTGGTTGTAGCCGTTTGCCTTGGCTGCTTTGCTGGTTCCTCATCGTCGCTGTCCACCACCAGCGTCACACCACCCAGTGCAGCCCGGGCCTCCTGTTGCTTCTTCTCTCACAGGTTCAGCCACTGGACAGCCTTGTCCTTTGTGCCCCACTCCGTCCCTTCTCCCTTGTAGAGACTGACTCGGTACGGTTGCCATCCAGCCGGGGGAGGTGCGTACCGCTCCAAACCAAGGGCATCTCGGCACAGGGGAGGAGGGTGAGGGCACTTGGCGACGTTAGGGTTGTTGCATGCAAAATGTCCCCGTATGCGGTCACATGTCCCGCCAGTCTTCTTGGCACAAGAGCCGCAGATGAAGCCGGGATTTTTGGCATCGGTGGGGTACGGCTCACAATGCTTGCTCAGCTCTTTTGTGAGAAAGTCACCTGTCAGCGGCCGCTTCTTTGGTGGGTTCCACTTCGCTGCGTCGAACAGACTTGAGGCTGCCCTGATGCGAGGTGTCTGTCTGCGAGGCCATGCTAGCTGGCCTCAACAGTTAGCCAAAATGGCTAACTGTTTAGGCCAACATCGAAGAGAGAAGTGTTGTGTGACTGCCGCACTTCGGCAGTCACACACGGTGGTCTTTGCCGGGTAGAACTGCCTCGGCGACCCGACGTCGCCAATGTTGACACGCCAGGATTGCACGGTTGAGAAGATCAGTTGGAGCTGCACATCGGACGGGCCAGAGACGGGTATGTTCATGTGCCACGAGGTAACGCATGTCACCATGCTTTGTGTTCATGATCCATGAAGCTGTTTACAGGCAGGACAGACATGACGTGACATGGACCAAACCACGGTTACAATTGCATGGTTACATAGTGGGGTATCTTCTACAAATACGAGGTCATGCATGGATATTTTTAACTGTTTTCCATTGGATGATGGGTGATATCACTTGACACATGTCATGTACACATGTCACAATCATAGTTGTTAGAAAAACAAAATAACCTTTCCTGAAAAACCCTGCCCGAAGTCGAACTCGTTGTTGGACCCATTTTCACCTAAATATGCGGTCCTCCGACGTGTGGGGCTCCGCTCGGTCGCTTGGTGAGTGCAGCGTGCACTCGCAGGCTGCATCGGCATCGATGCCGCATCGATGCCGATCGATGTGTCGATGTCGATGTAGGAGCCCTCCATCGAGCATCGAGGTTAACAATGCTTCAAACGAAGAAGATGGTGCGTGACTTGCCCACCATCTGTAACTTCGAGCAGTAGTTGTGCATCGGCTGTTTGGAGGGGAAGCAGCATCGCGAGGCGTTCTCTGGAGCAGGAGAGGGCGCGAAGGAGGTGCTGGAGCTGGTCCACACAGACTTGTGTCGCCCGATGCAGACCCAGAGCTTTGGTGGCTCGAGGTATTTTCTCACCTTCATTGATGATTTCAGCCGTTACACTGCTGCGTACTTACTTTCCTCCAAGGACCAGTGCTTTGACAGGTTCAAGGAGTTCAAAACCATGGTGGAGAACCAGACTGGCAAGAAAATCAAGGCGTTGCACAGCGACCGTGGTGGAGAGTACCTGAGCAAGGAGTTCCATGACTACCTCGCAGTAGCAGGCATCAAGGCGCAGCGTACAGCGCCATACTTGCCGCAGCAGAACGGCGTAGCAGAACGCGCTAATCGCACCATCGTTGAGTTGGCGCGCTTCATGCTGCACGCGGCTCAGCTCACTTACGACATTTGGGCGGAAGTAGTAAGCATTGCGGTGTACATCAAGAACCGTAGTCCAACCAAGGCCCAGGAGCATATGACGCCGTACGAGGTACGGTTCGGCAAGAAGCCGAGCGTCGGTCATCTTTGCGTGTTTGGCAGCTTGGCTCACATGCACGTGCCAAAGGAGAAGCAGCAAAAGTGGGATGCGAAGAGTGCGCAGCTGCTGATGATTGGCTACGACGTGTCAAGCAAGGCGTATCGCCTCTACGAGAGGGATACAGGCCATGTCATCATCTCCAGGGATGTCGTCTTCAACGAGAGCAACGTCATCGGCACCAACATTGTCTGTGAGGAGGCAACAAAAGCAACAGCTGACGAGGCAGTGGGAGGCGATATCCTTCCTGACCCAGTCTCTCTTGATCCTTCCTCTACTATGACAGTGGGAGAATTAGTCTATTGTCCCATGTCTGATGCAGCAGAAACAGTGGCCTCATCGGCAAAAGTAGAGGAAGAAGATGTACCACCATCAACAGGAGAGGTTGTGCCGGCAGCATCGCGTCAGCCGCCTGCTAACGCTCTACCACCAGGTCGGAGGTATCCTCTCAGGGTGCGCTACAAGCCTGGTGAGCGCGGGCATTTCTGGATGTTCCATAAACCACACTAGATGAATTCACAGTTGCAACAGACTCTGATGAGCCGACGTCGTACAAGGAGGCCATGGCAGCACCAGATGCAGCAGATTGGGTGTAAGCTGTGCAGCAGGAGATACAGTCACAGCTCGACAACGGTACGTGGGAGCTGACTGAGCGTCCACCTGGACGTAAGGTGATGAAGTGCAAGTGGGTGTTCAAGAAGAAGCGGGGAGCAGATGGCAACCTGGAAAGTACAAGGCAAGGCTGGTCGCCAAGGGCTACTCGTAGTAGGAAGGCATCGACTGCACGGAAACCTTTGCTCCTGTTGCAAAGTTTGCCTCTGTGCGTACGCTCCTTTCCTATGCAGCAGCAGAGAACTTTGAGGTCCACCACATGGACGTCAAGACGGCGTTCCTGAACGGTGACCTGGAGGAGGAGATTTACATGGAGCAGCCGGAGGGGTTCGTCATGGATGGCCAGGAGCACCTGGTTTGCAAGCTGCAGAAGTCGCTGCACGGCCTCAAGCAAGCGTCGCGTGCTGCAGAAGTTGGATGTGGCATTGCAGTGCATGGGGTTTGAGATCAGTGAGTGTGACTACAGCGTCTATCGCTGGCAGCATGGCCATGAGGTGCTCATCATCATCGTTTATGTGGATGACATGCTTCTCCTTTCCAACAGCATGTCTGCACTGCAGGAGTTCAAGGAAGCCATGCAGGGGCGCTTCCAGATGTTTGATCTCGGGAAGACGTCATACTTCCTCGGAATCCAGATCACGCGTGATCGCAAATCACGCTCTCTCTCGCTGCAGCAGAGCCGTTACATCAAGGATGTCTTGAGCTGTTCGGCATGGCAGAGGCCAAACCCCTCGGCACGCCGCTGGAGACGCGGAAGTATCTCGTGAGCTTCAATGGTACAGCGGATGCAGCTAAACGGAAGAAGTACCACAGCGCCGTCGGCAGCCTCATGTACCTGATGGTGGCAACCAGGCGGGATCTCGCACAAGGGGTTAGCGCTGTGAGCCAGCACATGATAAACCCCGGACCTGAGCACCAGAAGGCAGTGAAGCGGATCTTCCGCTACCTTGCTCGAACCATCAACATCGGCATCACCTACAACGGCAACGACAACAGCATCATCGGCTATACGGACGCAGATTGGGCTTCAAACCCTGAGGACCGTAAGTCCGTATTGGACATGTGTTCCTCATGAATGGTGGGGCCATCAGCTGGTGCAGCAAGCGGCAGGTGGTCGTGGCCACCTGAAGCATGGAAGCTGAGTACGTCTCTCTCAGCTTTGGAGCCAAGGAAACAGTTTGGCTTCAGTGTCTCATGGCAGAGATGAGTGGGAGTGCACTAGTTCCAGTTCCTGTGCGTGTCGACAACCGGAGCGCAATCGCACTCGCCAAGAATCCTGAGCACCATGCACGCACCAAGCACATTGACATTGCATATCATTTCATCAGGCACATGGTGCAGGAGGGTGCTATCAAGTTGGAGTTTACTCCAACCAACAAGCAGGTCGCTGATTTCTGCACCAAGCCGGTGACCCGTGAGAAGGAGCAGTTCTGCATGAAGGCATGTGGACTCAACCCACTCTGACTGCGGCAAAGTGGGAGATTGTTGGGAAAGGAGCCATCTGGTCCAGTTTCAGGTCCATAGGAGCAAGTTTCAGGAAAGTACCAGATGCCTGCTCCGATCGTCAATCAAACTTCACCATTGGAAAGATTAGGTGGCAAAATGTCTACGGTCCAAGTTTGAGGCCGATCCAACGGTCGGATTGGGAGATATGAATTTTCGTAGTTTTCGGGGTCATCGAACGCCGATATCCGGGTGACCATGGGCGATGGCTCCATGCCTTAGCATGAGAAAAGAAAAAGGCAAGAGATTCAGGGTCAAGACCTGATGGGAGAAATATCCAAAAAAGTCCTACATTCTTGGGTTGCCTTGTCAGAGTGTGCTGACTAGGAAAAAGGTACCTCTCCTTGCTTTTTAGGTGAGGTGAGATCCATTATTGTTGGGATTATTGAGATTATTGATTATTATTGTTGGATCTGGAGGAGAGAGGGAGCCTTGGAGCATCGAGCATGTGTGATTGGAAGGGCATCACTTGTGCTGAAGAATGGTTGTTGAATCACTCAAAATGATGGAGTACATATAGAGCTAGAGCTTGGGCAAGTCAGCCCTCTCACAAGCCACACCACTTAGTCATGGAGGCTAAGGCTCACACACTAGAGTCAATAATCTCACACAAGGGAGGAAATCAGCCTAGCAATCAGGCTGACCACTCACACACGACCTAGAGAGCTAGAGAATGCTCTCATGGCACACTTCTAATGGTCACATAACCCACAAACCCATGGAGAATCGCCATGTGTCCATGGCTAGCACACAAGGATTTCACCTCACCTAAAAAGTAAGGAGAGGTACCTTTATCCTAGTCAGCACACTCTGACAAGGCAATCCTAAGACCAAGGACCTTGTTGGACATTTTTCCCATCAGGTCTTGACACTGGACCTCTTGCCTTTTTCTTTTCTCAGGCTAAGGCATGGAGCCATCACCCATGCCCACCCAGACATCGACGGTCCATGACCCCCGAAACTTCGAAAATTCATATCTCCCAATCCGACCGTTGGATCTGCCTCAAACTTGGACTGTAGACATTTCGCCTCCTGATCTTTCCAATGGTGATGTCGGATCGACGATCGGAGCAAGCATCTGGTACTTTCCTGGAAATTTCTCCTGAGGACCTGAAATTGAGCCGGATGGCTCCTTTCCCAACAATTATGGACTCTAGTGTGTGAGCCTTAGCCTCCATGGCTAAGTGGTGTGGCTTGTGAGAGGGCTGACTTGCCCAAGCTCTAACTCTATATGTACTCCATCATTTTGAGTGATTCAACAACCATTCTTTAGCACAAGTGATGCCCTTCCAGACCCACATGCTCGCTGCTCCAAGGCTCCCTCTCTCCTCCAGATCCAACAGTATGCTGAGGGGATTGAGATTGTGGTGATGTGGTTGGAGACCCCGCGTGGCATTGAAGTGGGAGTGTTCCATGGCGTTCTGTATGTACCTAAGGTTCCGTTCAATCTTCTCTCAATGTCCTCTCTCACCAACACGACATTGCGAGTCGTCTTTGACGACGACTATGGCTACATCCTAGACAAGGAAACAGGAGAGGAGTTGGACCGGTCAGTGAAAGAAGGTAAGAAAGATCCAAAAAGGTCTAGGGTCAAGACCTGATGGAAGAAATATCCAAAAAGCTCCTAGATTCTTGGGTTCCCTTGTCAGAGTGTACTGACTAGGAAAAAGGTACCTCTCCTTACTTTTTAGGTGAGGTGAGATCCTTGTGTGCTAGCCATGGACACGTGGCAATTCTCCATGGGATTGTGGGTTATGTGAGCACTAGGAGTGTGCCATGAGAGCATTTTCTAGCTCTCTAGGTCGTGTGTGAGTGGTCAGCCTGATTGCTAGGCTGATTTCCTCCCTTGTGTGAGATTATGGACTCTAGTGTGTGAGCCTTAGCCTCTATGGCTAAGAGGTGTGGCTTGTGANTTGTCAGAGTGTACTGACTAGGAAAAAGGTACCTCTCCTTACTTTTTAGGTGAGGTGAGATCCTTGTGTGCTAGCCATGGACACGTGGCAATTCTCCATGGGATTGTGGGTTATGTGAGCACTAGGAGTGTGCCATGAGAGCATTTTCTAGCTCTCTAGGTCGTGTGTGAGTGGTCAGCCTGATTGCTAGGCTGATTTCCTCCCTTGTGTGAGATTATGGACTCTAGTGTGTGAGCCTTAGCCTCTATGGCTAAGAGGTGTGGCTTGTGAGAGGGCTGACTTGCCCAAGCTCTAGCTTTATATGTACTCCATCATTGTGAGTGATTTAACAACCATTCTTCAGCACAAGTGATGCCCTTCCAGTCCCACATGCTCGCTGCTCCAATGCTCCCTCTCTCCTCTAGTTCCAACAAGAAGGAAGACGGAGATCATGGTGATAGAAATGAGGGTAAAGGAAAGGATAAGGAGTTGATGAACATGATGGCTGAGAGCATGCCGGCAACCAATGGAACGGCACTGCTCAAGCGTGGAGCCTACGGGCTCGACTGTGGCACGAACCACCACTCTCAAGGGAGAAAGATGGGTACATCTCCATTGGGGACACTGAATGTTCCTTCAGGTGTGCCAACGGCAGCCTTGTCCATGCGCAAGGCGAGGGAGATAAGTTGATTAGCTTCAATGTGAACGGTGCTGAAAAAGACTTGAAGCTGGAGAAATTGTTAACATGCCGTATTTTGTGGCAAACCTCCTATCAGTGTCCGAAATCACAGACCATGACATGACGGTTGTCTTCACGGAGGAGGAGGCCATGATTGTCAAGAACAAGGACATCAAGATCTCCTATCCCAAGGAGAGTCTTGTCGCACAGGTCCCAAGAGTTGATGGGCTCTACGTGCTGCAGACCAAACCCCTTAAAACAACAAATGAGGGATATGCGGCGGTTGAAGAGCCCAAATCTCCAAAGCCTAAAGTTGCACCATAAGCCGTCACCATGGCGGCCAACTCCACCAACACAGATGGTGAGCTGTGGCACAAGCGGTTTGGCCATGTGGCCGACAGCAAACTGCAAGCTATGCAGCAGCACGAAGTGGTTCATGGGATGGACGGATGCAAGGCCAAGGATGAGGGGCAACATGCGGCAACAATCTTGGACCTTATTCTCTCGCATGAGTGCGGACCATTTTGCACCCCATCCAACGATGGCAGCAAGTTTTTCTTGACCTTCATCGATGACCACAGTCGCAAGATGTGGATCTACTTCCTCAAGACAAAAGGAGAGGTGAAGGAGAAGCTGCAAGAGTTTGTCGCGATGGTAGAGCAGCAGACAAGCAAGAAGGTGAAGGCACTACGCACCGACAACGGTGGTGAATACGAGGCGTCCAAAGGCTGGTTGAGCCAACACGGCATCACCAACCAAACCACCACTCTTTACACCCCCCTGAGCAATGGCATTGGCGAGCGGAAGAACCAGACTATCCTCGTTATGACACGAAGCATGCTCTTCAACGCCAAACTCCCACCTCCCTTCTGGGCTGAAGCTACAACAACTGCTTGCTACCTTGTGAATCTCACTCCGACAGCTACGCTTGGAGGGTGTGGTAAGAAGCAGCAAGAGAAGCAGCTTAGGACGCCATAGGAGGCTTGGTCAGGGAAGAAGCCAAATGCCTCATACCTTAGGATCCTTGGATGTACTGTCTGGGTAAAGGTCCAAGTGTTGGGAAAGGAGCCATCCGGCTCAGTTTTAGGTCCATAGGAGCAAGCTTCAAGAACGTACCAGATGCCTGCTCCGATCGTCAATCCGACGTCTTCATTGGAAAGATCAGGTGCCAAAATGTCTACAATCGAAGTTTGAGGCCGATCCAACGGTCGGATCGGGAGATATGAAATTTCGTAGTTTCCGGGGTCATCGACCGCCGATATCCGGGTGACCATGGGCGATGGCTCCATGCCTTAGCCTGAGAAAAGAAGAAGGCAAGAGGTCCAGGGTCAAGACCTGATGGGAGAAATATCCAAAAAGGTCCTTGGTCTTAGGATTGCCTTGTCAGAGTGTGTTGACTAGGAAAAAGGTACCTCTCCTTACTTTTTAGGTGAGGTGAGATCCTTGTGTGCTAGCCATGGACACATGGCGATTGTCCATGGGTTTGTGGGTGATGTGACCACTAGGAGTGTGCCATGAGAGAATTCTGTAGCTCTCTAGGTCGTGTGTGACTGGTCAGCCTGATTGTTAGGCTGATTTCCTCCCTTGTGTGAGATTATGGACTCTAGTGTGTGAGCCTTAGCCTCAATGACTAAGTGGTGTGGCTTGTGAGAGGGCTGACTTTCCCAAGCTCTAGCTCTATATGTACTCCATCATTCTGAGTGATTCAACAACCATTCTTCAGCACAAGTGATACCCTTCCAGTCCCACATGCTCGCTGCTCCAAAGCTCCGTCTCTCCTCCAGATCCAAGAGCGGAAGGAGGCAGTGGATAGCAAACTCGCATCCATTGAAGAGAACGCAACATGGGTTCTGGTGCACAGGCCCCCAAATGCACACGTGGTGGGGTCAAAGTGGGTACTCCGGAAAACGTTCAAGGAGACGAGTACTATCGACAAGTACAAGGCAAGAGTTGTGGCGAAGGGGTTCTCCCTTCGTGCACGCTCAGAGTACGAGGAGACATTCGTCGTCATCTTTGCCTCCATCAGATCCATGTTGGGCATCGCTGCTACAAACGATCCGGAGGTCTACCAGATGGATGTCAAGACAGCTTTCCTTTACGGGAAGCTAGACAAAGAAGTGCTGATGGAAGTGCCCGAGGGAGTGAAAGCTCGTGAAGGCAACGTTTGCAAATTGGTCAAAGCACTCTACGGGCTCAAACAGGCCCTAAGGATGTGGTACAAGGAGATGGACGGCTTCATGGCCAGGCCTACCTTCACGGACTGCCTGAATGATCCTAGTGCCTATGTGCGGGAGGATGAGCAAGACTTGATGCTGGTTGCACTGTACGTGGACGACCTGATCATCTGCTTGTCATCGGTTGAGCTGTTGAACAAGCTGAAGACAGAGATCACCAACAGGTTCAAGATGAAGGACATGTCTCCGCTCGAGTTCTACCTCGAGATAGTCGTCCACCGAAATCGAGCAGTAGGCACAATAGAACTGAACCAGACCAAGTACATCATGGAAGTTCTCAAGCGCTACAACATGGAGGATTGCAAGCCCATCAGCACACCCATGACAACAGACATCAAGCTCTCCTCCTCCATGAGCCCGAGTACGGAAGCGAAATGGCATTAGATGGAGAACATTCCCTATTAGTTTGCTGTTGGCAGCCTCATGTATGCCATGGTAGGAACACGCCCTGACATTTGCTATGCTGTGGGACAAGTGAGTAGGTTTGTGGCCAATCTAGGGCCAGAGCACTCGCAAGATGTCAAGTGCATCATGCGCAAGAAGACCCGAAAGATGGGACTCCAGTTTGGAGGCCAAGAAGGATCTGACCCGCTACGGCTTGTGTGCTACAAAGGCGCGAACTGGGGAGGAAGAATCGATAAAAGAAAGTCCACCTCGGGCTTTGCGTACCTCTTGAATGGTGGTATAGTCTCTTGGGCAAGCAGAAAGCAAGACTGTGTCTCCCTCTCTAGCGCTGAGGTAGAGTACATCGCCTGTCAGAAACATGCAAGGAGACACAGTGGCTACACAGTTTGCTTGGCGAGATGAAAGTGCTACAAACGGAGGCAACAGAGGTCCTCATCCACAACAAGAGCGCCATGACAATGGCACAGGATGATGTCATCTCCCGGTGGACCAAGCACATCGACATCAGGTACCACTACTCAAGCGACCTGGTCGCAAAGGAGATCGTGGACCTGGAATACGTGGAGACCAAGAATTGTGGCGATACCTTCTTCTTAGTGTGTACAATGGTGCCTGCTGTTCGATAGCGGTAAACGGCTATCGCGAGGTAAAACTCGAACAGACCCATGTCCTTCATCTTGAACTTGTTGCTGAGATCTGTCTCAGCTTGTTCAAGAACTCGACCGATGACGAGAAGATGATCAGGTAATCCACGTACAGTGCAACCAGTATCAAGCCTCGCTCATCCCCCCGCACATAGACACTAGGGTCATTCTGGTAGTACGTGAAGGTGAGCACGGCCATGAAGCCGTCCATCTCCTTGTACCACATCCTTGGGGCCTGTTTCAACCCGTAGAGTGCTTTGACCAATTTAAATCCCTTGCCTTCTGGAGCTTTCACTCCCTTGTGCAGTTCCATCAACAGTTGTTTCTCTAGCTTCCTGTAGAGGAAAGCTGTCTTGACATCCATCTGGTGGACCTCCAGATTTTTTGCAGTAGCGATGCACAATATGGATCTCATGGAGGCAAAGGTGACGACAGGCGCGAAGGTCTCCTCGTACTCTGAGCCTTCACGCTGGGAAAACCCCTTCGCCAGAAAATTCTTGGCTTGTACTTGTCGATAGTACCATCCTGCTTGAACTTTTTTCGGAGTACCTACTTTGACCCCACCACGTGAACACTTGGGGGCGTGCCAACCAGAACCTATGTTTCGTTCTTTTCAATGGATGCGAGTTCTCTATCCATTGTCTCCTTCCACTTGACCACATCTGGCATGTTCATAGCCTCCGTTACGGTCACAGGCTCTCCCTGAGCCAGGCATGACCAGCTGAGTCCGGTCCATTCCGCAGTCTGAGCATTGTACTTGGACGAAGGTTTCTTCTGGCGCGTACTACGCTGGAGTGTTACTGATGGTGCTTCATGGCTTAGTTGCTTCTGTTCCTCCTGTGGTGCAAGTGATCCGTTGTTTGAGGAAGAGCCACCGGTCTCAGAGTTTGACTCAGAGGCCTCGGATGACTCAGAATGAGTGTCAGAGTCTGTCGCTGTGTCAGCCTGTACAGCCACTCTCCGTACAACACCATCCTTCACTGGCACCATTTGCTTGTTTTCTGGTGCCTGATCACCTTACTCCAGCAACACAATCCACTCTCCCGATTTGGGAGCATGGACAGGGTGAAGCGACTCTCCCTTGCCGAGCGTCCACTCATCAAACTCGACATCTCAGCTCTTGATGAGCTTTCCAGCCGCTTGATCCCACAGCCTGTTCGTCCAAGGGTAGAGCTTATCATGGTTAGGGCCCAAGGGTCATACCTCCAAGGGTAGAGCTTATCCTTGGCTCTTGTTCGCTAAGTGCCAGCACCCGCCATTGGAGCTGATGGAGCAGATGGAGCAGATGGAGCAGATGGAGCTGATGGAGCTGATGGAGCTGATGCGTACTATAAGACAGCGAGGGCATGAGAGTGCGCAGTGTTGGAACTAGAGGAGAGTGTTGGGAAAGAAGTCATACGGCCCAATTTCAGGTCCACAGGAGCAAGTTCAAGGAAAGTACCACATGCCTCCTCCGATCGTCAATCCAAATTCACCATTGGAAAGATCAGGTGGCAAAACATGTACGGTCCAAGTTTGAGGCCGATCCAACAATCGGATTGGGAGATATGAATTTTCTTAGTTTTCCGGGTCATCGACCGCCGATATCCGAGTGACCATGGGCGATGGCTCCATGCCTTAGCCTAAGAAAAGAAAAAGGCAAGAGATCCAGGGTCAAGACCTGATGGGAGAAATATCCAAAAAGGTCCTAGATTCTTGGGTTGCCTTGTCAGAGTGTGCTGACTAGGAAAAAGGTACCTCTCCTTACTTTTTCGGTGAGGTGAGATCCTTGTGTCCTCTCCATGGACACATGGCGATTCTCCATGAGATTGTGGGTTATGTGACCACTAGGAGTGTGCCATGAGAGCATTTTCTAGCTCTCTAGGTCGTGTGTGAGTAGTCAGCCTGATTGCTAGGCTGATTTCCTCCCTTGTGTTAGATTATGGACTCTACTGTGTGAGCCTTAGCCTCCATGGCTAAGTGGTGTGGCTTGTGAGAGGGCTGACTTGCCCAAGCTCTAACTCTATATGTACTCCATCATTTTGAGTGATTCAACAACCACTCTTCAGCACAAGTGATGCCCTTCTAGTCCCACATGCTCGCTACTCCAAACCTCCAGTTCCAACATTTGGTATCAGAGCCAAGTTCTGCCACTTTCAGCAAGCACATGCCGTCACTTTGAGAGTGACGGGTTGGGGTAAAACCTTCACCACATTTGACAATCAAGCACAAAACCTTCAAGTTCAATAGACAAGCTTTCTAACGAGCCCAAGATCGCGAACATCCAACAGTCGGATTGAAAGTTATACCAAAAACGAGGTCGGCCAGGGCTATTCTCTTCTCTCTGAGTAAGACTGTCGCCTTGTGATGACCATAACTCTCTTGTTTCTTTGTCAAATTTAAAAAGTAGCACAATAGAATTGAAGTATTTTTCCTAAACTTTCCATTGGTGCAAAAAATATTTGCATTCAATCGGTACATTTGGGAAAAGGTCGTTTACAAGCTGGCTGGTGTGAGCTGGAGTAGGAGCAGAAGCATACCCTGTTTTCAAAGGGTATATCTTTGAGATACCTTGTTGATGGCCCTGTTTTATGGGTCGATCTGAAAGGTTTTGAGCTGCATTATCCAATGGTGGGCTCAGTTTTTCAAAATTCCCAGTCTGCTGGCCTCTACAATCCATTTTCTTTCAAACAGATTTCTGGCTGAAGCAGCAGCAGAAGCAAGGGTAGCACCGCCACTCAAGGGCAGCGCAGAGCATCATCAAGGCTCAAAATGGCAGCAGCAGGCGTGGTAACAGCAGCCCAGCCCTTGGAGAGGCTGGAAGGACGCGTCAACTTCACGTTTTGGATGATCCGTACCCGCCTCCTTTTGGAGGAGAGGGGCTTGTGGGAGGTGGTGAACGGCGACAAGCGCCTTCGCCTCCACAGGCAAAAGGCATCACCGCATCAGAGGTGGTGGCGGGGAAGACGCCGCAGAAAGGTGCATTAGATGGAAGTTCATCTACAACTGCAGCAGCGGCATATGAGGAGTGGAAGAAGGACAGGTAGGCCTACAGGCTGCTTGTCAACACCATCTCCAACCTGCATCTTCAGTACGTGAGTGACAAGGCTATTGCAAAAGAGGGGTGGGACACGTTGTGCAAGAAGTATGAGAGTAACGATCCTGCATTCCTCATGCTTTTGGAGGAGAAGATGATGGCGTTGAAAATGTACGGTGACGAAGGGATGGAGGCGTACTTGGACAGGGCAACGGAGCATGTAAAGCAGCTGAAAGCGGCCGGCAACCCTGAGGAAGACACGCGCTTCGTCCTCCTCTTGCTGAGAGGACTCCCAAGAAGCTATGATACGGTGCGAGAGACGTTGGAGTGCCAGCCGACTCTCGACCTCGACTTCATTTCCACGCACCTGGTGCAGGTGGAACTGCGTCGCAATGCAGCAAAGCGCAATGGCGGCAGCAGCAGCACTGAAGCAGCTTTCATGGCCATGGGCTCACGCAACCAACAGCAGCAGCAGTCCGGGAAGCAGAGAGGCAAGAAGAAACGGAAGTGCCACTATTGCCAAAAAGAGCGGCACTACAAGAAAGAGTGCTTCAAGTCCAAGAGGGACCAGAAGCAGCAGCAGCAGCAGCAAAAGCAACAGTCTCCACAGCAACAGCAGCAATAGTCGCAGCAACAGCAGCAGCAGCAACATTAGCAGAACCACACTACCGTGCGCCATTTTGGCAACATGAACGTCGCCAAGGAGGTGTGTGACCGCCTTTTCATGGCGAAGTCTGACAAGTCGCAGAAGGAAAAGGCGGATCTGGCGTGGTACAAGGACTCGGGGTATACTTGGAGAGTGACGTACCACAAGGAGGAGTTTACGCAGTTGCTCTCCATTCCCCCCCGTCCGATTGCTTTGGGTGATGATCGGGTCGTCTATGCAAAGGGAATTGGGATTGTGAGGATGTGGTTGGAGACCCCCCGTGGCATTGAAGTGGGAGTGTTCCATGGTGTGTTGTATGTGCCTGATGCTGCGTTCAACCTTCTCTAAGTGTCCTCTCTTACCAACACAAGACTGTGGGTCGTCTTTGACGATGACTAGGGCTACATCCTCGACAAGGAAACAGGAGAAGAGTTGGCCACGTCAGTGAAGGAAGGCGACATGTACCGCCTGTTGGGCGCGACCAAGATCCCGCGCGAACAGAGGTTTGCAGCAGTGGTGCAGGCCACAGATGGCAAAATCTGGCATGCGTGCTACGACCACATTGGCATGCGCGCCTTCCAGCAACTACAAACAAAGCAGATGGTGTGTGACTTGCCCACCATCTTTAATTTTGAGCATCAGTTGTCCATCCGCTGTTTGGAGGGGAAGGAGCATTGCGAGGCGTTCTTTGGAGCAGGAGAGCGTGCGAAGGAGGTGCTGGAGCTGGTCTATACAGACTTAAGTGGTCGGATGCAGACCCAGAGCTTTGGAGGCTCTAGGTATATTCTCATCTTCATTGATGATTTCAGCCGTTACACCGCTGTGTACTTCCTTTCCTCCAAGGACTAGTGCTTTGACAGGTTGAATGAGTTCAAGGCCATGGTGGACAACCAGACTGGCAAGAAAATCAAGGCGCTGCGCAGCGATCGCGGTGGAGAGTACCTGAGCAAGGAGTTCCAAGACTACCTCGCAGCAGCTGGCATCAAGGCGCAGCGCACTACGCCATACTCGCCGCAGCAGAACCACGTAGTAGAACGTGCCAATCGCACCATCGTTGAGTCGGCGCGCTCCATGCTGCACGCGGCTCGGCTCACCTACAACGTTTGGGCGAAAGCAATAAGCACTGTAGTGTACATCAAGAACCGCAGTCCAACCAAGGCTCTGGAACAGATGACGCCGTACGAGGCGTGGTTCGGCAAGAAGCCGAGCGTGGGTCATCTTCGCACGTTTGGCAACTTGGCCCACATGCACGTGATTAAGGAGAAGCGGCAAAAGTGGGGCGTGAAGAGCGCGCAGATACTGATGATTGGCTACGACGTGGCAAGCAAGGCGTATCGCCTCTATGAGAGGGATACAGGCCACGTTATCATTTCTAGAGATGTCGTCTTCAACGAGAGCAAGGTTATCGGTACCAACATTGTCTGTGAAGAGGCAGCAGGAGCAGTAGCTGACGACGTAATGGGAGCAGATATCCTTCCTGACCTAGTCTCTCCTGATCCTTCCTCCACTGTGACAGTTGTTGGGAAAGGAGCCATCCGGCTCAATTTCAGGTCCAAAGGAGCAAGTTCCAGGAAAGTACCAGATGCCTGCTCCGATCATCGATCCAACTTCACCATTGGAAAGATCTGGTGGCAAAATGTCTACGGTCCAAGTTTGAGGCCGATCCAACGGTCGGATTGGGAGATATGAATTTTCGAAGTTTCAAGGGTCATGGACCGCCGATATCCGGGTGACTATGGGCGATGGCTCCATGCCTTAGCCTGAGAAAAGAAAAAGGCAAGAGGTCTAGGGTCAAGACCTGATGGGAGAAATATCCAAAAAGGTCCTTGGTCTTAGGATTGCCTTGTTAGAGTGTGCTGACTAGGATAAAGGTACCTCTCCTTACTTCTTAGGTGAGGTGAGATCCTTGTGTGCTAGCCATGCACACATGGCGATTCTCCATGGGTTTGTGGGTTATGTGACCACTAGGAGTGTGCCATGAGAGCATTCTCTAGCTCTCTAGGTTGTGTGTGAGTGGTCAGCCTGATTGCTAGGCTGATTTCCTCCCTTGTGTGAGATTATGGACTCTAGTGTGTGAGCCTTAGCCTCCATGGCTAAGTGGTGTGGCTTGTGAGAGGGCTGACTTGCCCAAGCTCTAGCTCTATATGTACTCCATCATTTTGAGTGATTCAACAACCATTCTTCAGCACAAGTGATGCCCTTCCAATCACACATGCTCGCTGCTCCAAGGCTCCCTCTCTCCTCCAGATCCAATATTTGGTATCAGAGCGAAATTCTGCCACTTTCAGCCAGCACAGGCCGTCACTTTGAGAGTGACAGGTTGGGTAGAAACCTTAATTAAATTTAATGATCGACCACTGGATATTGAAGTCCAACAGACAAGCTTTCCAACGAGCCCAAGATTGCGAAGATCCAACAGTCGGATTGAGAGTTATGCTCAAAACGAGGTCGGCCAGGGCTACACTCTTCTCTATGAGTACGAATGTCGCCTTGTGATGACCATAACTCTCTTGTTTCGTTGTCAAATTTAAAAAGTGGCACATGCGAATTGTAGTATTTTTCCTAAGCTTTCCATTGGTGCAAAAGTATTTGCAATCCATAGATTCGTTTGGGAGAAACGCCGTTTACAAGCTGGCTGGTCTGAGTTGGAATAGGAGTAGAAACATACCCTGTTTTCAAGAGGGCATATCTTTCAAAATCCCCTGTTGATGACCCTGTTTTATGAGTCGATCTGAACGTTTTTTAGCTGAATGTTCCAGTGAAGGGCTCGATTTTTCAAAATTCCCAGTCTGGTGGCATCTACAGTCCATTTTCTGTTAGACAGATTTCTGGCAGAAGCAGCAGCAGAAGCAGGGGTAACGCCACCATCCAAGGGCAGCGCTGAGCATCACCAAGGCTCAAAATGGCAGCAGCTGGCGTTGTAACAGCAGCCCAGCCTTTGGAGAGGCTGGAGGGACGCGCCAAGTTCACGTTTTGGAAGATCCGTACCCGCCTCCTTTTGGAGGAGAGGGGCTTGTGGGAGGTGGTGAGCGGCGACGAGCCGGCTCCAGTTCCACAGGCAAAAGGCATTACCGCAGCGCAGGTGGTGGCGGGGAAGACGCCGCAAAAGGGTGCAGCTGATGCGAGTTCTTCTGCAGCTGTACCAGCGGCGTATGAGGAGTGGAAGAAGAAGGACAGGCAGGCCTACAGGTTGCTTGTCAACACCATCTCCAACCCGCATCTTCAGTACGTGAGTGACAAGGCTACTGCAAAGGAGGGGTGGGACACGTTGTGCAAGAAGTATGAGAGCAAGGATCCTGCATTCCTCATGCTTTTGGAGGAAAAGATGATGGCGCTGAAAATGCAGGGTGGTGAAGGGATGGAGGCGTATCTGGACACGGCCAAGGAGCTAGCGAAGCAGTTGAGAGCGGCCGGCAACCCTGTGGAAGAGACGCGCTTCATCCTCCTCTTGCTGAGGAGACTCCCAACCAGCTACGACACGGTGCGAGAGACGTTGGAGTGCCAGCCGACTCTCGACCTCGACTTCATCTGCACGCACTTGGTGCAGGTGGAACTGCGTCGCAATGCAGCAAAGCGCAATAGCGGTAGCAGCAGCAATGAAGCAGCTTTCATGGCCATGGGCTCACGCAACCAGCAGCAGTAGCAGTCCGGGCAGCAGAGAGGCAAGAAGAAGCCAATGCCATTATTGCCAGAAAGAGGGGCACTACAAGAAAGAGTGCTTCAAGTTCAAGAGGGACCAGAAGGAACAGCAGCAGCAGCAGCAAAAGCAGTAATCTCCACAGCAACAGCAGCAGCAGTCACAGCAACGCCAGCAGCAGCAGCAGAACCAGACTGGCGTGCGCCATTTCGGCAACATGAACGTCGCCAAGGAGGTGCGCGACCGCCTCTTCATGGCAAAGTCTGACATGTCGCAGAAGGAAAAGGCGGATCTGGCGTGGTACAAGGACTCGGGGTGTACCAAGAGTCGGACGCACCACAAAGAGTGGTTCACGCAGCTGCTCTCCATTCCCCCCCGTCCGATTGCTTTGGGTGATGATCGGGTGGTGTATGCTAAGGGGATTGGGATTGTGGAGATGTGGTTGGAGACTCCGTGTGGCATTGAAGTGGGAGTGTTCCATGGCGTGCTGTATGTGCCTGATGCTGCGTTCAACCTTCTCTCAGTGTCCTCTCTCACCAACACAGGACTACGTGTCGTTTTTGACGATGATTATGGCTACATCCTCGACAAGGAAACAGGAAAGGAGTTGCCCAAGTCGGTGAAGGAGGGCGACATGTAGCGCCTGCTCGGGGCGACCAAGATCCCACGTGAACAGAGTCTTGCAGCAGTGGTGCAGGCGACAAATGGCAAGATCTGGCATGCGCGCTACGACCACATCGGCATGCGCGCCTTGCAGCAGCTTCAAGCAAAGCAGATGGTGTGTGACCTGCCTACCATCTGTAACTTTGAGCAACAGTTATGCATCGGCTGTTTGGAGGGGAAGCAACACCGCGAGGCGTTCTCTGGAGCAAGGGAGCGTGCAAAAGAGGTGTTGGAGCTGGTCCACACAGACTTGTGCGGACCGATGCAGACCCAGAGCTTTAGAGACTATAGGTACTTTCTCACCTTCATTGATGATTTCAGCCGTTACACTGCTGTGTACTTTCTTTCCTCCAAGGACCAGTGCTTTGACAGGTTCAAGGAGTTCAAGGCCATGGTGGACAACCAGACTGGCAAGAAGATCAAGGCGCTACGCAGTGATCGCGGTGGAGAATACCTAAGCAAGGAATTCCAGGACTACCTCGCAGCAGCTGGCATCAAGGCGCAGCGTACCGCGCCGTACTCACCGCAGCAGAATGGGGTAGAAGAACGCGCCAACCGTACCATTGTGGAGTCGGCGCGCTCCATGCTGCACGCGGCCCGGCTGACCTACGACTTATGGGCTGAAGCCGTGAGCACTGCAGTCTACATCAAGAACCGCAGTCCGACCAAGGCCCTGGAGCAGATGACGCCGTACGAGGCGTGGTTTAGCAAGAAGCCAAGCGTGGGTCATCTTTGCACGTTTGGCAGCTTAGCGCACACGCACGTGCCAAACGAGAAGCGGCAAAAGTGGGACGCGAAGAGCGCGCAGATGCTGATGACTGGCTACGACGTGGCAAGCAAGGCGTACCGCCTCTACGAGAGGGATACCGGCCACGTCATCATCTCTAGGGATGTCGTCTTCAACGAGAGCAACGTCATCGGCACCAACATTGTGTGTGAAGAGGCAGCAGAACCAACAAGTGACGAGACAGTGGGAGCAGAAATCCTTCCTGACCCAGTCTCTCCCAATCCTTCCTCTACTGTGACAGTGGGAGAATCATTCTACTCTCCCATGTCTGATGCAGTAGATACAACAGCCTCATCGGCAGAAACAGAGGAGGGAGATGGAGCACTACCACCAGCAGCAGTTGTGCCAGCAGCACCGCGCCAGCAGCCCGCTAACGCTCCAGCACCAGGTTGCAGGTACCCTCTTAGGGTGTGTTACAAGCCTGGTGAGCGCGGCCATTTCTGGATGCTGCAGAAACCAGAACAGATGAACGTTGCAGTTGCAACAGATTCGGATGAGCCAACGTCATACAAGGAGGCCATGGCTGCACCTGATGCAGCAGATTGGGCGCAAGCCGTGCAGCAAGAGATACAGTCGCAGCTGGACAACGGCACATGGGAGCTGACTGAGCGTCCACCTGGACGTAGGGTGATCAAGTGCAAGTGGGTGTTCAAGAAGAAACGGGGAGCAGATGGTAACCTAGAAAAGTACAAGGCGAGGCTGGTCGCCAAGGGCTACTCGCAGCAGGAGGGTATCGACTACACAGAAACGTTTGCCCCTCTTGCAAAGTTTGCCTCTGTGCGCACCCTCCTCTCTTATGCAGCAGCTGAAGACTTCGAGGTCATCACATGGATGTCAAGATGGCATTCTTGAATGGTGACTTGGAGGAGGAGATCTATATGGAGCAGCCGGAGGGGTTCGTCACGGATGGCCAGGAGCACCTGTCTTGCAAGCTGCAGAAGTCGCTGTACGGCCTCAAGCAAGCGTCGCGTGCTTGGAACCAGAAGTTGGATGCGGCGTTGCACTGCATGGGGTTTGAGCGCAGTGAGTGTGACTACAGCGTGTATCGCTAGCAACATGAGCATGAGATCCTCATCATCATTGTCTATGTGGATGACATGCTCCTCCTTTCCAACAGCATGTCTGCACTACTGGAGTTCAAGGAAGCCATGTAGGAGCGCTTCCAGATGTCTGATCTCGGGGAGCATCATACTTCCTCGGTATCCAGATCACGCGTGATCTCAAGTCACGATCTCTCTCGCTGTAGCAGAGCCGCTACATCAAGGATGTTTTGCAGCGGTTTGGCATGGTAGAGGCAAAACCCATCGGCACGCCACTGGAGATGCGGCAGTACCTCGTGAGTTTCAATGGAGATGCAGATGCAGCCAAGCGGCAAAAGTACCAAAGCGCCGTCGGCAGTCTCATGTACCTGATGGTGGCAACCAGGCCGAACCTCGCACAGGCTGTGAGCGCTGTGAGCCATCACATGGCTAATCCCGGATCGGAGCACCAGAAGGCAGTAAAGCGTATCTTCCGCTACCTTGCTGGAACCATCAACGTCGGCATCACCTACAACGGCAACGACAACATCATCATCGGCTACACAGATGCAGATTGGGCTTCAAATCCTGAGACCCGCAAGTCCATCTGTGGACATGTATTTCTCATGAATGGAGGTGCCATCAGCTGGTGCAGCAAGCGGCAGGTGGTCGTGGCCACCTCGAGTACAGAAGCTGAGTATGTATCTCTCAGCTTTGGAGCCAAGGAAGCAGTTTGGCTCTAGTGTCTCATGGCAGAGATGAGTGGGAGTGCAGCAATTCTAGTTCCTGTACGCGTCGACAACCAGAGCGCAATCGCACTTGCCAAGAATCCTAGGAACCATGCACGCACCAAGGACATTGATATCGCATATCATTTCATCAGGCACATGGTGTAGGAGGGTGCTATCAAGCTGGAGTTTACTCCAAGAAGCAAGCAGGTCGTTGATTTCTGCACCAAGCTAGTGACCCATGAGAAGCAGCAGTTCTGCATGAAGGCACGTGGACTCAGCCCACTCTGACTGCGGCAAAGTGGGAGATTGTTGGGAAAGGAGCCATCCGGCTCAATTTCAGGTCCACAGGAGCAAGTTCCAGGAAAGTACCAGATGCCTACTCCGATCGTCAATCCGACTTCTTCATTGGAAAGATCAGGTGGCAAAATGTCCACGGTCCAAGTTTGAGGCCGATCCAACGGTCGGATTGGGAGATATGAATTTTCAAAGTTTCGGGGGTCATGGACCGCCGATTTCCGGGTGACCATGGGCGATGGCTCCATGCCTTAGCCTGAGAAAAGAAAAAGGCAAGAGGTCTAGTGTCAAGACCTGATGGGAGAAATATCCAAAAAGGTCCTTGGTCTTAGGATTGCCTTGTCAGAGTGTGCTGACTAGGATAAAGGTACCTCTCCTTACGTTTTATGTGAGGTGAGATCCTTGTGTGCTAGCCATGGACACATGGCGATTCTCCATGGGTTTGTGGGTTATGTGACCACTAGGAGTGTGCCATGAGAGCATTCTCTAGCGCTCTAGGTTATGTGTGAGTGGTCAGCCTTGTTGCTAGGCTGATTTCCTCCCTTGTGTGAGATTATGGACTCTAGTGTGTGAGCCTTAGCCTCCATGGCTAAGTGGTGTGGCTTGTGAGAGGGCTGACTTGCCCAAGCTCTAGCTCTATATGTACTCCATCATTTTGAGTGATTGAACAACCATTCTTCAGCACACGTGATGCCCTTCCAATCACACATGCTCGCTGCTCCAAGGCTCCCTCTCTCCTCCAGATCCAACAACAGTGGGAGAACCAGTCCGTTCTCCCTTGTCTGATGCAGCAGATACAACGGCCTCATTGGCAGAAGCAGAGGAAGAAGATGCACCACCATCAGCAGAAGCAGTTGTACGAGCAGCACCTCGCTAGCCGCCTGCTAATGCTCGATTACCAGGTGGAAGGTACCCTCTCAGGGTTCGCTACAAGCCTGGTGAGCGCGGGCATTTCTGGATGTTCCAAAAACCAGACCAGATAAACGTCATAGTTGCGGCAGACTGTGATGAGCCTGCGTCGTACAAGGAGGCCATGGCTGCACCAGATGCAGCAAATTGGGCGCAAGCTGTGTAGCAGGAGATACAGTCGCAGCTCGAAAACGCAGAGGACTTTGAGGTCCACCACATGGACGTCAAGACGGCGTTCCTGAACGGTGACCTGGAGGAGGAGATTTACATGGAGCAGCCGGAGGGGTTCGTCATGGATGGCCAGGAGCACCTGGTTTGCAAGGTGCAGAGTCGCTGTACGGCCTCAAGCAAGCATCGCGTGCTTGGAACGAGAAGTTGGATGCGGCGTTGAAATCCATGGGGTTTGAGCGTAGTGAGTGAGACTACAGAGTCTATCGCTGGCAGCATGGTCATGAGGTGCTCATCATCATCGTTTATGTAGATGACATGCTCCTCCTTTCCAACAGCATGTCTGCAATGCATGAGTGTAAGAAAGCCATTAAGGAGCGCTTCTAGATGTCTGATCTCGGGCAGGCATCATACTTCCTCGGTATCCAGATCACCCGTGACCGCAAATCACGCTCTCTCTCGCTACAGCAAAGCCGCTACATCAAGGATGTTTTGCAGCGGTTTGGCATGGCAGAGGCAAAACCCATCAGCACGCCGCTGGAGACGCGGCAGTACCTCGTGAGTTTCAATGGAGAAGCAAATGTAGCTGAGCGGTAGAACTACCAGAGCGCCGTCGGCAGCCTCATGTACCTGATGGTGGCAACCAGGCCGGACCTCGCACAGACTGTTAGCGATGTGACCCACCACATGGCAAACCCCGGACCTAAGCACCAGAAGGCAGTGAAGCGGATCTTCGACTACCTTGCTGGAACCATCAACATCGGCATCACCTACAACGGCAACCACAACAGCATCATCGGCTACACAGACGCACATTAGACTTCAAACCCTGAGGACCGTAAGTCCATCTCTGGACATGTGCTTCTCATGAATGGTGGAGCCATCAGCTGGTGCAGCAAGCGGGAAGTGGTCGCTGCTACCTCAAGCACGGAAGCTGAGTACGTCTCTCTCAGCTTTGGAGCCAAGGAAGCAGTTTGGGTTCAGCGTCTCATGGCAAAGATGAGTGGGACTGCAGCAGTTCTAGTTCCTATGCGCGTCGATAACCAGAGCGCAATCGCACTCGCCAAGAATCCTGAGCACCATGCACGCACCAAGCACATTGACATTGCATATCACTTTATCAGGCATATGGTGCAGAAGGGTACTATCAAGTTGGAGTTTACTCCAACCAGCAAGCAGGTCAGTGATTTCAGCACCAAGTCAGATTGACGGTCAGAGCAGGCATCTGGTATTCTCCTGGAACTTGCTCTTGTGGACCTGAAACTAAGGCTGCACACCAAATCCTAGGATTCGTGAATAAGATTCGTGAACCCGGGTAAAGATTCGGATTCGGGGATCCAAATCCTTCATGAGGATTCAATTCGGGATTCGGAGATCCTTTTCCCTATTGTTCCAACATGGAAAACAGGGATTTATGTGTCAGATTAGAGGATTTTTAACTGCCATCACCCATAGGATTCGGAAACGATTTGTGAATCTTACGGATTCGTGAATTCAGATTCGGATTCGTGAATCAAAGCCAAACCTGGATTCGGATTCGTGAATCCGAATCCAATCTGGGATCCGGGAATCTTACCCGGTATGCACCCTTACCTGAAACTGAGCCGGATGGCTCCTTTCCCAACAATCTCCCACTTTGCAGCAGTCAGAGTGGGCTGAGTCCACATGCCTTCATGCAGAACTGCTGCTTCTCACGCGTCACTAGCTTGGTGTAGAAATCAGCGACCTGCTTGCTGGTTGGAGTAAACTCCAGCTTGAAAGCACCCTCCTGCACCATGTGCCTGATGAAGTGATATGCGATGTCAATGTGCTTAGTGCGTGCATGGTGCTCAGGATTCTTGGCGAGTGCGATTGCGCTCTGGTTGTCGACGTGCAAAGGAACTAGAATTGCTGCACTCCCACTTATCTCTGCCATGAGACGCTGAAGCCAAACTGCTTCCTTGGCTCCAAAACTGAGAGAGACGTACTCAGCTTCTGTGCTCGAGGTGGCCACGACCACCTGCCGCTTGCTGCACCAGCTGATGGCACCTCCATTCATGAGAAACACATGTCCAGAGATGGACTTGCGGGTCTCAGGACTTGAATCCTAATCTGCATTTGTGTAGCCGATGATGCTGTTGTCGTTGCCGTTGTAGGTGATGCCGACGTTGACGGTTCCAGCAAGGTAGCGGAAGATCCACTTCACTGCCTTCTGGTGCTCCGGTCTCGGGTTTACCATGTGCTGGCTCACAGCGCTACCAGCCTGTGCAAGGTCTGGCCTGGTTGCCACCATCAGGTAGATGAGGCTGCCGACGGCGCTCTGGTACTTTTGCCGCTCAGCTGCATTTGCTTCTCCATTGAAGCTCACGAGGTACTGCCTCGTCTCCAGCGGCGTGCCGATGGGTTTTGCCTCTGCCAAGCCAAACCGCTGCAAAACATCCTTGATGTAGCGACTATGCTACAACGAAAGAGAGCGTGACTTGCGGTCACGCGTGATCTGGATACCGAGGAAGCATGATGCCTCCCCGAGATCAGACATCTGGAAGCGCTCCTGCATGGCTTCCTTGAACTCCTGTAGTGCAAACATGCTGTTGGAAAGGAGGAGCATGTCATCCACATAGACGATGATGATGAGCATCTCATGACCATGTTGCCAGCGATAGACGCTGTAGTCACACTCACTGCGTTTGAACCCCATGCAGTGCAATGCCGCATCCAACTTCTGGTTCCAAGCATGCGACGCTTGCTTGAGGCCGTACAGCGACTTCTGCAGCTTGCAAACCAGGTGCTCCTGGCCATCCATGACGAACCCCTCCGGCTGCTCCATGTAGATCTCCTCCTCCAAGTCACCATTCAAGAATGCCGTCTTGACATCCATGTGGTGATCCTCGAAGTCCTCAGCTGCTACGTAAGAG
>SZWC01000300.1:124677-165907 GCA_023375785.1 Penium margaritaceum | reverse complement strand
ACTCCTGTAGTGCAAAGATGCTGTTGGAAAGGAGAAGCATGTCATCCACATAGACGATGATGATGAGCACCTCATGACCATGTTGCCAGCGATAGACGCTGTAGTCACACTCACTGCGTTTGAACCCCATGCAGTGCAATGCCGCATCCAACTTCTGGTTCCAAGCATGCGACGCTTGCTTGAGGCCGTACAGCGACTTCTGCAGCTTGCAAACCAGGTGCTCCTGGCCATCCATGACGAACCCCTCCGGCTGCTCCATGTAGATCTCCTCCTCCAAGTCACCATTCAAGAATGCCGTCTTGACATCCATGTGGTGATCCTCGAAGTCCTCAGCTGCTACGTAAGAGAGGAGCGTGCGTACAAAGACAAACTTTGCAACAAGGGAAAACGTTTATGTGTAGTCGATGCCCTCCTGCTGCGAGTAGCGCTTGGCGACCAGCCTCGCCTTGTACTTTTCAAGGTTACCATCTGCTCCCCGCTTCCTCTTGAACACCCACTTGCACTTGATCACCTTACGTCCAGGTGGACGCTCAGTAAGCTCCCACGTGCCGTTGTCCAGCTTCGACTGTATCTCTTGCTGCACGGCTTGCACCCAATCTGCTACATCCGGTGCAGCCATGGCCTCCTTGTATGACGTTGGCTCATCTGAATCTGCTGCAACTGCGACGTTCATCTGTTCTTGTTTCTGCAGCATCCAGAAATGACCGCGCTCACCAGGCTTGTAACGCACCCTAAGAGGGTACCTGCGACTTGGTGTTGGAGCGTTAGCGGGCGGCTGGCGCGGTGCTCCTGGCACAACTGCTGCTGCTGGTGGTGCTACATCTCCCTCCTCTTCTTCTGCCGATGAGGCTGCTGTATCTGCTGCATCAGACATGGGAGAGTAGAGTGATTCTCCCACTGTCACAGTAGAGGAAGGATCGCGAGAGACTGGATCAGGAAGGATTTCCGCTCCCACTGTCTCGTCAGCTGGTGGTTCTGCTGCCTCTTCACAGACGATGTTGGTGCCGATGGCATTGCTCTTGTTGAAGACGACACCTCAAGAGATGATGACGTGGCTTGTATCCCTCTCGTAGAGGCGATAGGTCTTGCTTGTCACGTCGTAGCCAATCATCAGCATTTGCGCACTCTTTGCGTCCCATTTTTGTCGCTTCTCCTTGGGCACGTGCATGTGCGCCAGGCTCCCAAATGCTCAGAGATGACCCACGCTCGGTTTCTTGCCGAACCACACCTCGTACGGCGTCATCTACTCCAGCGCCTTAGTTGGACTACCATTCTTGATGTAAACCGCAGTGCTCACGGCTTCAGCCCAGAAGTCGTAGGTCAGCCGAGCCGCGTGTAGCATGGAGCGCGCTGACTCCACAATGGTACGGTTGGCGCGTTGTGCTACAACGTTGTGCTGCGGTGAGTACGGCGCGGTACGTTGCGCCTTGATACCAGCTGCTGCGAGGTAGTCCTGGAATTCCTTGCTCATGTACTCTCCACCGCGGTCGCTGCGCAATGCCTTGATCTTCTTGCCAGTCTGGTTCTCCACCATGGCCTTGAACTCCTTGAGCCTGTCAAAGCACTGGTCCTTGGAAGGAAGGAAGTACACAGTAGTGTAACGGCTGAAATCATCAGTGAAGGTCAGGAAATACATAAAGCCTCCAAAGCTCTGGGTCTGCATTGGTCCGCACAAGTCCGTGTGGACCAGCTCCAACACCTCCTTCGCACGCTCCCCTGCTCCAGAGAACGCCTCGCGGTGCTGCTTCCCCTCCAAACAGCCCATGCATAACTGCTGTTCAAAGTTAGAGATGGTAGGCAGGTCACGCACCATCTGCTTTGCTTGAAGCTGTTGCAAGGCGCGCATGCCGATGTGGCCATAGCGCGCATGCCAGATCTCGCCATCTGTCGCATGTACCACTGCTGCAAGACTCTGCTCACGCGGGATCTTGGTCGCCCCAAGCAGGTGGTACATGTCGCCCTCCTTCACCGACCTGGCCAACGCCTCTCCTGTATCCTTGTTGAGGATGTAGCCATAGTCATCATCAAAGACGACGCGCAATCCTGTGTTTGTAAGAGAGGAGACTGAGAGGAGGTTGAATGCAGCATCAGGTGCATACAGCACGCCATGGAACACTCCCACTTCAATGCCACGTGGGGTCTCCAACCACATCTCCACAATCCCAATCCCCTCAGCATACACCACCCAATCATCACCCATAGCGATAGGACGAGGAAGGATGGACAGCAGCTGTGTAAACCACTCCTTGTGATGTGTGAGGCTCTTGGTACATCCTGAGTCCTTGTTCCATGCAAGATCTGCCTTCTCCACCTGCGACATGTCAGAATTCGCCATGAAGAGACGGTCGCGCACCTCCTTGGCCACATTCATGTTGCCAGAGTGGCGCACACCAGCCTGGTTTTGCTGCTGCTACTACTGCTGCTGACGCTACTGTGACTGCTGCTGCTGCTGCTGCTTTTGCTGCTGGTGCTCCGATGATTGCTGTTGCTGCTGCTCCTTCTGGTCCATCTTGAGCTTGAAACACTCCTTTTTGTAGTATCCCTGTTTCTGGCAGTAGTAGCATTTGCCTTTCTTTCTACCTTTCTGCTGTCCAGACTACTGCTGCTGCTGTTGGTTGCGTGAGCTCGTGGCCACAAAAGCTACTTCACTGCTGCCACCGCCATTCCGTTTTGCTGCATTGCGACGCAATTCCACCTACACCAGGTGTGTGCAGATGAAGTCGAGGTCTAGAGTTGGCTGGCACTCCAGCGTCTCTCGCACCGTGTCGTAGCTGGTTGGGAGTCCCCTCAACAAGAGGAGGATGAAGCGCGTCTCTTCCACAGGGTTGCCGGCCGCTCTCAGCTGCTTTGCAAGCTCCTTTGCCATGTCCAAATACGCCTCCATCCCTTCACCACCCTGCATTTTCAGCGCCATCATCTTTTCCCCCAAAAGCATGAGGAATACAGGATCCTTGCTCTCATACTTCTTGCACAATGTGTCCCACCCCTCCTTTGCAGTAGCCTTGTCACTCACGTACTAAAGATGCGGGTTGCAGATGGTGTTGACAAGCAACCTGTAGGCCTGCCTGTCCTTCTTCTTCCACTCCACATACGCCGCTGGTACAGCTACAGAAGAACTCGCATCAGCTGCACCCTTTTGCGGCGTCTTCCCCGCCACCACCTGCGCTGTGGTGACGCCTTTTGTCTGTGGAACTAGAGCCGGCTCGTCGCCGCTCACCACCTCCCACAAGCCCCTCTCCTCCAAAAGGAGGCGGGTATGGATCTTCCAAAACGTGAAGTTGGCACGTCCCTCCAGCCTCTCCAAAGGCTGGGCTGCTGTTATAACGCCAGCTGCTGCCATTTTGAGCCTTGGTGATGCTCAACGCTGCCCTTGTATGGCGGCGCTACCCCTGCTTCTGCTGCTGCTTCTGCCAGAAATCTGTTCGACAGACAATGGACTGTAGATACCAGCAGACTGGGAATTTGGATAAATTGAGTCCACCACTGGAAATTGCAGCTCGAAACCTTTCAGATCGACCCATAAAACAGGGTCATCAACAGGGGATTTTGAAAGATATGCCCTCTTGAAAACAGGGTATGCTTCTTCTCCTACTCCAACTCAGACCAGCCAGCTTGTAAACGGCGTGACTCCCAAACGAATCGATGGAATGCAAATAATTTTGCACCAATGGAATGCTTAGGAAAAATACTACAATTCTCATGTGCCACTTTTTAAATTTGACAAAGAAACGAGAGAGTTATGGTCATCACAAGGCGACAGTCTTACTCATAGAGAAGAGTGTAGCCCTGGCCGACCTCGTTTTAAGCATAACTCTCAATCCGACCATTGNTTCTCCTACTCCAACTCAGACCAGCCAGCTTGTAAACGGCGTGACTCCCAAACGAATCGATGGAATGCAAATAATTTTGCACCAATGGAATGCTTAGGAAAAATACTACAATTCTCATGTGCCACTTTTTAAATTTGACAAAGAAACGAGAGAGTTATGGTCATCACAAGGCGACAGTCTTACTCATAGAGAAGAGTGTAGCCCTGGCCGACCTCGTTTTAAGCATAACTCTCAATCCGACCATTGGATCTTCGCGATATTGGGCTCGTTGCAAAGCTTGTCGTTTGAACTTGAAGATCTAGTGGTCGATTGTCAAATCTGGTGAAGGTTTCACCCCAACCCGTCACTCTCAAAGTGACGGCCTCTGCTGGCTGAAAATGACAGAACTTTGCTCTGATACCAAATGTTGGATCTGGAGGAGAGAGGGAGCCTTGGAGCAGCGAGCATGTGTGATTGGAAGCGCATCACTAGGATAAAGGTACCTCTCCTTACTTTTTAGGTGAGGTGAGAAGGCAATCCTAAGACCAAGGACCTTATTGGATATTTCTCCCATTGCGTATTGACCTTGGATCTCTTGCCTTTTTATTTTCTCAGGCTAAGGCATGGAGCCATCGCCCATGGTCACCCGGATATCGGCGGCCGATGACCCTGAAAACTATGAAAATTCATATCTCACAATCTGACCGTTGGATCGGCCTCAAACTTGGACCGTAGACGTTTTGCCACCTGATCTTCCCAATGGGGAAGTCTGATTGACCATCGAAAATAGGCATCTGGTACTTTCCTGGAACTTGCTCCTTTGGACTTGAAACTGAGCCGGATGGCTCCTTTCCCAACACCAGTGACCCGTGAGAAGCAGCATTTCTGCTTGAAGGCATGTGGACTCAGCCCGATCTGAATGCTGCAAAGTGGGAGATTGTTGGGAAAGGAGTCATCCCGCCTAGTTTCAGGTCCACAGGAGCAAGTTCCAGGAAAGTACCAGATACCTCCTTCGATCGTGAATCCAACTTCTTCATTGAAGAGATCAAGTGGCAAAATGTCTACGGTCCAAGTTTGAGGCCGATCCAACGGTCGGATTGGGATATATGAATTTTCGTAGTTCTCGTAGTCATCGACCGCCGATATCCGGGTGACCATGGGCGATGGCTCCATGCCTTAGCCTAAGAAGAGGAAAAGGCAATAGATCCAGGGTCAAGACCTAATGGGAGAAATATCCAAAAGGGTCCTAGATTCTTGGGTTGCCTTGTCAGAGGGTGCTGACTAGGAAAAAGGTACCTCTCCGTACTTTTTAGGTGAGGTGAGATCCTTGTGTGCTAGCCATGGACACATGGCGATTCTCCATGAGATTGTGGGTTATGGGACCACTAGGAGTGTGCCATGAGACCATTTTCTAGCTCTCTAAGTCATGTGTGAGTGGTCAGCCTGATTGCTAGGCTGATTTCCTCCCTTGTGTGAGATTATGGACTCTAGAATGTGAGCCTTAGCCTACATGCCTAAGTCGTGTGGCTTGTGAGAGGGCTGACTTGCCCAAGCTCTAACTCTATATGTACTCCATCATTTTGAGTGATTCAACAACCATTCTCTTGCACAAGTGATGCCCTTCTAGTCCCACATGCTCACTCCTCCAAAGCCCCCTCTCTCCTCCAGTTCCAACAGAGAGAGTGAGCCTTGGAGTAACGAGCATGTGTGACTGGAAGGGCATCACTTGTGCTGAAGAATGGTTGTTGAATTACTCAAAATGATGGAGTACATATAGAGCTAGAGCATGGGTAAGTCAACCCTCTCACAAGCCACACCACTTAGCCATGGAGGCTAAGGCTCACACACTATAGTCCATAATCTCACACAAGGGAGGAAATCAGCCTAGCAATCAGGCTGACCACTCACACAAACCCTAGAGAGCTAGAAAATACTCTCATGGCACACTCCTAGTGGTCAAAGAACCCACAATCCCATGGAGAATCGCCATGTGTCCATGGCTAGCACACAAGGATCTCACCTCATCTAAAAAGCAAGGAGAGGTACCTTTTTCCTAGTCAGCACACTCTGACAAGGCAACCCAAGAATCTAGGACCTTTTTGGATATTTCTCCCATCAGGTCTTGACCTTGGACCTCTTGCCTTTTTACTTTCTCACGCTAAGGCATGGAGTCATCGCCCATAGTTTCCTAGACATCGGCGGTCGATGACCTCGAAAACTTCGAAAATTCATATCTCGCAATCCGATTGTTGGATCGGCCTCAAACTTCGACCGAAGACATTTTGCCACCTGATCTTTCCAACGGTGAAGTCGGATCGACGATCGGAGAAGGCATCTGGTAGTTTCCTGGAACTTGCTCCTGTGGACCTGAAACTGAGCCGGATGGCTCCTGTCCCAACACGTAGAAGCGTGCGTTACAACTAGCCCGTGTGGACCCATAATCCTTTGTCAACCTGCTTGAGATGACGGCCTAGAAAAGGGGTTGCGACATAATGTTTCCCGCCGACCGCTCTTGGTATTACAACCAAGAGATGATATCACCCTCACAGCCAAGGTTCCACACTGAGCAGTTCATAGGAATTACTTCCTTGCACTGTGTCCTTAGTACCCGGTCATTTTCGTTTGAGGAGCGAACTCCTCGCACTTAGACCAACCAATGCTTCTTTAGTGTCTGGCTATGGTGGAGAACTCTGTGAGGAGTCTCAAAGGTAAGAACTGTACTCAATAATACCAACTGACAGGTTCTTATGGTCCTAGAGCCACTCTCTACCTTAGGTGCGTAGTGGCTCCTTGGATGAGCCACTTTGGGGGCAACTGGATTGCGTCATCCCCCCTGCCTACATGGCGCTCCCTCTCACTTCCAAGTGGCGCCAACCACCAGAAAGGACCTTGGAATGTTCTAAGATGTCTCTTAGAACCTTCCAGTCCCCCTTTTGGTCACCAAGAAAATTGGTTACCAGATAGGGATTTGACCCAGTGACCTCTCGCTCCAGAGACTAACTCTGGAACGTCTAAGCCACAAGGAGTTATCCTAGGTAGTGTTTGCTGGCTATACAATCTAGATAATCCCAAGGGGACATGCTCCAAAAGAGCAGTGCATGCCTTGTCTATCAGGACCAGACTTAGGGGACTTACTCCAAGGGAGCAGTGCATGCCTAGTTCGTATTGTGCCTGTCCAATTATCAGCCATGGACAAGGAGTAGATCATGTCAACAAACCTTTTCTGGAGTACCCACTTTGACCCCACCACGTGTGCGTTTGGGGGCCTGTCCACCAGAACCCATGTTCCGTTCTCTCCAATGGATGCGAGTTTGCTATCCACTGCCTCCTTCCACTTGGCCGCATCTGGCATGTTCATAGCCTCTGTTACGGTCACAGACTCTCCCTGAGCCAAGCATGACCAGCTGAGTCCGGTCCATTCCGCACTTTCAGCATCATACTTGGGCAAAAATTTCTTCTGGTGCGTAGTACGCTGGAGTATTATTGGTGGTGCTTCAAGGCTTAGTTGCTTCTACTCCTCCTACGCTGCCAGTGATCCGCTGTTTGAGGAAGAGCCACCGGCTTCAGAATTTGAATCAGAGGCCTCGAACAACTCAGACTCAGTGTCAGAGTCCGTCGCTGTATCAACCTGTACAGCCACTCTCCCTGGAGCACCATTCTTCACTGGCACCATCTGCCAGTTTTCTTGTGCTTGATCACCTGACCCAAGCAACACAACCCACTCTCCTGATTTGGGAGCATCCAAAACGTTCCATCGACTCTCCCTTGGAGATCATCCTTTCATCAACCTCGATCTCTCGACTCCTGAGCCGCTTGGTCCCACAGCCTGTACGCCTTGTGTGCGGTGTTGTATCCGACCATTACACACTTACAAGCACGTGCATCCTGCTTGCCACTTCCTTCTCTTGCTTGGACCTTTGCCCAGGCAGTACAACCTGTTGACCTGATATGCTCCTTGTCCATGGCTGATATCTGGACAGGTACAAGACGGACTAGGCATGCACTGCTCCCTTGGACTAAGTCCCCTTGGTCTAATCTGGATAGTATAGCCAGTAAATACTGCCTGGGACAACTCCTTGTGGCTTAGACGTTCCAGAGTGTTGGATCTGGAGGAGAGAGGTAGCCTTCGAGCAGCGAGCATGTGGAACTGAAAGGGCATCACTTGTGCTGAAGAATGGTTGTTGAATCACTCAAAATGATGGAGTACATATAGAGCTAGAGCTTGGGCAAGTCAGCCCTCTCACAAGCCACACCACTTAGCCATGGAGGCTAAGGCTCACACACTAGAGTCCATAATCTCACACAAGGGAGGAAATCAGCCTAGCAATCAGGCTGACCACTCACACACGACCTAGAGAGCTAGAAAATGCTCTCATGGCACACTCCTAGTGGTCACATAACCCACAATCCCATGGAGAATCGCCATGTGCCCATGGCTAGCACACACGGATCCCACTTCACCCAAAAAGTAAGGAGAGTACCTTTTTCCTAGTCAGGACACTCTGACAAGGCAACCCAAGAATCTAGGACCTTTTTGGATATTTCTCCCATCAGGTCTTGACCCTAGATCTCTTGACTTTTTCTTTTCTCAGGCTAAGGCATGGAGCCATTCCCCATGGTCACCCGGATATCGGCGGCCGATGACCCCGAAAACTACGAAAATCATATCTCCCAATCCGACCGTTGGATCGGCCTCAAACTAGGACAGTAGACATTTTGCCACCTGATCTTTCCAATGGTGAAGTCGGATTGACAGTCGGAGCAGGTATCTGGTACTTTCCTGGAACTTGCTCCTGTGGACCTGAAATTGAGCCGGATGGCTCCTTTCCCAACACAGAGTTGGTCTCCGAAGCGAGAGGTCACTGGGTCAAATCCCGGCCCGGTGACTAATTTTCTTTGTGACCAAAAGGGGGACAGGAAGGTTCTAAGAGACATCTTAGAACATTCCAAGGTCCTTCCTGGTGGTTAGCGCCACTTGGCGGTCACAGGGTGGGCCATGTAGGCAGGGGGGTTGACGCAATCGAGATTGCCCCCTAGGTAGCTCATCCAAGGAGCCACTGCGCGCCTAGGCTAGAGGCTGGCTCTAGGACTATAAGAATGTGTCAGTTGCCTCTCATTGAGAAAGGTTCGTACCTTTTTGACTCCTAACGGAGTTGTCCACCAATTGGCAGACACTAAAGAAGCATTTGTTGGTCTAAGCCCTAGGAGTTCGCTCCTCGCGCGAAAGTGACCAGGTGCTAAAGGATAGAGTGCAAACAATTCATTCTTATGAACTGCTAAGTGTGGAACCTTGGCTCTGAGGGTGATATCATCTCTTGGTTGCAATACTAAGAGCGGTCGCCGGGAACCATAGTGTCAGAACCCGTTTTCTAAATTGTCGCCTGAGGCAGGTTGACAAAGGGTTATGAGCCCATACTGACTAGTTGTAAGGCACGCTTCTGCGCACTCTCTTGTCCTCTTTGTCTTATAGCATGCATCAGCTCCATCAGCTCCATCAGCTCCATCTGCTCAATCAGCTCCAACGGCGGGTGCTGGCACTTAGCGAATAAGGGCCAAGGATAACCTCTGCCCTTAGAGGTACGACCCTTGGGCCCTAACCAGGATAAGCTCTGCCCTTTGGAGGCACGACCCTGGGTTCGCTAGTGTGCGCTCTTCTCTGTTTGCAGGTGATCAACGGCTAAGGGGTAAGCGACGGATCTCCACCTTCTAAACCGGTAGGAGACAACAGCCTATATTAGCCCACATCGGCGTCAACGAAGCAGAGAAGCAGTATGACAACACCTACAACGCTCACTCTCGAGCAGGTCAATGGCTGGATTTCAAAGTTCACATGGTTTGGTTTTTCCTTGTGGAGATGGCAATTCGAGATTGTCATAAGGGTGTGTTGCTTGGAGTTGGAACTGGAGGAGAGAGGGAGCCTTGGAGCAGCGAGCACATGGGACTAGAAGGGCATCACTTGTGCAGAAGAATTGTTCTTGAATCACTCAAAATGATAGAGTGCATATAGAGCTAGAGCTTGGGCAAGTCAGCCTTCTCACAAGCCACACCACTTAGCCATGGAGGCTAAGGCTCACACACTAGAGTCCATAATCTCACACAAGAATGGAAATCAGCCTAGCAATCAGGCTGGTTACTCACGCACGACCTAGAGAGCTAGAAACATGTCTCATGGCACACTCATAGTGGTCACATGACCCACAATCCCATGAAGAATCGCACTATGTCCATGGCTAGCACACAAGGATCTCATTTTACCTAAAAACAAGGGGAGGTACCTTTTTCCTACTCAGTACACTCTGACAAGGCAACCCAAGAATCTAAGACCATTTTGGATATTTCTCCCATCAGGTCTTGACCCAGGACCTCTTGCATTTTTCTTTTCTCAAGCTAAGGCATGGAGCCATATCACCTAATCCGACCGTTCAATCGACTTAAACTTACACCGTAGATATTATGCCACCTGACCTTTCTTATGAAGAAGTTGGATCGACGATCGGAGCAGGCATCTGGTAGTTTCCTAGACCTTACTCCTCTAGACCTGAAACTGAGCCGGATGGCTCCTTTCCCAACAATCTCCTTTGCTACAGTCAGAGTGGGCTGAGTCCACATGCCTTCATGCAGAACTGCTACTTCTCACGGGTCACTGGCTTGGTGGAGAAATCAGCGACCTGCTTGCTAGTTGGAGTAAACACTAGCTTGATAGCACCCTCTTGCACCATGTGCCTGATGAAGTGATATGCGATGTCAATGTGCTTAGTACGCGCATGGTGCTCATGTTTTGACGAGTCCAATTGCGCTCTAGTTGTCGACGCGCATAGAAACTGGAGCTCTTGTACTCCACTCATCTCTGCCATGAGACGCTGAAGCCAAACTTCTTTCTGGCTCCAAAGCTGAGAGAGATGTACTCAACTTCCTTGCTTGAGGTGGCCACGACCACCTGTCGCTTGTTGTACTAGCTGATGGCTCTTCCATTCATGAGGAACACATCTCCAGAGATGGACTTGCGGTCCTCAGGGTTTGAAGCCCAATCTGCATCTGTATAGCCGATGATGTTTTTGTCGTTGCCGTTGTAGGTGATACCGATGTTGATGGTTCCAGCAGGGCAGCAGAAGATCCGCTTCACTACCTTCTAGTGCTCAGGTCCGGGCTTCGCCATGTGTTGGCTCACAGCGCTAACAGCCTGTGCGAGGTCCGGCCTGGTTGCAACTTTCAGGTACATAAGACTGCCGATGGCGCTCTGGTACTTCTGCCGCTCAACTGCATCTGCTTCTCCATTGAAGCTCACGAGGTACTGCCGCGTCTCCAGCGGCGTGCCGATGGCTTTTGCCTCTGCCATGCCAATTCGTTACAAGACATCCTTGATGTAGCGGCTCTGCTGCAGGGAGAGAGCGTGATTTGCGGTTATACGTGATCTATATACCGATGAAGTATGATGCCTTCCCGAGATCAGATATCTGGAAGCGCTCCTACATGGCCTCCTTCAACTCCTACAGTGCAGACATGCTGTTGGAAACGAGGAGCATGTCATCCACATAGACGATGATGATGAGAACCTTATGACCATGCTGCTAGCGATAGCCGTTGTAGGCATACTCGTTGCGCTCAAACCCCATTTACAGCAACGCCGCATCCAACGTCTGGTTCCAAGCACGCGACGCTTGCTTCAGGCTGTACAGCGTCATCTGCTCTAGGGCCTTGGTTGGACTGTAGTACTTAATGTACACTGTAGTTCTCACTGCTTCAGCCCAAAAGTCATAGGTTAGCCGAGCCGCATGCAGCATGGAGCGTGTCGACTCAACGATGGTACGGTTGGCGCGTTCTGCTACGCCATTCTACTCCAGGGAGTATGGCGCGTTGTGTTGCGCCTTGATGCCTGCTGTTGTGAGGTAGTAGCGGCAAAAACTCCTTGCTCAGGTACTCTCCACCGTGGTCGCTGTGCAGCGCCTTGATTTTCTTGCTAGTATGGTTCTCCACCATGGCCTTGATATCCTTGAACCTGTCAAAGCACTCGTCCTTCGAAGAAAGGACGTACACAGCAGTGTAATGGCTGAAATCATCAATGAAGGTGAGAAAATACCTAGAGCCTCCAAAGCTCTGGGTCTGCATGGGGCCACACAACTCTATATGGACCAGTTCCAGCACCTCCTTGTACCACGCGAGATCCGCTTTCTCCTTCTGCGACATGTCAGACTTCGCCATGAAGAGGCGGTCGCGCACCTCCTTGGCCACATTCATGTTGCCATAATGGCGCACGCCGGTCTGGTTCTACTGCTGCTGCTACTGCTGACGTTGTTGTGACAGCTGCTGTTGTTGCTGATGCTCTTTCTGGTCCCTCTTAAACTTGAAGCACTCTTTCTTGTAGTGCCCCTCTTTCTGGCAATAGTGGCACTTGCCCTTCTTCTTGCCTCTCTGCTGCCCAGACTGCTGCTGTTGCTGGTTGCGTGAACACATGGCCATAAAAGCTGCTTCACTGTTGCTATTGCCGCCATTGCGCTTTGCTGCATTGCGACGCAGCTCTACCTACACTCGGTGCGTGCAGATGAAGTCGAGGTCAAGAGTAGGCTGGCACTCCAACGTCTCTCGCATTGTGTCAAAGCTCATGGGGAGTCCCCTCAGCAAGAGGACGAAGCGCGTGTCTTCCACAGGGTTGCCGGCCGCTTTCAGCTGCTTTGCCAACTCCTTTGCCCTGTTTAAGTATGCCTCCATCCCTTCGCCACCCTGCATTTTCAACGCCATCATCTTCTCCTCCAAAAGCATAAGGAATGCAGGATCCTTGCTCTCATACTCCTTGCATAACGTGTTCCATCCGTTTTTTTGTAGTAGCCTTGTTTCTTACGTACTGAAGATGCGGGTAGGAGATGGTGCTGACAAGCAACCTCTAGGCGTGCCTGTCCTTCTTCTTCCACTCCTCATATGCCACCGTTGCAGTTGTAGATGAACTTGCATCTGCTGCATATTTTTGCGGCGTCTTCCCCGCAACCACCTCCGCTAGGGTGATGCCTTTGGCCTTTGGAGGCGGAGCGCGCTCATCGCCGCTCACTTCCTCCCACAAGCCCCTCTCCTCCAAAAGGAGGCGGGTACGGATCTTCTTAAACGTTGGCGCGTCCTTGCAGCCTCTCCAAGGGCTGGAATGCTGTTACTACACCAACTCCTGCCATTTTGAGCCTTGGTGATGCTCAGCTTTGCCCTTGAATGGCGGCGCTACCCCTACTTCTGCTACTAATTCTGCTAGAAGTCTGTCTGACAGAAAATGGATTATAATGGCCACCTGACTGGGAATTTTAAAAAAATCAGCCTAGCACTGGAAAATGCAGCTCAAAACCTCTCAGATCATTTCATAAAAGAGGGTCATCAATGGGGGATATTGAAAGATAGGCCCTCTTGAAAATAGGGTATGATTCTGCTCCTACTCCAGCTTGTTGGACCTGGAGGAGAGAGGGACCGTTGGAGCAGCGAGCATGTGGGACTGGAAGGGCATCACTTGTGCTGAAGAATGGTTGTTGAATCACTCAAAATGATGAAGTACATATAGAGCTAGAGCTTGGCCAAGTCAGCCCGCTCACAAGCCACACCACTTAGCAATGGAGGCTATGGCTCACACATTAGAGTCCATAATCTCAAACAAGGGAGGAAATCAGCCTAGCAATCAGGCTGACCACTCACACACCACCTAGAGAGCTAGAAAATGCTCCCATGGCACACTCCTAGTGGCTAGCACACAAGGATCTCACCTCACCTAAAAAGTAAGGAGAGGTACCTTTTTCCTAGTCAGCACACTCTGACAAGGCAACCCAAGAATCTAGGACCTTTTTTGATATTTCTCCCATCAGGTCTTGATCGTGGATCTCTTGCCTTTTTCTTTTCTCAGGCTAAGGCATGGAGCCATCGCCCATGGTCACCCGGATATCGGCAGTTTATGACCCCAAAAACTTTGAAAATTCATATCTCCCAATCCGACCGTTGGATCGGCCTCAAACTTGGACCGCATTCAAATTGCCACCTGATCTTTCCAACAATGAAGTTGGATTGACGATCAGAGCAAGCATCTGGTAGGTTCCTGGAACTTGCACCTGTGGACCTGAAACTCAGCCGGATGGCTCCTTTCCCAACAATCTCCCACTTTGCGGCAGTCAGAGTGGGCTGAGTCCACATACCTTCATGGAGAACTGCTGTTTCTCACGGGTTGCAGTCATCAGGTACATGAGGCTGCCGACGGCGCTTTGGTACTTCAAATGCTCAGCTGTATCTGCTTCTCCACTAAAGCTCACGAGGTACTGCAGCGTCTCCAGCGACGTGCCGATGGGTTTGGCCTCTGCCACGCCAAACCCGTGCAAACCATCCTTGATGTAACGGCTCTGCTGCAGCGAGAGAGAGCATGATTTGCGGTCACGCGTGATCTGAATACCGAGGAAGAATGATGCCTCCCCAAGATCAGACATTTGGAAGCGCTCCTACATGGCCTCCTTGAACTCCTGCAATACAGACATGCTGTTTGAAAGGAGGAGCATGTCATTTACATACATGATGATGATGAGCACCTCATGACCATGGTGCCAGCCATAAGCACTGTAGTCACACTCACTGTGCTCTAACCCCATGCACTGCAACTCCGCATCCAACTTCTGGTTCCAAGCACGCGACGCTTACTTGAGGCCGTACAGCGACTTCTGCAGCTTACAAACCAGGTCCTCCTGGCCATCCATGACAAACCCCTCCGGCTGCTCCATGTAAATATCCTCCTCAAGGTCACCGTTCAGGAACGCCGTCTTGACGTCCATGTGATGGATCTCAAAATCCTCTACTGCTGCATAGGAAAGGAGTGGACGCACAGAGGCAAACTTTGCAACAGGGGCAAAGGTTTCTGTGTAGTCGATGCCTTCCTGCTGCGAGTAGCCCTTGGTGACCAGCCTCGCCTTGTACTTTTCCAGGTTGCCATCTGCTCCCCTCTTCTTCTTGAATACCCAATTACATTTGATCACCTTACGTCCAGGTGGACGTACAGTCAGCTCCCACGTACCGTTGTCGAGCTGCAATTGTATCTCTTGCTGCACAACTTGCGCCCAATCTGCTGCATCTAGTGACGCCATGGCCACCTTGTACGACGTCGGTAAATCAGAGTCTGCTGCAACTGTGACGTTCATTTGGTCTGGTTTCTGGAGCATCCAGAAATGCCCGCGCTCATCAAGCTTGTAGCACACACTGAGAGGGTACCTCCAACCTGGTGCTGGAGCTTTAACAAGCGGTTGGTGCGGTGCTGCTGGCACAACTGCTTCTGCTGATTGCGGTGCATCTTCTTCCTCTCCTTCTGCCCGTGAGGCCGCTGTATCTGCTGCATCAGATATGGGAGAATAGAGTGGTTCTCCCCCTGTCATACTAGAGGAAGGGTCAAGAGACACGGGATCAGGGAGAATGTCTGCTCCCACAGCCTCGTCAACTGCTGCTTCTCCTGCCTCTTCACAGACAATGTTGGTACCGATGAGGTTGCTCTTGTTGAAGACGACATCCCTGGAGATGATGACGTGTCCTGTATCCCTCTTGTAGAGGCGATATGCCTTACTTGCAACGTCGTAGCCAATCATCAGCATCCGCACGCTCTTCGCGTCCCACTTTTGCCGCTTCTCCTTTTGCACATGCATGTGCGCCAAACACGCGAAGATGAACCACGCTTGGCTTCTTGATGAACCACGCCTCGTACGGCGTCATCTACTCCAACGCCTTGGTTGGACTGCGGTTCTTGATGTACACCGCAGTGCTCACTGCTTCGGCCCAAAAGTCGTAGGTGAGCCGAGCCGCGTGCAGCATGGAGCGCGCCGACTCAACGATGGTACGGTTGAAGCGTTCTTCTACGCCGTTTTGCTACGGCGAGTATGGCGCGGTGCGCTACGCCTTGATGCCTGTTGCTGCGAGGTAGTCCTGGAACTCCTTGCTCAGGTACTCTCCACCGCGGTCGCTCCGCACCGCCTTGATTTTCTTGCCAGTCTGGTTCTCCACCATGGCCTTGAAATCCTTCAACCTGTCCAAGCACTAGTCCTTGGAGGAAAGGAAGTATCCAGCAGTGTAACGGTTGAAACCATCAATGAAGGTGAGGAAATACCTAGAGCCTCCAAAGCTCTGGGTCTGCATCAGGCCACACAAGTTTGTATGGACAAGCTCCAACATCTCTTTTGCGTGCTCTCCTGCTCCAAAGAATGCCTCGCGATGCTGCTTCCCCTCCAAAAAGCCGATGCACAACTGCTGCTCAAAGTTAGAGATGGTGGGTAAGTCACGCACCATCTGCTTTGTTTGCAGTTGCTGCAAGGCGCGCATGCCGATGTGACCGTAGCGCGCATGCCATATTTCGCCATCTGTGGCCTGCACCACTGCTGCAAGACTCTGCTCGCACCGGATCTTGGTCGCCCCCAGCAGGCAGTACATGTCGCCTTCTTTCACCGACCTGGCGAACTCCTCTCCTGTTTCCTTGTCGAGGATGTAGTCATAGTCGTCGTCAAAGACAACTCGCAGTCCTATGTTGGTGAGAGAGGACACTGAGAGAAGATTGAACGCAGCATTAGGTACGTACAGCACGCCATGGAACACTCCCACTTCAATGCCACGCGGGGTCTCCAACCACATCTACACAATCCCAATCCCCTCAGCATACACCACCTGATCATCACCCAAAGCAATCGGACGAGGGGGAGTGGAGAGCAACTGTGTAAACCACTCCTTATGGTGAGTCAGACTCTTGGTACACCCTGAGTCCTTGTACCACGCCAGATCCGCCTTATCCTTCTGCGACATGTCAGACTTCGCCATGAAGAGGCAGTCGCGCACCTCCTTGGCGACGTTCATGTTGCCAAAACGGCGCACGCCGGTCTGCTTTTGCTACTACTGCTGTTGCTGACGTTGCTGTGATTGTTGCTGCTGTTGCTGTGGAGGTTGCTGCTTTTGCTGCTACTGCTGCTGCTCCTGTTGCTCCTTCTGGTCCCTCTTGAATTTGAAGCACTCTTTCTTGTAGTGCCCATCTTTCTGGCAATAGTGGCACTTGCCCTTCTTCTCGCCTCTCTGCTGCCCAGACTGCTGCTACTGCTGGTTGCGTGAGCCCATGGCCATGAAACCTACTTCACTGCTGCTGTTGCCACCGTTGCGCTTTGCGGCATTGCGACGCAGCTCTACCTGCACCAGGTGCGTGCAGATGAAGTTGAGGTCGAGAGTCGGCTGGCACTCCAACGTCTCTCGCACCGTGTCATAGCTCGTTGGGAGTCGCCTCAGCAAGAGGAGGACGAAGCGCGTGTTTTCCACAGGGTTACCGGCCGCTTTCAGCTGCTTCGCCAGCTCCTTTGCCCTGTCCAAGTACGCCTACATCCCTTTGCCACCCTGTATTTTCAATGCCATCATCTTCTCCTCCAAAAGCATGAGGAATGCAGGATCCTTACTCTCATACTTCTTGCACAACGTGTCCCACCCCTCTTTTGTGGTAGCCTTGGCACTCACATACTGAAAATGCAGGTTGGAGATGGTGTTGACAAGCAGCCTGTAGGCCTGCCTATCCTTCTTCTTCCACTCCTCATATGCCGCTGCTGCAGTTGTAGATGAGCTTGCATCTGCTGCACCTTTTTGCGGCATCTTCCCCACCACCACCTTTGCTGCGGTGATGCCTTTTGCCTGTGGAGGCGGAGCGCGCTCGTCGCCACTCACCACCTCCCACAAGCCCCTCTCCTCCAAAAGGAGGCGGGTACGGATCTTCCAAAACGTGAAGTTGGCACGTCCTTCCAGCCTCTCCAAGGCTGGGCTGTTGTAACCTCGCCTGCTGCTGCCATTTTGAGCCTTGGTGATGCTCAGCGCTGCCCTTGAGTGGCGGCGCTACCCCTGCTTCAACTGCTGCTTCAGCCAGAAATCTGTCTTACCCAAAATGGACTTTAGAGGCCAGAAGACTAGGAATTTTGAAAATTGGAGCCCTCTATTGCAAAACGCAGCTCAAAACCTTTCAGATCGATCCATAAAAGAGGGTCATCAACAGTGGATTTTCAGAGATATTCCCTTTTGAAAGCAGGGTATGCTTCTACTTCTACTCCACCTCACACCAGCCAGCTTGTAAACGTCGTTTCTCCCAAATGTACTGATGGAATGCAAATATTTTTGCATCAATGGAAAGCTTAAGAAAAATACTTCAATTCGTATGTGCTACTTTTTAAATTTGACAAAGAAACGAGAGAGTTATGGTCATCACAAGGCGACGGTCTTACTCAGAGAGAAGAGTGTAGCCCTGGCCGACCTCGTTTTGAGCATAACTCTCAATCCGACTGTTGGATCTTCGCGATCTTGGGCTCGTTGGAACGCTTGTCTCTTGCACTTTCAAATCGGGTGAAGCTTTCACTCTCAAAGTGACAGCTTGTGCTGGATGAAAGTGGTAGAACTTGGCTCTGATACCACGTATTGGACCTGGAGGAGAGAGGGAGCCTTGGAGCATCAAGCATGTGGAACTGCAAGGGCATCACTTGTGCCGAAGAATGGTTGTTGAATCACTCAAAATGATGGAGTACATATAGAGCTAGAGCTTGGGCAAGTCAGCCCTCTCACAAGCCACACCACTTAGCCATGGAGGATAAGGCTCACACACTAGAGTCCATAATCTCACACAAGGGAGGAAATCAGCCTAGCAATCAGGCTGACAACCCACACACAACCTAGAGAGCTAGAAAATGCTCTCATGGCAGACTCCTAGTGGTCACATAACCCATAATCCCATGGAGAATGCCATGTGTCCATGGCTAGCACACAAGGATCTCAGCTCACCTAAAAAGTAAGGAGAGGTACCTTTTTCCTAGTCAGCACACAATGACAAGGCAACCCAAGAATCTAGGACCTTTTGGATATTTCTCCCATCAGGTCTTGACCCTGGATCTCTTGCCTTTTTCTTTTCTCACGCTAAGGCATGGAGCCATCACCCATGGTCACCCGGATTGTTGGAACTGGAGGAGAGAGGGAGCTTTGGAGGAGCGACCATGTGGGACTGGAAGGGCATCACTTGTGCTGAAGAATGGTTGTTGAATCACTCAAAATGATGGACTACATATAGAGTTAGAGCTTGGGCAAGTCAGCCCTCTCACAAGCCACACCACTTAGCCATGGAGGCTAAGGCTCACACACTAGAGTCCATAATCTCACACAAGGGAGGAAATCAGCCTAGCAATCAGGCTGACCACTCACACACGACCTAGAGAGCTAGAGAATGCTCTCATGGCACATTCCTAGTGGTCACATNAATCACTCAAAATGATGGAGTACATATAGAGCTAGAGCTTGGGCAAGTCAGCCCTCTCACAAGCCACACCACTTAGCCATGGAGGCTAAGGCTCACACACTAGAGTCCATAATCTCACACAAGGGAGGAAATCAGCCTAGCAATCAGGCTGACCACTCAAACACGACCTAGAGAGCTAGAAAATACTCTCATGGCACACTCCTAGTGGTCACATAACCCACAATCCCATGGAGAATCGCCATGTGTCCATGGCTAGCACACAAGGATCTCACCTCACCTAAAAAGTAAGGAAACGTACCTTTATCCTAGTCAGCACACTATGACAAGGCAATCCTAAGACCAAGGTCCTTTTTGGATATTTCTCCTTCAGGTCTTGACCCTGGATCTCTTGCCTTTTTCTTTTCTCAGGCTAAGGCATGGAGCCATCGCCCATGGTCACCCGGATATCGGCGGTCGATGACCCGGAAAACTACGAGAATTCATATCTCCCAATCCGACCGTTGGATCGGCCTCAAACTTAGACCGTAGACATTTTGCCACCTGATCTTTCCAATGGTGAAGTCGGATTGACGATCGGAGCAGGTTTCTGATACTTTCCTGGAACTTGCTCCTGTGGACCTGAACTGGGCTGGATGGCTCCTTTCCCAACACGGATATCGGCGGTCGATGACCCCGAAAACTTTGAAAATTTATATCTCCCAATCGGACCGTTGGATCGGCCTCAAACTTCGACCTTACATATTTTGCCACCTGACCTTTTGAATGAAGAAGTTGGATTGACGATCGGAGCAAGCATCTGGTAGTTTCCTTGAACTTGCTCCTGTAGACCTGAAACTGAGCCGGATGGCTCCTTTCCCAACACAGCTCACACCAGCCAGCTTGTAAATGGCAAATCTCTCAAACGGACCAATGGAATGCAAATATTTTTGCACCAATGGAAAGCTTAGGAAAAATACTGCAATTCGTATGTGCTACGTTTTAAATTTGACGAAGAAACGAGGGAGCTATGGTCATCACAAGGCGACCGTCTTACTAAGAGAGAAGAGTGTAGCTCTGGCCGACCTCGATTTGAGCATAACTAAAGAAGCATTGGTTGGTCTAAGCCCCAGGAGTTCGCTCTTCGCGCAAAAGTGACCAAGTACTAAGGACGTTGTGCAAGGAAGTGATTCCTATGAACTGCTCTGTGTAGAACATTGGCTCTGAGGGTGATATCATGTCTTGGTTGCAATACCAAGAGCAGTCAGCGGGAACCATTGTGTCTGAACCCGTTTTCTAGACCGTCGCCTCGGGCAGGTTGACAGTCCGTGCATAGTGCCTTGACCTTCTTGCTTGTATGCCGCTCTACGATCGCGACAAACTCTTACAACTTCTCGTTGACTTCTCCCATTCTCTGGAGGAAGTAGATCCACATCTTTCGACTTTGGTCGTCGATGAAGGTGAAGAAATACTTGCTGCCGCTGTTTACAGGAGTGCGAAATGGTGCGCCCACATCAGAGTGAATCAGGTTAAAGATTGCTGCTGCACGTTGCCCATTAAGCTCAAAGGGCTTTCTTTTTGCCTTTCCTTGGAGTGTGGCTCACACAGCGTTTTGCAGTTTCCCTCATCCTTGGCCTTGCATCCCTCCATCCCATGAAGTAGTTCGTGCTGCTGTACATCTTGCAGTTTGCTGTCGGCCACATGGCCAAACCGCTTGTGCCATATCTCAGCATGTGTGTCGGTGGAGTTGGCCGCCACGGTGATGGCTTGTGGTGCAACATCAGGCTTTGAAGACTTGGGCTCTTCAACCGCCGCATATCCCACATTTGTACTCTCAAGGGGTTGGGTCTGCAGCACGTACAACCCATCAACTCTAAGGACCTATGCGACAAGATTCTCCTTGGGAAAGGAGATCTGGAAGTCCTTGTTCTTGAGAACCACGTCCTCCTCCTCCGTGTAGACGACCGTCATGTCGTGGTCCGTGATTTGGACACTGACAAGAGGTTTGCCTCAAAAGACGGCATGTAGACGACGTTCTCTAGCTTCAAGTCTTTTTCAGCACCGTTCACGTTGATGCTGATCAACTTATCTCCCTCGCCTTGTGCATGGACAAGGCTGTTGTTGGCACACCTGAAGCGACGTTCAGTATCCCCAGTGGAGATGAACACATCCTTCTCCCTTGAAGAGTGGTGGTTCGTGCCGGAGTCGAGCCCGTAGGCTCCATGCTTCAGCAATGCTGCACCCTTGGTTGCCGGCACGCTCTCAACCATCATGCTCGTCAACTCCTTCTTGCTCTTTCCTTTGCCCTCATATCTACCAGCATGATCTCCGTCTTTCTTCTTAGGAGCCCTGCTCTTACGTGCCTAATGCCCGGGCTTGCCACAGTCATGGCAGTTCCTAGGATGCTTGGAACGTTTTCCACTACCACCATTGTCGTTTCCTCTACCGCCACCACTTCTGCTACTACTGTAACTAGAAGAGGAGTTCTTGCCCCGACCACCGTACTGTGCAGTATAGGCTAAAACATTATCCTCACTACTGCTGCGACGCATGGCCTCGTTGTGCACGTACTTGGACACTGCCTCATATGTCAAATCCTCCTCCTTCCAACCGCCAAAGACAGTGATTAGAGGACCCCAGCTTTGAGGTAGCGCCATGAGGAGGATCATGAGTTGCATGTTGGTGTCGATTTCCCAGTTCATTTAGGTCACTTGCTATAGCAGACCTTCAAACTGCAACAGGAAGTCCGGAATCGACTCTCCCTTGCTCACCCTCATCGAAATCAGCTTTTGAAGGATGACGAGGTGATTTGCAAGAGCCATTGATTTGTGTGTACGTGCAATCTTCTCATAAGCCTTTGATGTATGTGAGATACCTTGGAGGTGGACATGTTGTGACTCATGCACTGATGTCAAAAGAATCGCAAGTGCCATGTTGTTTTTGACACTCCATGCTACATACATAGGATTTGTTTTTGGAGGTTCAGCCTCTTCTCGAATGAACATGTTCAAGTAGCCACGCACCCTCATGACAATCTCAAATTTCCATCTCCACAAAGGAAAGCCAAACCCTGTGAACTTTGGTATCCCACCATTGACCTGCTCGAGAGTGAGCGTTGCGGGAGTTTTTCATACTACTTCTCTGCTTTTCTGCTTCTCTGCTTCGTTGAGGGCGATGTAGGCTGATATACGCTGTTGTTTGCTACCGGTTTAGAAGGTGCAGATCCGTCGCTTACCCCTTAGTCGTTGGTTGCCTGCAAACAGAGAAGAACGCACACTAGCGATCCCAAGATCGTGCCTCCAAGGGTAGAGCTCATCTTGGTTAGGGCCCATGCGTCGTACCTCCAAGGGTAGAGCTTATTAGTGGCCCTTGTTTGCTAAGTGCCAGCACCCGTCGTTAGAGCTGATGGAGCAGATGGAGCAGATGGAGCAGATGGAGCAGATTGAGCAGATGGAGCTGATATGCGCTACAAGACAGAGAGGGCGAGAGACTACGCAGAAGTATGCCTTACAACTAGTCAGTGTGGGCCCATAACCCTTTGTCAACCTGCCTGAGGAGACGGTCTAGAAAACGGGTTCCGACACAATGGTTCTTGCCGACTGCTCTTGGTATTGCAACCAAGAGATGATATCACCGTCAGAGTCAAGGTTTCATATTGAGCAGTTCATACAAATCACTTCCTTACACTGTGTCCTTAGCACCTGGTTACTTTCGCGCGAGGAACGAACTCCTGGGGCTCAGACCAACCAATGCTTCTTTAGTGTCTGCCTCTGGTGGACAACTCTGTTATGAGTCTCAAAGGTAAGAAGTGTACTCAATGACAGGCAACTGACACGTTCTTATAGTCCTAGAGGTAGCTTCTAGCCTAGGCGCGTAGTGTCTCCTTGGATGAGCCACTTTGGGGGCAACTTGATTGCGTCATCCCCCCTGCCTACATGGCGCTCCCTGTGACCGCCAAGTGGTGCCAGCCACCAAGAAGGACCTTGGAATGTTCTAAGACGTCTCTTAGAAACTTCCTCTCCCCCCTTTGGTCACCAAGAAAATAAATCACACGGCTGGGATTTGACCCAGTGACCTGTCGCTCTCGAGACGAACTCAGGAACGTCTAAGCCATAAAGAGTTGTCCTAGGTAGTATTTGCTGGCTATACTACCCAGATTAGACCAAGGGGACTTGCTCCAAAGGAGGAGTGCATGCCTTATCTATCTGGACCAAACTTAGGGGACTTACTCCAAGGGAGCCGTGCATGCCTAGTCCGTCCAATGCCTGTCCAAATATCAGCCATGGACAAGGAGCATATCAGGTCAACATTGAGGACCTCCATGATGTACTTTGTCTAGTTCAGCTCGATGGTGATTTCTGCTCGATTGTGGTGGACGGCTATCCTGAGCTTGAACTTGACCCGACGGCGTGCACGTTTGGGGGCCTGTCCACCAGAACCCATGTTCCATTCTTTTCAATGGATGGGAGTTTGCTATCCAGTGCCTCCTTCCACTTGGCCGCATCTGGCATGTTCATAGCCTCCGTTATGGTCACAGGCTCTCCCTGAGCCAAGCATGACCAGCTGAGTCCGGTCCATTACGCACTCTCAGCATCGTACTTGGGCGGAGGTTACTTCCGGTGTATACTATGCCATAGTGTTGCGAGCGGTGCATTTAGGCTTGGTTGCTTCTGTTGCTCCTGCGCTACTAGTGATTTGTTGTTTGAGGAAGAGCCACCAGCGTCAAAGTTTGACTCTGAGGCCTCGGACGACTGAGACTTAGTATCAAAGTCCATCGTGTTCTCAGCCTGCATAGCCACTCTCCCTGGAGCACCATTCTTCACTAGAACCATCTGCCAGTTCTTAGGTGCCTGATCACCTAACTCGAGCAACACAACCCACTTTCCTGATTTGGGAGCACGGACAGGGTCTATCGACTCTCTCTCTTGCCAAGCGTCCTTTCATCAAACTCAGTTATCGGCTCCTTATGAGCTTTCTAGCGGCATGGTTGTTGGAAAAGGAGCCATCCAGCCAAGTTTCAGGTCCACAAGAGCAAGTTCCAGGAAAGTACCAGATGCCTACTCCGATCATCAATCGGACTTCGTCATTGGAAAGATCCGATGGCAAAATGTCTACGGTCCAAGTTTGAGGCCGATCCAGCGGTCGGATTGGGAGATATGAATTTTCGACCTTTTCGGGGTCATCGACCGCCGATATCCAGGTGACCATGGGCGATGGCTCCATGCCTTAGCCTGAGAAAAGAAAAAGGCAAGAGATCCAGGGTAAAGACCTGATGGGAGAAATATCCAAAAAGGTCTTAGATTCTTGGGCTGCCTTGTCAGAGTGTGCTGACTAGGAAAAAGGTACCTCTCCTTACTTTTTAGGTGAGGTGAGATCCTTGTGTGCTAGCCATGGACACATGGCGATTCTCCATGGGATTGTGGGTTATGTGAACACTAGGAGTGTGCCAGAAGAGCATTTTTTAGCTCTCTAGGTCGTGTGTGAGTGGTCAGCCTGATTGCTAGGCTGATTTCCTCCCTTGTGTGAGATTATGGACTCTAGTGTGTGAGCCTTAGCCTCCATGGCTAAGTGGTGTGGCTTGTGAGAGGGCTGACTTGCCCAAGCTCTAGCTCTATATGTACTCCATCATTTTAAGTGATTCAACAACCATTCTTCAGCACAAGTGATGCCCTTCCTGTCCCACGTGCTCGCTGCTCCAAAGCTCCCTCTCTCCTCCAGATTCCAACACTTGGTATCAAAGCCAAGTTCTGCCACTTTCAGCCAGCATAGGCCGTCACTTTGAGAGTGACAGGTTGGGGTGAAACCTTCACCAAATTTGAGAATCAACCACAAGATCGTCAAGTTCAAGAGACAAGCTTTCCAAGGAGACCAAGATCGCAAAGAATCAACAGTTGGACTGAGAGTTATGCTCAAAACGAGGTCGGCCATGGCTACACTCTTCTCTCTGAGTAAGACTGTCGCCTTCTGATGACCATAACTATCAGTCCAACTAAATTATGGTCATTCTATTGTCCATTTTCTGACCATAACTGTCGCCTTCTGATGACCATAACTTAGTTGGACTCACATTCTAAATTTGACAAATCAGTTCTTTGTCAAATTTAGAATGTAGCACATACGAAATGAAGTATTTTTCATAAGCTTTCCATTGGTGCAAAAATGTTTGCATTCCATTGGTACGTTTGAGAGAAACGCCGTTTACAAGCTGGCTGGTGTGACCTGTAGTAGGAGCAGAAGCATACCCTGTTTTCAAAAGGGCATATCTCTGAAAATCATGTATTGATGACCCTATTTTATGGGTTGATCTCAAAGGTTTTGAGCTGCATTTTCCAGTGGTGGGCTCTGTTTTTTCAAATTCTTAGTCTCCTGGCCTCTACAGTCCATTTTCTGTCAGACAGATTTCTGGCTAAAGCAGCAACAGAAGCAGGGGTAGCGCCGCCACTCAAGGGCAGCGCTGAGCATCACCAAGGCTCAAAATGGCAGCAGCAGGCGTGGTAACAGCATCCCAACCCTTCGAGGGGCTGGAAGGATGCGCCAAATTCACCTTTTGGAAGATCCATACCCGCCTCGTTTTGGAGGAGAGGGGCTTGTGGGAAGTGGTGAGTGGCGACGAGCGCGCTCCGCCTCCACAGGCAAAAGACATCACCGCAGCAGAGGTGGTGGTGGGGAAGACACTGCAGAAAGGTGCAGCAGATGCAAGTTCATCTACAAGTGCAGTAGCGGCATATGAGGAGTGGAAAAAGAACGACAGGCAGGCCTACCCATGTTGCCTTCGACTTCCGCCTTTTGGGGTAAAAGTCTAAGTCGGAGAGTCGGTCAAAGTCGACTTAAGATCGACTTAGACATTGGCAGTGGAATATAGTTCATGAGGTGCTGGTTCCAACGCAATTTGAATCGCTAAATTCCATTAACATTTGAGGAAGTTATGACTGTTCAAACTTGGGGTGTGCATAAACACCTCATGCAGCTACATTTTGTTTCCAAATGGCTTCCTAGNCTTTTGGGGTAAAAGTCTAAGTCGGAGAGTCGGTCAAAGTCGACTTAAGATCGACTTAGACATTGGCAGTGGAATATAGTTCATGAGGTGCTGGTTCCAACGCAATTTGAATCGCTAAATTCCATTAACATTTGAGGAAGTTATGACTGTTCAAACTTGGGGTGTGCATAAACACCTCATGCAGCTACATTTTGTTTCCAAATGGCTTCCTAGTATATCACATACATGTTACATATGCAGTCCATGAAGTGTTGAAAGACACGTAAATAATGTTTTTCACAATAGTGTACTTGAGACACAGTATTTGGCACACAATAATGAGCCTCCTAACCAGTTGGAGGAAAACCGACTTCCGACTTGGCTCATCAGGAGCCGACTTCCGACTTTCGACTTCCGACTTGGCCATCGACTTCGACTTCCCAAAGTCAACATGGAGGCCTACAGGCTGCTTGTCAACACCATCTCCAACCCGCATCTTCAGTACGTGAGTGACAAGGCTACTACAAAAGAGGGGTGGGACACGTTGTGCAAGAAGCATGAGAGCAAGGATCCTGCATTCCTCATGCTTTTGGAGGAGAAGATGATGGCGTTGAAAATGTAGGGTGGCGAAGGGATGGAGGCATACTTGGACACGGCGAAGGAGCTTGCGTAGCAGTTGAAAGCGGCTGGCAACCCTGTGGAAGACATGCGCTTCGTCCTCCTCTTGCTGAGGGGACTCCTAACGAGCTATGATACGGTGTGAGAGACGTTGGAGTGCCAGCTGACTCTCGACCTCGACTTCATCTGCACGCACCTGGTGCAGGTGGAACTACGTTGTTATGCTGCAAAGCGTAATGGCGGCAGCAGCAGCAGTGAAGCAGCTTTTATGGCCATGGGCTGACGCAACCAGCAGTAGCAGCAGTCCGGGCAGCAAAGAGGCAAGAAGAAAGGCAAGTGCCACTGTTGCCAAAAAGATGGGCACTACAAGAAGGAGTGTTTTAAGTTCAATAGGGACGAGAAGGAGCAGCAGCAGCAGGAACAAAAGCAACGGTCTCCACAACAACAGCAGTAGCAATTGCAATAATGTCAGTAGTAGCAGCAGCAACAGCAGCAGAACCAGACTGGCGTGCGCTATTTTTGCAACATGAATGTCACCAAGGAGGTGCGCGACCGCCTCTTCATGGCGAAGTCTGACATGTTGCAGAAGGAAAAGGCGGATCTGGCGTGGTACAAGGACTCGGGGTGTACCAAGAGTCTGACGGACCACAAGGAGTGGTTTACGCAGTTGCCCTCCATTCCTCCCCGTCCGATTGCTTTGGGTGATGACTGGGTGGTGTATGCTAAGGGGATTGGGATTGTGGAGATGTGGTTGGAGACCCCACGTGGCATTGAAGTGGGAGTGTTCCATGGCATGTTTTATGTGCCTGATGTTGCATTCAACCTCCTCTCAGTGTCCTCTCTAACCAACACAGGACTGCGCGTCGTCTTTGACGATGATTATGGCTACATCCTCGACAAGGAAACAGGAGAGAAGTTGTCCACGTCGGTGAAAGAAGGCATTATGTACCGCCTGCTGGGGGCGACCAAGATCCCGCGTGAGCAGATCCTTGCAGCAATGGTGCAGGCCACCGACGGCAAATTCTGGCATGCGCGCTACGGCTTCATCGGCATGCGCGCCTTATAGCAACTTCATACGAAGCAGATGGTGTGTGACTTACCCACCATCTCTAACTTCGAGCAGCAGTTGTCCATCGGCTATTTAGAGGGGCAGCAGCATCGCGAGGCGTTCTCTAGAGCGGGAGAGCGTGCGAAGGAGGTGTTGGAGCTGGTCCACACAGACTTGTGTGGCCCGATGCAGACCCAGAGCTTTGGAGGCTCTAGGTATTTTCTCACCTTCATTAATGATTTCAGCCGTTACACTGCTGTGTACTTCCTTTCCTCCAAGGACCAGTGCTTTGACAGGTTCAAGGAGTTCAAGGCCATGGTGGACAACCAGACTGGCAAGAAAATCAAGGCGCTACGCAGCGACCGCGGTGGAGAGTACCTGAGCAAGGAGTTCCAGGACTACCTCGCAGCAGCAGGCATCAAGGCGCAACGCACCGCGCCATACTCACCGCAGCAAAACGGCGTAGCAAAACGCGCCAATCGCACCATCGTTGAGTCGGCGCGCTCCATGCTGCACTGCACGCGGCTCGGGTCACCTACGACTTTTGGGCGGAAGCAGTAAGCACTGCGGTGTACATCAAGAACTGTAGTCCAATTAAGACCCTGGAGCAGATGACGCCGTACGACGCATGATTCAACAAGAAGCTGAGCGTGGGTCATCTTCGCGCGTTTGGCAGCTTGGCGCACATGCACGTGCCAAAGGAGAAGCAGCAAACGTTGGACACGAAGAGCGTGCAGATGCTGATGATTGGCTACGACGTGGCAAGCAAGGCGTATCACCTCTACGAGAGGGATACATGCCACATCATCATCTCCAGGGATGTTGTCTTCAAGGAGAGCAACGTCATCGGCACCAACATTGTCTCTGAAGAGGCAGCAGAAGCAGCAGCTGACGAGGCAGTGGGAGCAGATATCTTTCCTGACCCAGCCTCTCTTGATCCTTCCTCCATTGTGATAGTGGGAGAACTGTCTACTCTCCCATGTCTGATGTAGCAGATACAGCGGCCTCATCGACAGAAGCAGAGGAAGAACATTCACCACCATCAGCAAAAGCAGTTGTGCCAGCAATACCGCGCCAGCCGCCTGCTAACGCCCGAGCACCAGGGCGAACGTACCCTCTCAGGGTGCGCTACAAGCCTGGTGAGCGCGGGCATTTCTGGATGCTCCAAAAACCAGACCAGATGAACGTCGTAGTTGCAGCAGACTCTGATGAGCCGGCGTCGTACAAGGAGGCCATGGTTGCACCAGATGCACCACATTGGGCACAAGCTGTGCAGCAAGAGATACAGTCGTAGCTCGACAACGGTACGTGGGAGCTGACTGAGCGTCCACCTAGACGATAGGTGATCAAATGCAAGTGGGTATTCAAGAAGAAGCGGGGAGCAGATGGCAACGTGGAAAAGTACAAGGCGAGCCTCGTCGCCAAGGGCTACTCGCAGCAAGAAGGCATCGACTACATGGAAACCTTTGCTCCTGTTGCAAAGTTTGCCTCTGTACGTACGCTCCTTTCCTATGCAGTAGCAGAGGACTTTGAGGTCCACCACATGGACGTCAAGACTGCATTCGTGAACGGTGACCTGGAGGAGGACATTAACATGGAGCAGTCGGAGGGGTTCGTCATGGATGGCCAGGATTACCTCGTTTGCAAGCTGCAGAAGTCGCTGTACGGCCTCAAGCAAGTGTCGCGTTTTTGGAACCAGAAGTTGGATGCGGCGTTGCAGTACATGGGATTTGAGCGCAGTGAGTGTCACTGTAGTGTCTATCGCTGGCAGCATGGTCATGAGGTGCTCATCATCATCGTCTATGTGGATGACATGCTCCTCCTTTGCAACAGCATGCAAGAGTTCTTCACTACAGGAGTTCAAGGAGGCCATACTGGAGCGCTTCTAGATGTCTGATCTCGGGGAGGCGTCATACTTCCTCGGAATCCAGGTCACGCGTGACTGCATATCACGCTCTCTTTCCCTGTAGCAGAGCCGTTACATCAAGGATGTCTTGCAGCTGTTCGGCATGGCAGAAGGCAAACCCATCGGCACGCCGCTGGAGACGCGGTAGTATCTTGTGAGCTTCAATGGTGAAGCGGATGCAGCTGAACGGCAGAAGGCCATCAGCTGGTGCAGCAAGCGGCAGGTGGTCGGGACCACCTCAAGCACGGAAGTCGAGTACGTCTCTCTCAGCTTTGGAGCAAAGGAAGCAGTTTGGCTTCAGCGGCTCATGGCAGAGATGAGTGGGAGGGCAGCAATTCCTATTCCTATGCACGTGGACAACCATAGCGCAATCGTCTCGCTAAGAATCATGAGCACCATGCATGCACCAAGCACATTGACATCGCATATCACAACATCAAGCATATGGTGCAGGAGGGTGCTATCAAGTTGGAGTTTACTCCAACCAGGAAGCAGGTCGCTGATTTCTGCACCAAGCTGTTGGATCTGGAGGAGAGAGGGAGCTTTGGAGCAGCGAGCATGTGGGACTGGAAGGGCATCACTTGTGCTGAAGAATGGTTATTGAATCACTCAAAATGATGGAGTACATATAGAGTTAGTGCTTGGGCAAGTCAGCCCTCTCACAAGCCACACCACTTAGCCATGGAGGCTAAGGCTCACACACTAGAGTCCATAATCTCACATAAGGGAGGAAATCAGCCTAGCAATCAGGCTGACCACTCACACACGACCTAGAGAGCTAGAGAATGCTCTCATGGCACACTCCTAGTGGTCACATAACCCACAACCCTATGGAGAATCGCCATGTGTCCATGGCTAGCACACAAAGATCTCACCTCACCTAAAAAGTAAGGAGAGGTACCTTTTTTCCTAGTCAGCACACTCTGACAAGGCAACCCAAGAATCTAGGACCTTTTTGGATACTTCTCCCATCAGGTCTTGACCCTGGATCTCTTGCCTTTTTCTTTTCTCAGGCTAAGGCATGGAGCCATCGCCCATGGTCACCCGGATATCGGAGGTCGATGACCCCGAAAACTACGAAACTTCATATCTCCCAATTCGACCGTTGGATCGGCCTCAAACTTGGACCGTAGACATTTTGCCACCTGATCTTTCCAATGGTGAAGTCAGATTGACGATCGAACCAGGCATGTGGTACTTTCCTGGAACTTGCTCCTGTGGACCTGAAACTGGGCCGGATGGCTCCTTTCCCAACAATCTCCCACTTTGCCGCAGTCAGAGTTGGCTAAATCCACATGCCTTCATGCAGAACTGCTGCTTCTCATGGGTCACTGGCTTGGTGCAGAAATCAGCGACCTGCTTGCTGGTTGGAGTAAACTCCAGCTTGATAGCACCCTCCTGCACCATGTGCCTGATGAAATGATATGCAATGTCAATGTGCTTGGTACGTGCATGGTGCTCAGGATTCTTGGCGAGTGCGATTGCGCTCTGGAACGCGCACAGGAACTGGAACTGCTGCACTCCCACTCATCTCTGCCATGGGACGCTGGAGCCAAACTGCTACCTTGGCTCCAAAGCTGAGAGAGACATACTCACCTTCCGTGCTTGAGGTGGCCACGACCACTTGCCGCTTGCTGCACCAGCTGATGGTCCCACCATTCATGAGGAACACATGTCCAGAGATGGACTTACGGTCCTCAGGGTGTGAAGCCCAATCTGCGTCTGTGTAGCTGATGATGCTGTTGTCATTGTCGTTGTAGGTGATGCCGATGTTGATGGTTCCAGCAAGGTAGCGGAAGATCCGCTTCATTGCCTTCTGGTTCTCAGGTCTGGGGTTTGCCATGTGCTGGCTCATAGGGCTAACAGCCTGTGCGAGGTCCGGCCTTGTTGCCACCATCAGGTACATGAGGCTGCCGACGGCGCTCTGGTACTTCTGCCGTTCAGCTGCATCCGCTTCACCATTGAAGCTCACGAGATACTGCCGCGTCTCCAGCGGCATGCCGATAGGTTTGGCCTCTGCCATGCCGAACCGCTGCAAGACATCCTTGATGTAACGGCTCTGCTGCAGGGAGAGAGAGTGTGATTTGTGGTCACGCGTGATCTGGATTCCGAGGAAGTATGACGCCTCCCCGAGATCAGACATCTGGAAGCGCTCGTGCATGGCTTCCTTGAACTCCTGCAGTACAGACATGTTGTTGGAAAGGAGGAGCATGTCATCCACATAAACGATGATGATGAGCACCTCATGGCCATGCTGCCAGCGATAGACGCTATAGTCACACTCACTGCGCTCAAACCCCATGCACTACAACGCCGCATCCAACTTCTGGTTCCAAGCACGCGACGCTTACTTGAGGCCGTACAGCAACTTCTGCAAGTTGCAAACCAGGTACTCCTGGCCATCGATGACAAACCCCTTTGGCTCCTCCATGTAAATCGCCTCCTCCAGGTCACCGTTCAGGAATGCCGTCTTTACGTCCATGTGCTCGACCTCAAAGTCCTCTGCTACTGCATAGGAAAGGAGCGTACGCACAGAGGCAAGCTTTGGAACAGGAGCAAAGGTTTCCGTGTAGTCGATGCCTTCCTGCTGCGAGTAGCCATGTTGACTTTGGGAAGTCAAAGTCGATGGCCAAGTCGGAAGTCGAAAGTCGGAAGTCGGCTCCTGATGAGCCAAGTCGGAAGTCGGTTTTCCTCCAACTGGTTAGGAGGCTCATTATTGTGTGCCAAATACTGTGTCTCAAGTACACTATTGTGAAAAACATTATTTACGTGTCTTTCAACACTTCATGGACTGCATATGTAACATGTATGTGATATACTAGGAAGCCATTTGGAAACAAAATGTAGCTGCATGAGGTGTTTATGCACACCCCAAGTTTGAACAGTCATAACTTCCTCAAATGTTAATGGAATTTAGCGATTCAAATTGCGTTGGAACCAGCACCTCATGAACTATATTCCACTGCCAATGTCTNGTCGGAAGTCGAAAGTCGGAAGTCGGCTCCTGATGAGCCAAGTCGGAAGTCGGTTTTCCTCCAACTGGTTAGGAGGCTCATTATTGTGTGCCAAATACTGTGTCTCAAGTACACTATTGTGAAAAACATTATTTACGTGTCTTTCAACACTTCATGGACTGCATATGTAACATGTATGTGATATACTAGGAAGCCATTTGGAAACAAAATGTAGCTGCATGAGGTGTTTATGCACACCCCAAGTTTGAACAGTCATAACTTCCTCAAATGTTAATGGAATTTAGCGATTCAAATTGCGTTGGAACCAGCACCTCATGAACTATATTCCACTGCCAATGTCTAAGTCGATCTTAAGTCGACTTTGACCGACTCTCCGACTTAGACTTTTACCCCAAAAGGCGGAAGTCGAAGGCAACATGGGCGAGTAGCCCTTGGCGACCAGCCTTGCCTTGTACGTTTCCAGGTTATCATCTACTCCCCGCTTCTTCATGAACACCCACTTGCACTTGATCACCTTTCGTCCAGGTGGACGCTCATTCAGCTCCCACGTACCGTTGTCAAGCTGTGACTGTATCTCCTGCTGCACAGCTTGCGCCTAATTTGCTGCATCTGGTGCCGCCATGGCCTCATTGTACGACATCGGCTCATCAGAGTCTGCTGCAATTGCGACGTTCATGTGGTCTGGTTTCTGCAGCATCCAGAAATGACTGCGCTCACCAGGCTTGTAACGCACCCTAATAGGGTACCTGCGACCTGGTGCTGGAGCGTTAGCGGGCGGCTAGCGCGGTGCTGCTGGCACAACTGCTGCTACTGTGGTGCTACATCTCCCTCCTCTGCTTTTGCCGATGAGGGTGTTGTATCTGCTACATCAGACATGGGAGAGTAGAGTGATTCTCCCACTGTCACAGTAGAGGAAGGATCGGGAGAGACTGGTCAGGAAGGATTTTTGTTCCCACACTCTCGTCAGGTGCTGGTTCTGTTGCCTCTTCACAGACAATGCTGGTGCCGATAACGTTGCTCTCGTTGAAGATGACATCCCTGGAGATGATGACGTGGCCTGTATCCCTCTCGTAGAGGCGATACCCCTTGCTTGCCACGACGTAGCCAATCATCAGCATCTGCGCACTCTTTGCGTCCCACTTTTGCCCCTTCTCCTTTGGCATGTGCATGTGCGCCAAGCTGCGAAACGCGCGAAGATGACCCACGCTCGGCTTCTTGCCGAACCATGCCTCGTACGGCGTCATCTGCTCCAGGTCCTTGGTTGGACTGCGGTTCTTGATGTACACCGCAGTGCTTACTGCTTCCGCCCAAAAGTCGTAGGTGAGCCGAGTCCCGTGCAGTATGGAGCGTGCGGACTCAACGATGGTGCGATTGGCGCGTTCTGCTACGCCGTTCTGCTGCGGCAAGTATGGCGCGGTTTGCTGCGCCTTGATGCCTGCTGCTGCGAGGTAGTCGTGGAGCTCCTTGCTCAGGTACTCTCCACCGCGGTCGCTGCGCAACGCCTTGATTTTCTTGCCAGTCTGGTTCGCTACCATGGCCTTGAACTCCTTGAACCTGTCAAAGCACTGGTCCTTGGAGGAAAGGAAGTACACAGGAGTGTAACGGCTGAAATCATCAATGAAGGTGAGAAAACACCTAGAGTCACCAAAGCTCTGGGTCTGCATCGGGCCACACAAGTCTGTGTAGACCAGCTCAAGCACCTCGTTCACGCGTTCTCCTGCTCCAGAGAACGCCTCGCGATGCTGCTTCCCCTCCAAACAGCCGATGCATAATTGCTGTTCGAAGTTAGAGATGGTGGGCAAGTCACGCACCATCTGCTTCGTTTGAAGTTGCTGTAAGGTGCGCATACCGATGTGGCCGTAGTGCGCATGCCAGATTTTTCCATCGGTGGCTTGCACCACTACTACAAGGGTCTGCTCACGCGGGATATTGCTCGCCCCCAGCAGGCGGTACATATCGCCTTCTTTCACCGACTTGGCCAACTCCTCTTCAGTTTCCTTGTCGAGGATGTAGCCATAATCATCGTAAAAAACGACGCGCAGTCCTGTGTTGGTGAGAGAGGACACTGAGAGAAGGTTGAACGCAGCATCAGGCACATACAGCACGCCATGGAACACTCCCACTTCAATGCCACGCGTGGTCTCCAACCACATGTCCACAATGCCAATCTTCTCAGCATACACCACCCGATCATCACACAAAGCAATCAGACGGGGAGGAATGGAGAGCAACTGCGTGAACCACTCCTTGTGGTGCGTCAGACTCTTGGTACACCCCGAGTCCTTGTACCACGCCAGATCCGCCTTTTCCTTCTGCGACATGTCAGATTTCGCCATGAACAGGCGGTCGCGCACCTCCTTGGCGACGTTCATGTTGCCAAAATGGCGCACGCCAGTCTGGTTCTGCTGCTGCTGCTGCTACTGCTGCTAACGTTGCTGTGACTGCTGCTGCTGTTGCTGTGGAGATTGCTGCTTTTGCTGCTACTGCTGCTGCTCCTTCTGGTCCCTCTTCAACTTGAAGCACTTTTTCTTGTAGTGCCCCTCTTTCTGGCAATAGTGGCACTTGTCCTTCTTCTTGCCTCTTTGCTGCCCGGACTGCTGCTGCTGCTGGTTGCGTGAGCCCATGGCCATGAAAGCTGCTTCACTGCTGCTACTGCCGCCATTGCGCTTTGCTGCATTGCGACGCAGTTCTACCTACACCAGGGGCGTGTAGATGAAGTCGAGGTCGAGAGTCGGTTGGCACTCCAACGTCTCTCGCACCGTGTCATAGCTCGTTGGAAGTCCCCTCAGCAAGAGGAGGACGAAGCGCGTGTCTTCGACACGGTTGCCGGCCGCTTTCAGTTGCTTTGCCAGCTCCTTTGCCCTGTCCAAGTACGCCTCCATCCCTTCGCCACCCTGCATTTTCAACGCCATCATCTTCTCCTCCAAAAACATGAGGAATGCAGGATCCTTGCTCTCATACTTCTTGTACAAAGTGTCCCACCCATCTTTTGCGGTAGCCTTGTCACTCACGTACTGAAGATGCGGGTTGGAGATGGTGTTGACAAGCAGCCTGTAGGCCTGCCTGTCCTTCTTCTTCCACTCCTCATATACCTCTGCTGTAGTTGTAGATGAACTTGCATCTGCTACACCTTTCTGCGGCGTCTTCCCCGCCACCACCTCTGCTATGGTGATGCCTTTTCCCTGTGGAGACGGATCGTGCTCGTCGCCGCTCAGCACCTCCCACAAGCCCATCTCCTCCAAAAGGAGGCGGGTACGGATCTTCCAAAACGTGAAGTTGCCGCGTCCTTCCAGCCTCTCCAAGGGCTGGGCTGCTGTACCCACGCTTGCTGCTGCCATTTTGAGCCTTGGTGATGCTCAGCGCTGCCCTTGAATGGCAGCACTACCCCTGCTTCTGCTGCTGCTTCAGCCAGAAATCTGTCTGACAGAAAATGGACTATACAGGCCAGCAGACAGGGAATTTAAAAAAACTGAGCCCACCACTGGAAAATTCAGCTCAAAATCTTTCAGATCTGTTGGATCTGGAGAAGAGAGGGAGCCTTGGAGCAGCGAGCATGTGGGACTGGAAGGGCATCACTTGTGCTGAAGAATGGTTGTTAAATCACTCAAAATGATGGAGTTCATATACAGCTAGAGCTTGGGCAAGTCAGTCCTCTCACAAGCCACACCACTTAGCCATGGAGGCTAAGGCTCACACACTAGAGTCCATAATCTCACACAAGGGAGGAAATCAGCCTAGCAATCAGGCTGACCACTCACACACGACCTAGAGAGCTAGAGAATGCTCTCATGGCACATTCCTAGTGGTCACATAACCCACAAACCCATGGAGAATCGCCATGTGTCCATGGCTAGCACACAAGGATNACATATAGAGCTAGAGCTTGGGCAAGTCAGCCCTCTCACAAGCCACACCACTTAGCCATGGAGGCTAAGGCTCACACACTAGAGTCCATAATCTCACACAAGGGAGGAAATCAGCCTAGCAATCAGGCTGACCACTCACACACGACCTAGAGAGCTAGAGAATGCTCTCATGGCACATTCCTAGTGGTCACATAACCCACAAACCCATGGAGAATTGCCATGTGTCCATGGCTAGCACACAAGGATCTCACCTCACCTAAAAAGTAAGGAGATGTACCTTTTTCCTAGTCAGCATACTCTGACAAGGCAATCCTAAGACCAAGGACCTTTTTGGATATTTCTCCCATCAGGTCTTGACCCTGGACCTCTTGCCTTTTTCTTTTCTCAAGCCAAGGCATTGAGCCATCGCCCATGGTCACCCGGATATCGGCGGTCGATGACCCTGAAAACTACGAAAATTCATATCTCCTAATCCGACCGTTGGATCGGCCTCAAACTTGGACCGTAGACATTTTGCCACCTGATCTTTCTAATGAAGAAGTCGGATCGACGATCGGAGTAGGCATCTGCTACTTTCCTGGAACGTGCTCCTGTGGACCTAAAATTGAGCCGGATGGCTCCTTTACCAACAATCTCCCACTTTGCCGCAGTCAGAGTGGGCTGAGTCCACATGAAGAACTGCTGCTTCTCACGGGTCACTGGCTTGGTGCACCAATCAGCAACCTGCTTGGTGGTTGGAGTAAACTCCAGCTTGATAGCACCCTCCTGCACCATGTGCCTGATAAAAAATAATGCGATGTCAATTAGCTTGGTGCGTGCATGGTGCTCAGGATTATTGGCGAGTGCGATTGCGCTCTGGTTGTCAACGCACACAGGAACTGGAACTGCTGCATTCCCACTCATCTCTGCCATGAGACGTTGGAGCCAAACTGCTTCCTTGGCTCTAAAGCTGAGAGAGACGTACTCAGCTTCCGTGCTTGAGGTGGCCACGACCACCTGCCGCTTGCTGCACTAGCTGATGGCCCCACCATTCATGAGGAACACATGTCCTAAGATGGACTTACGGTCCTCAGGGTTTGAAGCCCAATCTGCGTCTGTGTAGCCGATGATGCTGTTGTCATTGCCGTTGTAGGTGATGCCGATGTTGATGGTTCCAACAAGGTAGCGGAAGATCTGCTTCACTGCCTTCTGGTGCTCAGGTCCGGGGTTTGCCATGTGCTGGCTCACAGCGCTCACAGCCTGTGCGAGGTGCGGCCTGGCTGCCACCATCAGGTACATGAGGCTGCCGACGGCGCTTCGGTACTTCTGTTGCTCAGCTGCATTTGCTTCTCCATTGAAGCTCACGAGGTACTACCGCGTCTCCAGCGGCGTGCCGATGGGCTTGGCCTCTGTCATGCCGAACTGCTACAGGATGTCCTTGATGTAGCGACTTTGCTGTAGCGAGAGAGAGTGTAATTTGCGATCACGCGTGATCTGTATGCCGAGGAAGTATGACGCCTCCCCGAGATCAGACATCTGGAAGCGCTCCTGCATGGCTTCCTTGAACTCTTGAAGTGCAGACATGTTGTTGGAAAGGAGGAGCATGTCATCCACATAAACGATGATGATGAGCACCTCATGGCCATGCTGCCAGCGATAGACGCTGTAGTCACACTCATTGCGCTCAAACCCCATGCACTGCAACGCCGCATCCAACTTCTGGTTCCAAGCACGCGACGCTTGCTTGAGGCCGTACAGCAACTTCTGCAGCTTGCAAACTAGGTGCTCCTGGCCATTCATGACGAACCACTCTGGCTGCTCCATGTAGATCTCCTCCTCCAAGTCACCATTCAAGAATGACGTCTTGACATCCATATGGTGAACCTCGAAATCCTCAGTTGCTGCATAAGAGAGGAGCGTATGCACAGAGGCAAACTTTGCAACAGGGGCAAACGTTTCTGTGAAGTCAATGCCCTCTTGCTGTGAGTAGCCCTTTGCGACCAGCCTCGCCTTGTACTTTTCCAGGTTACCATCTGCTCCCCGCTTCTTCTTGAACACCCACTTGCACTTGATCACCTTACGTCCAGGTGGACGCTCAGTCAGCTCCCACGTACCGTTGTTGAGCTGCGACTGTATCTCCCGCTGCACAGCTTGCGCCTAATCTGCTGCATCTGGTGCAGCCATGGCCTCCTTGTACGACCCCGGCTCATTAGAGTCTACTGCAACTGCGACGTTCATCTGGTCTGGTTTTTGGAGCATCCAGGAATACCCGCGCTCACCAGGCTTGTAGCGCACCCTGAGAGGGTACCTTCGACCTGTTGCTGGAGCGTTAGCGGGCGGCTGGCGCGGTGCTGCTGGCACAATTGCTTCTGCTGGTGGTGCTACATCTTCCTCCTTTGCTTGTGCTGATGAGGCTGCTGTATCTGCTGCATCAGACATGGGAGAGTAGAGTGATTCTCCCACTCTCAAAGTAGAGGAAGGATCGAGAGAAACTGGGTCAGGAAGAATTTCTGCTCCCACTGTCTCGTCAGCTGCTGGTTCTATTGCCTCTTCACAGACAATGTTGGTGCCAATGACGTTGCTCTCGTTGAAGACGATATCCCTGGAGATGATGACGTGGCCTGTATCCCTCTCGTAGAGGCGGTACGCCTTGCTTGCCACGTCGTAGCCAATCATCAGCATCTGCGCACTCTTTGCATCCCATTTCTGTCGCTTCTCCTTGGGCACGTGCATGTGCGCCAGGCTCCCAAATGCTCGGAGATGACCCACGCTTGGTTTCTTGACGAACCACGCTACGTGCGGCGTCATCTGCTCCAGGGCCTTGGTTGGACTACGGTTCTTGATGTACACCGCAGTGCTTACTGCTTCCGCCCAAAAGTCGTAGGTGAGCCGAGCCGCGTGCAGCATGGAGCGCGCCCACTCAACGATGGTGCGATTGGCGCATTCTGCTACGCCGTTCTGCTGCGGCAAGTATGGTGCGGTACGCTGCGCCTTGATGCCAGCTGCTGCGAGGTAGTCCAGGAACTCCTTGCTTAGGTATTCTCCACCGCGATCGCTGCGCAACGCCTTGATCTTCTTGCAAGTCTGGTTCTCCACCATGGCCTTGAACTCCTTGAACCTGTCAAAGCACTGGTCCTTGGAGGAAAGGAAGTACACAGCAGTGTAACGGCTGAAATCATCAATGAAGGTGAGAAAATACCTAGAGCCACCAAAGCTGTGGGAATGCATTGGGCCCAACAAGTCTGTGTGGACTAGCTCCAGCACCTCCTTCGCGCGCTCTCCTGCTCCAGAGAACGCCTCGCGATGCTGCTTCCCCTCCAAACAGCCGATGCACAACTGCTGCTTGAAGTTAGAGATGGTGGGCAAGGCACGCACCATCTGCTTTGTTTGAAGTTGCTGTAAGGCGCGCATGCCGATGTGGCCGTAGCGCGCATGCCAGATCTCGCCATCTGTCGCCTGCACCACTGCTGCAAGACTCTGCTCAAGCGGGATGTTTGTCGCCCCCAGCAGGCGGTACATGTCGCCCTCCCTCACCGACCTGGCTAACTCCTCTCCTGTATCCTTGTTGAGGATGTAGCCATAGTCATCATCGAAGACGACGCGTAGTCTTGTGTTTGTAAGAGAGGAGACTGAGAGGAACTTGAATGTAGCATCAGGTACACACAGCACGCCATGGAACACTCCCACTTCAATGCCACGTGGGATCTCCAACCACATCTCCACAGTCCCAATCCCCGTCGCATACACCACCTGGTCATCACCCATAGCGATAGGACGGGGAGGGATGGATAGCAGCTGTGTAAACCACTCCTTATGATGTGTGAGACTCTTGGCACACCCTGAGTCCTTGTACCATGCGAGATCCGCCTTCTCCACCTGCGACATGTCAGACTTCACCATGAAGAGACGGTTGCGCACCTCCTTGGCCACATTCATGTTGCCAAAGTGGCGCACACCAGCCTGGTTTCGCTGCTGCTGCTGTTGCTGACGCTGCTGTGACTGCTACTGTTGCTGCTGTTTTTGCTGCTGCTGTTGCGATGACTGTTGCTGCTGCTGCTCCTTCTGGTCCCTCTTGAGCTTGAAACACTCCTTTTTGTAGTGTCCCTCTTTCTGGCAGTAGTGGAATTTGCCTTTCTTTCTGCCTTTCTGCTGCCCAGACTGCTGCTGACGTTGCTGTGACTGCTGTTGCTGTTGTTGTGGAGATTGCTACTTTTGCTGCTGCTGCTGCTGCTCCTTCGGGTCCCTCTTGAACTTGAAGCACTCTTTCTTGTAGTGCCCCTCTTTCTGGCAATAGTGGCACGTGCCCTTCTTCTTACCTCTGTGCTGCCCGGATTGCAGTTGCTGCTGGTTGCATGAGCCCATGGCCATGAAAGCTGCTTCACTACTGCTGGTGCCGCCATTGCGCTTTGCTGCATTGCGACGCAGTTCTACATGCGCCAGGTGCGTGCAGATGAAGTCGAGGTCGAGAGTCGGCTGGCACTCCAACGTGTCTCGCACCGTATCATAGCTCGTTGGGAGTTCCCTCAGCAAGAGGATAACGAAGCGCGTGTCTTCGACAGGGTTGCCGGCCGCTTTCAGCTGTTTCGCCAGCTCCTTTGCCCTGTCCAAGTACGCCTCCATTCCTTCGCCACCCTGCATTTTCAACGCCATCATCTTCTCCTCCAAAAGCATGAGGAATGCAGGATCCTTGCTCTCATACTTCTTGCACAACGTGTCCCACCCCTCTTTTGCAGTAGCCTTGTCACTCACGTACTGAAGATGCGGGTTGGAGATGGTGTTGACAAGCAGCCTGTAGGCCTGCCTGTCCTTCTTCTTCCACTCCTCATATGCCGC